>JALXJV020000005.1:39540903-39909568 GCA_024633595.2 Lepomis macrochirus | reverse complement strand
TATGTTATTTCCATGTACTGAGTAAATATGAGATAACTTATATACATAATGATTCCAACATTTCCCTCCTGTTTATCACATATTTGCTCAAATTCTCATTTCACTTAAGTCAGTCACTTCTGTTAAGATTTTCGACTGCAAGATCATTTTTATAAGCTCCAATATGCTTACACTCAGAGTTCAGTGTTACAGGTTAGAGGAGACTCGTTCATAATCTCATGGATAAGAAAACAAATCTGGTACTTGATGTAATGGATCATTTTCTTCATTATCAGTATCATTGTCTTCGAATTCTTCGAATTGATCCATTTCACCCAACAAAGGATATAACTGAGCCACTCTGTGCTCCGTAGGTGATATAGCTGTGGTAATGATACGGTGTACCAGTGTTCTAAGACAAGGAATAAAACAACAACCACACAAGGTCAGAATAGTCGCAAATACAGTTATGGACACCAAAGCGGAGGTTATCAGAGCTTCCCATTGACCAAACACACCTGACCAGGAGCCCCACAGTGAATTATCTATTCCTGAGTGCTCTTTCATATTCCCGTTAAGGGATCGGAGTCCCGCAATGGCATTAGTGAGACTGCCATCTGCAGCCGTATTGTTAGGAATGAACGTGCAGCATTGCTCTCCGAACATTGCACAAACACCTCCTTGTTCTGCTAATACCATATCTATGGCTATTCGGTTCTGGAACGCCATGAGGGAGGTGGCAGCAAGTTGGTCATGAATGGCCTCAAAACCGCTCTGGGTCCAATTTCCTAGTTTCTGAACGTTGTAGTGGATGTAATTTATTCTGTCTACATTTTTATTAGTTGTACACCACCAACAGAGTGCTGATTCAAACCCAGATAATATTTGATTTGCTAATTTATATTCATCAGGAACCCCTCTAGGAACTCCAATAGCATCAATATAAGTAGGATCTGTTATAGATAGCCAAGGGGTATTATCCTGGATGCTCCTTCTCTTATGCAGCCACTGATGTGGCATTACACTCTTCAAGTCAATGATTAAATTTGCAACTGTCATGGGATATACTGAGACTGGTAAGATCAGTGTTACTAGTGAACAGAGTCCTGTCACATTATATGGTAATTTGTCAAACAATCTATCATCTCCACACCACCACCAGATATCTCCTCGAGAAATTGGTCTGAATGTGGTTTTCACAGATATTATAACAGTACACCATTCTTTGGATAGTTTACCCAATTTTGCACCTGTCCCTGTCATATTTATGCATGTGAAGTTTCCATGTGCTACTCTTTTAGAGAATAAAGGCTTCTCTTCGTCTGCTGCAATAACAGGGAACACCGAATCCCATTTCTGACAGCTTTTCTTAGGATTGGTATTATTCATCAAGTCAATAGCACAACTGTCTTCTACAGATGCTGGCACTACTTGTAGGAGTGGTCCAGGTCCCATACACACTACACAATCTCCTTTTGTCACATTACCTACTTGCTTCACCATTAGTAACCAGTTATTACTATATGCAGTTATTCCTGTGGTCATTTGAAACCATTCATCAGCTGTTTTTGGTGTGCCAATAATGCGTATTCCGCCTTTCAATGACACAGGAGATAAGGAGGATTCTGTAATGTTTACATTATTCACTTCACATATGTAAACGACAAATTTTGGATCATATCATGAACTAAAAGCCCATAACAGGAATCCCCAACAACTGGGATCTTCCCATAGAATTATAGGAAGGCGGCGTCAGAGTATTAGATGTCAAATCTACTGTCAACAAAAGTCCGGGTTTGTGTGTGTCAGTTTAAGCAGTCAGTCTATGATGTTGTGCATATTCAGTAGTTGCCCAACAAGGTGTCCAGTTATCATTTTCATTTGCCACTAGAGTCGACCATGATGTATCTTGCAGATCATTTGTCATATACCATGTATTAGCACTATAATCACTACCTTTAGCATTTCTACTGGTAAGGCTAGAAAATGGAAGCACTACAGAAACACTGGTATTATATTACTATTTTTCTATAATAATTACTTCCCTGGCAGAAGTACGTTTCTTACGTGGCCAAAAGTAGGTACCTCCAGGGAGATCACCACTAACATGCGCCACACCTTAAAAGTCATCTCACTGCTCTTACTCCCTAATAAGGTCAGCAGCCCGTGGGTTTCTTCACTGACTTTCGGGCCTATCCAGGTTCTAAACACCTGAATCCGTCCTATTATCAGACTTTGGCTTGCTTCCCTTGTTGGAGCTTGAGACAGCAGAAATGACCTTCTTACAGTGAGTCAGATGCTATTTTAATTGCTGTTTTTCTAATTCCTTCATCCAAACAGAATTTCATATGGAGTTAATCCTGTTGTCCATCTGTTGAAACATAACTCCTATTTTTTCAATTAATTGGTTTGTTGTGTGTTCCGTTATAGATTCTTTCTGGGATGCCATATTGTGAAATAATATCTTTACACAATACTTCTGCTACAGTTAGCGCTATAGCTAAAAGTTCTACCCATTTGGAGAAAGCATCTATTATCTAGGCAGTACTTTTTCCCTTCACTCTTATTTAATTCTATGAAATCCATGTGTATTGCTTGAAACGGATACTGAGGCTCAGGGAACCTTAGATTCCCCTGTGAGTTATGTTTAGCGCAAATCAGACATGCTCTACAAAAATTCTTTGAAAAGGCATTAAATCCATATGTAGTATAATGTTGTTGCACCTGAGTCACCATCCCTCCTGTTGAGACATGAGTAACTCCATGGCTCAATATGGCTGCCCATTTAAATAGATTCTTAGGTAATATTGGTTTGTTGTCTGGTCATACATACAGATCATCTTTCATCTGTGCACCATTACGTAACCAAACATCTTTTTCAAACTGGGGACTTTGTTGTTGCATTTCTTTAAGGGTTGATTGATCTATGTCTGTGTGTTCTGTCATTAGAAGAACATCTTGTTTCCCTGTAGCTGCTTCTTTAGCTATTTTATCCGCAAAAGCATTTCCAAGAGACACCTCATCTGTCCCTGATGTGTGTGCTGCACATTTACATATGGCTATAGCCTCTGGGAGCTGTACAGCATTGAGCAGTTCACTTAGGAGTTTGGCACTGATTTTCCTGTAGATGTTATCATACCACAATTCTTCCAATACTGGGCAAAGATATGCACTGTGGCATATGCATATTGGCTGTCTGTATATATAGTTACCTTTTTTCCTTTCATTAGTTTACATGCTTCAGTTAGTGCTACTAACTCAGCTGCTTGTGCTGAGTAATTGGAGGGTAGCTGTTTCGCTTTTAATACTGTGGTGTTTGTGACCACAGCTTATCCTGTTAATAATTTGCCTTATTCATTTTTTCTAGATGAACCATCTACAAAAACACTTTCCCCTCCTTGAAGGGGTTGATCTTTGAGGTCAGACCTACTTTTAGCTGTTTCCTCAGCTAGTTTCTGATAATCATGCTTCTCTCCGTCATCTGCTGTCGGTAGAAGTGTTGCTGGGTTTAGCGTAGTACATCTTTCTATAAAGAGTACAATTGCAGCGCTTACTTCTACAGCCATTGAGACTGCTATTACAGCACGCACACAATGTGGCAGAGCTCATGCCACACTGTCTAGTTTGGAGGAGAAGTATGCAATAGGTCTTGTTTTATGTCCATATTTTTGAGTTAGTACTGATGTCATAAAATATTCTTTACAATCTACCTTCTGGATAAAGGGTTTACTATAATCAGGTAGTGCAAGAGCTGCACTAGAAACCAAAACTTGTTTTATTTTACAGAAAGCTTCTTCAGCTTCCTCTGTCCATTTTAATGGTGAATTCATTTTAAGATCTTCTTCATACATTATCTTACTTAAAGGTGAGGTTATTTCTGCATAATTTGGCACCCAGGTCCTGCAGTAATTAGTTAAACCTAGAAAAGACATCATTTGTTTCTTTGTCTGTGGTTTGGGTGCTTGAAGGACAGCTACTTTTCTGTCTTCAAGGAGAGTTTTTCCCCCTGCACTGAGATTATGGCTCAGATATTTCACTTCCCTTTTACACAGCTGAAGTTTATTTTTGTTCACTTTATGACCTTCCTTTGCCAAATGCTGTAGTAGTGCTATTGTATCTGTCTTACAAGTTTCTTCATCTGGAGATGCTAAGAAAACATCATCTACATAAAGTAAAATATGACTATTACCAAGAGGTTGAAATTTAGCCATGCTAGCACTCATAACTTGGAAATAAATAATTGGACTTTCGCAGAAGACTGGAATATTACAAGGAAAGTTGTATTTCATTATTTTCGCATTTCATTATTATTCTTGCTTTAAGCAAATCTTCTATTACTGGTTTTATTCCTTCTTGTGCTTCTTGTTTTAATGGTATTGTCTTATGCGAGGCCTATAATCTGATTTTGGTCTCATTTTTACAGGCACTGCTCCTTTTACTAGGCCTACATCACTAGGTCCCTTAGACAATACTTCTTCATCCCAGAAGAAGTCTTGTAACAAATCGTCATCTTCCTGTATTAACACCATTAATTCTCATTTATTTGTACATTGTAGGTGTATTCCCTCTTGCACTTGAGCTGACCTTTTTTGTCAGTCCAGTACCAGCACTTGCCCATGTGTTCACGGACGTTGCTATCCAGTCAGTAGCATTCTCTCCTTGTTGCACCATTTTCCCCAAATCTTTCCACTGCATGTTTTTGCTTTTATACAGAGAAATGTGTGGTGGTACTCTCATTCTGTACAACTGCATGATACTATCAATATATATTTAAAGTCACTCCTGCAACAGATGTGCTATCTGCATCAGAATAAATTCAATTGATGGTGATTTTAGTTGGGGTAATTTGTCAGGCTTTTCTCATAGTCTCTTTCTGGGCCTGTTGTGATTTTGTCCCTCTCATTGTGACATGCAAATCGTCTGCTGACATTGCACTTTGTAACTCAGATATTGCTTTTCTTTCTTCACTTAATAGGACTGTGGCAGTACTGTGTGGTGCTTGTTTGTTATGTCTAGGGAATAGTAGTATTTTGGCTCTCCTATCCCTTGAAGGACACATATGTCCCCCTGCAGCAGTTCAGCTTTTCTTTTTACCACAATCTGTCCCTCAGCTGATGGTATTAATGCTAATCCTAGCAACAAAAGACCATCTCTCCCTAACAAATTTACTGGGTATTGTGGAAACATTAAAATGGACATCTGGCACGACAGACCCTCAGGATCTCGTATCCACACGGGTTCAGATTCAGGTATTTCAGTCAGCTTTCCGGTGGCTGATCGCACAACAATTTGCTGGCCACTATGTTTAAAATTTGGTATTGGTTCATTGCAGGTGGTCCTGCATGCTCCAGAATCACACAAAAAGATAATGGGTTTTCCATTTACTAACAGTGTTACTTCAGGTTTTACACTGTCTATTGCTAATAGATCTTGGAAATTTATCATGACATAACTGATTGTTTACTTCAGTAGCTTCAGTTGACTCAGGAGTAATGTTTGATTTGTTTTCTGACTCTAGTCATGCAGATATATCCTTTTTTTATTCTCCAGGCAGTCTCGTGCTAAATGTCCTTCTCTTCCACAACACCAACATCCTGTCATGTCACGCCTATATTTTCCTCTTCTCCTACCCCTCTGTCCTTTGCGACCTCGTCCTCGGCCACTAAATCCCCCTTTTCCACCTTGTGCCTGGTAGAAAATTTCCGTGTCCTTCTCTAGGACAAAGCTTTCTACAGCTTTTTTACTCTTTTCTCATTTATCACTTTTTTCAGCATGGAGGGCATGGCTTACATAGTCCTCCAACTTCCCTGTTGTCAGTCCTATGTAATGTCTATTAACCCATTGCCTGATTGCATCTTTTGAGTTTGCATGTAAGGCGTTTTTTAGTTGTTGTCTAAACGCTCCATCCTCAACATTATCATCTTTCAGGCCACTATGTGTTTTAAACACAGTAGTCATTCTCACCCTATATTCCTCAAAGGGCTCATCATCTTTCTGTTTTGTGAAAAAGCACGTGCTCACTTCCTTTTTTATCATTATTTTCTTTTTCTTTAGCTCGTCTACTTCCCTATTCTTGTTTACTTGCTATTTGTTTCCTAAAATCAATACTATTCCAACATGCTCAATAATAACATAGTATAATATTATATAACAATAATAATAACCGGCTTTTATTTTTTATTTTTTCTTTGAATCACTCTGTGTATTCTTTATTATTGCATCTTGTAATTCAGCTAATTTTAGGGTGTTGAGGCGTCCCTCAAACCCATAGTCATTTATCCATTTGTCAAGATGCTCGATGTGTTTTGGATCTAATTTTTCAACATACTTCCAGTCTTTGCACATTAAATCTTCCTTAGTTAAAGGTTTACTTTCCCCTTGTCCCTTTTTGTAAAATTTAGTCCAACGTTTCAACACCTAGGGTGTTCTACCGTTGGTTTTTCACCCAGTGGGACAGTAATAAAAACACCTGTCGTGGTAATTCTCACTTCAACTCTCACGAGTGGAGAATTCTTGCCTCTGCATCCACGTCAGTTTTACTGTTTACAACCCCACTGCTTTATATGGAAGAAGATTCCAAGTGGAACTCTTTTCCCAATCACTCACTCATTCACTCCTTTCCACGGATTTTATCGGCCCTCTACTCCCCATCCAGATGTTTACACGTAATTTGTCGGGTACCTGTAGGACTCCGTCGTCTCTATACGTTTCGGATTTTATAGGACTCCGCCGTCCCCTTACGGATTTTATAGGACTCCGCCGTCCCCTTACGGATTTTACAGGACTCTGCCGTCCCCTTACGGATTTTACAGGACTCCGCCGTCCCCTTACGGATTTTACAGGACTCCGCCGTCCCCTTACGGATTTTATAGGCCACTTCTCAAGTGCCTTTCAGGACTCCTCCGTCTCTATACGGACTTTATCGGGATTTTGCTGGACTCCGCCGTCCACTTTTAGGCCTATTTTTATACACGGATTTTCACGGACTCCGCCGTCCAGTCCAAATGTCACGGATTTTATATCCCAGTAGGACTCCGCCGTCCCTTCACCTGTCAGTGCCTCACGGATTCACAGGGTTTTCACAACAGCTTTGACCCTCAGTCACACTTGCACGCTTAACACAAAAGCCTACTCACCACTGTTGTCTTTCTCTCCTTCGGATTACCGTCAACCTTCAGATCCCAGTCAGCGAGTTGAAACTCGGTCCTGGAAAAGGATCTATTGCCGTGGCCACGGTCTTTCCCAGTTTCTAACTCACCCACTGGAAACCTCGGGTATCTTGGTATCCGGCTCGAAGGACCAAATAAATGTCAGGTTTAGACATCTAAAATATCAAACAAGGAAGAAAGACAAGAGAGTTAATGGCTTTTTACTCGCGAGGAGAACGGACAGAGATGCACTCAGTTACAAACTCCAACCGTTCTGAGGCATCTCCGCCGCTTCCTCTCTTTTATTATGAACAAGGAGGTCCCTAGTTACATACACACATGCTACATGGGGGAAAGGGAATAAACAAGGACATGAACCTGAAATTGAGACAGATTAAAATATGTTGTTATGGCTATGGTGCTGTGAAGAATGTTCCAGAAACTATGTAAAACAGCTCCATATCAGTAGCTATTTTGGTTCTTGCTTCTTTGGGTGTCTGGCTCTGTGACCCATCCACTGCAGGTTTCCTGTGAACAAACTCAAGGATTCATATTAAAATACAATACATATATTTCCATATATGTATTTCCATGTACTGAGTAAATATGAGATAACTTATATACATAATGATTCCAACAGTTAAGTACTTTCTGTTTGTGGGGCGTATCTGTATGCTGGGGAGAGATTCCAGGGGTGCCATGTTCTACTGAAATTGCATCACAGTGTTACAAGGTTGTAATATAAGGTGCTAATTGGGGAGGGATGAGGAAAAAAGAAAAGGAAAAAAAAATGTTCACACTGCTGCTGTTTTGTTTTTCTTTTAACACTTGGTGCCGCCCTCACGCTTAGTTGCCCCGAGTTCCTTGAGTTAGTAATCCAGTCGTGGATTATCAGGAAGGTTTGACTGTACTCTGCTTCATCACCTTCCTTTGTTCTGTTTAGTGTTTATGATGTTTTTTGTCTTTTTCTTGCCTTCTCTTGTTTTGGGGCGTTTTTCCTTTATGGATCCGGACCTCTCTTACTGCTGTAGCTACAACTCCATTTCTTGTTTCACTATTTTTTCAGCACATGACAGACCTTAATTTAATTTCGGTCAACACCAGTGGCCTTAACATCCCACACAAAAGAACCACTGTGCTGGAATTTCTCCGTATGAAAAATATAGATTTTGCTATGATTCAGGAGTCACATTTATTGAGCAAAGTTGTGGGTCGACTAGCCAATAGGTTTTATCACCCTATAGCAGCTTCATCTGCTGCCGCAAAATGCAGGGGAGTAATGGTACTATGCAAACGCAAACTAAAATTTGATATGATTGACTCTTGGGCAGATGATGCAGGCCGGATAGCTATTGCCAAGATTCGCATGGATGGGAAAAACATTGCACTGATCTCTGATTATGCCCCGAACACATTTGATGCCGCTTTTTTTGATCTTCTAACTAAATCCTTGCTCGAACTCACAGGATTTCATCTAGTCGTAGGGGCAGACTTCAATGCGGTGTGGGACAGTGGCATGGATAGAACGGGAGGCGTTGAGACTAGGGACCAACATCTTGCGACTAAGGCATTGCGCCGGTGGGCATTTGACACAGGTATGGTGGACATCTGGCGTTTGTTAAACTCCTTTTTGAAAGACTTCTCCTTTTACTCAGGGAGACATAATTCCTTTTCGAGGTTAGATTTCATCTTTGCCTCAAAAGACTGCCTCAAAATATTCAAAATGCGCATCACATTCCGGTTACCTGGTCTGATCACAAACCAATACATTGCTCGGTCACTGTTCGGCCGTCCTCCACTAAAGCCCCCAGGTGGCGTTTTAATTCGTCATTACTAAGGGATGACACTTTAAAATTATGTTGCAGGGAAGCATCGAGGTTCGCATATTTCAATTCTAGAGCTTCCAAATTGGCTGTATGTTCCTTATTTCGCGTTGAAGCATACAAAGTGGTGTTACTCCTTATTAAGCCTTTCACTGCCTCCCAAAGTATACCCCTGATATTAGCTTCAAACTGAGCTTTAAATGACCACACAGCCCTACAGAAGGAATTATTAAAAAAAAAAGAGATTAACTCCCTTCCGAGGCGCCGCTCAGAATTCCTTATGCATAAAACAAGACAAACTTACTACTTTAACTCTTCAAAACCCAGTCATCTCCTAGCCATGAAGCTCCGAACGGATGAACACTTTGCTGATATTTTCTGCATCAGAGACAAAGACAGCACTATACAAAGTGATCCAAAGACAGTAAATGCTTATTTTGCCTCTTTTTATCAGGAGTTATATAGTTCGGGAAACTACTCTTGACAGTCATGTGTACAGTGATTTTTTAAGTGACGTTAATTTATCCCGCCTTAGTAAGGATGATTCCTCCAAACTAGATGGCACTGTCCCATTGCAGGAGTGTGAGACAGCTGCTAGGAGCATGTGTAAAGGTAAATCGCCAGGACCGGATGGAATTCCACCAGAATTTTACCTCACCTTTTGGCCTTTGATTGGCCCGCTGTTATTGGACATGATCCAGTATTCAGTCAGAGTGGGATCATTTTCCAGGGATGTTAATTCGGCACTAATTTCACTGCTTCTTAAAAAAGGGAAGGATCCTGTTGAGTGCTCCAGCTATAGGCCTTGTTGTCTTTTAAATGCAGATTTGAAGATTTATGCGAAATTACTGGCCGGGCGGCTACAAGGACATATGAAGAAATTGAGTCACAGTGATCAAACAGTTTATAAAGTCTAGACTTGCTACAGATAATGTAAGGAGACTATTACATGTTATAGACGGTGCTCATGGCTTAAATTCTCCAGCTGCTGTCCTTTCACTAGACGCAATGAAGGCCTTCGACCGCCTGGACTGGCCTTTTTTATGGTCAGTGTTAGAGTTTATGGGGTTTGTCTCAACGTTCATTAACATGATTAGGGTGCTGTATAATAACCCGACCACTGTTGTGCTTACAGGCCAGACTAGCTCTTCTCCCTTTGCTGTCTCAAGAGGATCAAGACAAGGCTGTCCCCTCTGTTATTCGCCCTTTCTCTTGAGCCACTGGCGCAAGCCATCCACTGCTCATACACTATTTCCCCGATTATCATTAGAGGAACAGATCATCACATTTCATTGTATGCTGATGATATTTTATTATACATAAGTGACCCAGTGCAGTGTATCCCACATGTTTTGTCAATCTTCGAACACTATGGTAAGCTTTCTGGTTTCAAAATAAATTGGCAGAAATCAGCCTTGCTACCCTTAAATCAGGCCATGTGCAGTGCTCCCATCCCTGCTTCTATTCCAGTCACAAAACACTTCACTTATCTGGGGATAGATATTTCTTCTTCTATACAAACAATAGTTAAAGACAATTTTTGCAACACACTTAACAAAGTCATTAAAGATCTGGACAGGTGGTCTAGTCTGCCAAACTCACTTCACGGAAGGGTAGCCATAATAAAAATGAATATTCTGCCCAGAGTCAATTTTATTAGTTCGATGCTCCCCTTCCCCGGCCCCCTCAATATCTGAGCAACTTACAGTCGGCGATAACTAAATTCTTGTGGCGCAGTAAATGAGCTCGCATTAAGCTTACCACTATGCAGCGAGGGAGGCAAGATGGTGGCCTTTTTTTGTATTCCAAAATTTCACCTCATCACTGCCGTTTGAGATTTGGGCCTGTGATCTCCTGTCTCCTATGGAGATGGAGGAGGGCAGAGAAATTGATTGGTTGCTCTTTTGTCTGGGTCCCATGCTCACCATTATTCAACAATGAGAGATTGTTGATTAGTGACCGTCCTATTCGATTTCCTGATTGGGAAAAAAGAAACGTCCGCATGCTTGGTGATATTTATGGGGAGGAGGGGCTATTTACTTTTCAGAATATATGTAGTAAGTATGGTATATTTCGGTCCTTATTTTTCTTTTATTTGCAGCTGAGATCATCTTTGAAAAGCAATGGTGTCCCCTTAGAGAGCCCCCTCACGCCGCATCCTCTTCGCAAATTGTTTCATGCTGATTGGGGCACAAGGGGTCTTGTATCTAGGCCCTATTGGCTATTACTGCGGCATGCTTATAGGCCTCTGGTGTTGGACATGGTGTGGAGGAGAGATGTTCCAGGCTTGGAACCTTCATTTGACTGGCATAAGGTGTGGGTCAAGGTGGGCTTGGCGTCCAGAAACCCTGATCATCAGCAAATACATTACAATTACATACACAGGGTATACTTAACTCCTAGGAAGCTTCATTTGATGAAGGTTATTAATGATCCTATGTGCATCCAAGGCGATTGGCAGTTTTTTTCACATGTTTTGGGAGTGTACCCTAGTGACAGATTTTTGAAAGATGGTTGCCTTTAACCTTTCTAAGTTGTTTGAAATCAGACTGCCCTGCTCGCCTGCTGCGCTTATTTTGAATGATTTTTCAGGGCTGGGTTTGACACTGGACAGGAGAAGAGCATTGTTGGCTGGTCTTACGGCCGTGAAAAAACTAGTTGCCACACGTTGGAAACCTCCACACTCTCTCTCTCTCTTCGAGCTTGGGTCTTAACATATTTGGATATTGCCTATTTAGAGTTGTCTACAGCTAGGGTCTATGGAGCGAAAGAGTCAGCAATAGAGGCTTGGCATTCACTCTTAACTATCCTCCGTGGATTTCAGATTTAATATGTGACGGAGATTTGGACTCCTGGATTCAGGGGGTGGGTTGATGTTTAATTATTTATCTAATTTAATTTAACTTATTCACCCCCCCCCCCACCACCCCTAATATTTATTTCTTTAATTTATTTCTTTATTTATTTTTCTTCTTCTCTCCTGTTGTCCTTTATCAACATTAATGTGGCCTTACATGTTGACTTATGGCTATTATTAATAATACTATTGGTATTAATATCATTTGGTATTTCTGTTCTAGCTGTCTATCACATGTATCTGTACATGCGCATATATGCAGGTATCTATGCCAGTATATCTTTACTTTCCACTTTTGTACCATACAGATACCTACATTCAGTTTTGTGGTTTGTTTTTCTCTGAAATCATAATGAAAACTTGATCACAAAAAAACAATATGTGGGTTTTCTTACAGATAGTGATGTCATTTTCCAAGACGGCTGGTTGGTCAGTAGGTGGCGTTTTCATAAAGTTGATCTATTTTCTGGAACATAACCTGCTCCGGAGCAGGTTAGCCGTTCAGTGTAAGTTACGATGGCGATCTACCCGAGTAAGAAGTGAACCACCTTTGTGGTACTAAAAACCCGGGATTAAACCCGAAGTTACCTGCATAAGCTTAAATCCTGCTTCGTGGTACAGGCCTCTGAAATCTGCAAATGATGATGTTGTGCTGTTGTTTGGAGACATGTTGAAAGTGTTCAGACGTGGAGAACAAGTGTGACAGAGTATTAAATGGAAATGTGCTGGTGAACATGCTGCAGTCTGTGCTGTTAGAAAGATGTGTTCTGTTGTTAATGATGAACTGATGTTGGAGTTGTGCTGAGTCCACCTGGAATCGCTGAATTGTTGTTTCATGACATGTTTTTCTTTTGTGTCTGGTGTCTTTATCTCTATTTCATCTTCTATTATCTCTGCAGACTCTGTCAGGCTGGTGGGCGGGACTAGTCTGTGCTCCGGCAGACTGGAGGTGAAGTCTAACCAGTCTAACCAGTCTAACCAGAGGTGGTCCTCAGTGTGTGAAGCTGACTTTGACCAGCAGGATGCAGAGGTGGTCTGTAGGGAGCTTGGCTGTGGGGCTCCTTCAGTCCTCCAGGGGGCGCTCTATGGAGAAGTGGAGGCTCCCGATGTGGACCAAAGAGTTCCAGTGTGGAGGCCATGAGTCTGCTCTCCTGGACTGTAGAAGCTCAGGCTCAGCTAGAAACACCTGCTCACCTGGAAAAGCTGTTGGACTCACCTGCTCAGGTAGAAGAGGAGCTGCAGCTTTGATTTGGTTCATTTCTGTTCTGATGAAACTCACTTTATTGTTTTACTGATGACTCTCTGTTTTCTGTTCAGAGCTTGTCAGGTTGGTGGGAGGAGCCAGTCGCTGTGCAGGAACACTGGAGGTGAAACATGAGGGACACTGGAGACCAGTGAGAGAGTCTTTCTGGATCCTGGAGATAGCAGCTGTTGTCTGCAGAGAGCTGAACTGTGGCTCTTTTGTTTCTTCAGGAAAGAGAAAGACGTCCTCATACACACCTGTGTGGTTGATTAGGTTTGACTGCGTTCTGTCTGGATTTGCTCTGAGGGAGTGTGTAAGATCAACTTCCCTTTCCGCTTTCTACATCCTGGATCTCACCTGCTCAGGTAATCCCATCAGTGACATCATCTATGACATCATGTATGACAGTAATGTCTCCAGTGTGTCCTCTCCTCTGTCTCAGTGTCTCAGTGGTTTCCATTGGACTGAACTGTAAAGTTCTCCAGGACAGTGACGTCCTAAAGTGTAGAGAGGTGGGCTTGTTTCTGGAAGCTTCACCTGACAGGACTCACCTGGAGGACCCTGTCTGTCTGTCTGTCTGTCTGTCTCTGTGTTTGGGGACGTCCCACCAGGTGGATCCAGTCCCTCCTTTTACAGTCTGTCATCGTTCTGCTCCATGTTTGTTACCCGTGTCAGACCTGTTGTGACAACCTGTACCTTTATGGTTGCACCACCCAGTCCAGATT
Organism: Lepomis macrochirus; assembly: GCA_024633595.2. NCBI lineage: Eukaryota > Metazoa > Chordata > Actinopteri > Centrarchiformes > Centrarchidae > Lepomis > Lepomis macrochirus. The sequence goes on along the minus strand of JALXJV020000005.1, from coordinate 39,895,793 downwards.
ACAAAAGCAGGAAGTGTTGAAAAGTTTGGCCGGTGTGAGAAACGGGGCAGTGGACAAAAGAGGAGAGTTGTACAGTGTCCTTGGGTACCTTGAAAGGCGCTTTTCTAAATAAAATGTATTATTATTGAGAGAATTAAGAGTGCGTCGGAGCGGTACGTAGTATAGTTGAACAAGTTATAGTGAGGTCGTTAATCCCTTCCGCGTTCACCTTCTGCAACATTCGCGTTCATCGGCACTTTCTTCATTCACAACTCAGCAAAAACCTCCAAACACCCAGCCACTCAGTCAAATCTTCGCCATAAAACCGGACCGGAATCCAATAACAGATAGGCAGGTCGTTAGTGCTGAACCCCCCCCGTCTTCTATCTTTTGAGCAGTGTGTTTTATCTTATGTTGGATCATTTGTTTGAAGAACGGAACCACTTTATTTTTTTTAGAGTTTTCTTGTTTTTGATGACACTAAACCTGAAGCGTTTTTTTTTAACTGAACTGAGCTAAACTGAACTGAACTGTTTGTGTAGTTGCACTGCTTTGTTGAATGAAAATGAACTGAACCCAGAGTGGGAAATTTAAGTTGTGATTATTGGTTTGTGGTACGCCTTTGTTAATATACGTTGCCTTTGTTGCATGTCATAATCGAGTTGTGGTTTTCATTTTTTGCTGGTTGCATTCAACGTGAGGGTCCATATCACAGTATATGTACCCTTTGTGATATATTGTGGGTAGAAAACACGTTCTGCGTAAAAACAAAAATATCTTACGTGTCAGGAGAGAAACCTGACTGGCACCCCAAAATAAACCCTCACGTCAATCTGTCACACTGTGACATCACTTCCTTCTTCAGGGGCCATTTTGTTGAACGGAGGGTGAATGTGACCTTTCATCATCTGTGTGTTTACAGACCTGCTGCTTCAGCCCAACATCTCTGTGTCCTCCTCCGTGGACGGGGTCTCCGAGGCCCAGCAGCAGGGCTTTCAGGTGTCCAGGGGCTCCAACTTCACCCTCAGCTGCTCCATCCAGCCACAGTACCCAGGAGGCTCCTTCCAGCTCGCCTTCACCTCCTCCATCACATCACACAACTACACCCAGCCAGCTGTCGATCACTCTGCCCACTTCCTGTTTCCTGCCGCAGAGCCCGTCCACCAAGGAAGCTACAGCTGTGTTTATCACCTCCATGTTTTTTCTCATGACTTCTCCTCTGAGAGCTGTCGGCTGTCTCTCACTGTCTCAGGTAAGCTGAAGCAGAGCAGCTGAAACATCACTCTGTTTCCATGCAGCTTTGGAAAAGATGATCCGTCCGAACTTACTGACAACGATCAGCTGACAGTTTCCAAGGACGTCGGTATTATGTGTGTTGATTTGCAGGAAATGATGTAACAAAGCAAAGGAGGAGTCATGTGTGTTTACCTGCCTATAGTGAAACAAGGCAGCCAGCTAGATCACAGATCTGTTGTTTGCTTTTTAAAGTTCAATTTAGATTGATTTTTATTTTACACAGCTTCATCACCGACCTCGGTCACTCAAGCAACATAACAGTGCAGGACAACACAGTGGAAGACTTGCTAACTAATGTAGCCACTCAGTACAGTAACATTACTTACTACGGTCTGGCTGTAGAAGTTACTGACCTGAAGAGGAGGAGTGATGCACTAACTCACATGTGTCCTGTCATGTCTCTCCAGGGCAGCAGGGGGCAGAAAACTGAGCTGGGTTATCATACCCAGGTTGTTTGTGCAGCTGAAGGAGGGCCGACTGAAGAGGAAGGAGCTCAGGGAGCAGAGTAGGACCTCCAAGGAGCTCATCTCAGCTGCCTCACAACCCACCATCAGCTCAGTCCAGGGTTTTACACTTTTACACTGATGTTCCTTTTAATAATCCAGCTGGAATTATTAGATTACATTAGAAACTCTATTTTTATTACTCTCAACATGAAAAGAGCAAAACCAACAGCGTGTCAGTCTTTTTAGACTTCCTGTCTGTGGCTCTCAGCTCCGAGCCCATTGGTTCCTCCTGAAGACGTCACAGATAAAAACAGTCTGTGGACTCTTTGGAATTACCTGGATCACATTTTCCTGTGACTGTTTTTATTTGTGAGGACTTTAAAAATGGATCCATTAATGCTTGTGAATTTAAGAACTGAACCTGCCAGTTCCTGTGTCCTGCATTTGGGTCCAAAATCATTCACATCAAAACCAAAAACCACTGCCACAGTCCGATAAGGTGAGAATAATCCCAGAGCAACCCGGGGACACATCATACATCTTCACATCTTTTTACCTTTGGATGGGAGGTGAATTGTTGAGAGCTACGGAAAATTTCTAAGTGGGAATATGTCTACTTTTCTTTAACATGTTAAAGTAAAGAGGCCGAGCTAGCTTATTTTATATATTCTCTGATTCCTGGTTCTTATCACTTCGAGTTTCACCTTCCTCTTTTCTTGGCTAATATCTCCTTTCCTCCTGCTCATGGTCACTGTGAATGCGATGGAATACAATGTTCAGTAAAGCAGTTGTCACACAAAGAACTGGGAATTGTTGGATCTCTGCTCTGTAGAAAAAGAACTTTTTTCATGAAAACATAACAAACCGGGTCTTTAACATTTACGTAGCCAGCTAAGACTCAAAACATTATTGATTCTCTGCAAGAACTACTCCTCTATTTCCCTGCTCGTGCCTAAGCACCAGTGTTAGCTGACAGATACAGTAAAATATGGATTCTTGTTAATGAAATCACATGATGGGCTCTCATAGCATGGATGCTAGCGAACTAGCCTAGCGCTGCGTAAACAACTCACCATTTTAGCTGAATTCGCCGCCTTTAACTCTGTGATGACGGTGGATTCAGGCCCAGCTCTCTGTGTATTACAACAAGACACAGTCAGTATGAGCGACACCAACTGAATGATTCATTTAATTCACTCAGCGTCGTTTCTCCTCTTACCGAGCGGATAAACGCAGCCTCCTCCGCTCAGGTGCGGCGCCAAAAGACCGCGAGGAGGAGACGACGATCTGAAGGCGGGACTGTAACTGAGCCTAGCTGATAGCTGATTGGTCAGCTCGCGGACTCATAGAGTTCACCCGTTGGCTCGCTTACAAGCCAATCAAAGCAGAAAAAGCAGAAAAAGAGACGTTGAGTTGATGCGTTCAGTCTGTGATCGCTGTGCGACAGGTGGAGACTCCTGAAATGTGAGGAATATAGAAGCGTGAGAGAGCGACGTTTTGAGATATTCCATCTATTAATACCAGATTTTAAAGAACTACAAGATAACAATGAATGAAGAATAATCCTCGGAGAAGAACAGAGTCTCTGTGTCCCAACCTGAGGGCCAGCTGCTGCACTGTGTTCGCTGCGTGGCAGGTCACATCTGCTTACTTCCTGTTTATTTTTTGTTTATTTATTTATCATTTTTGTAACGTGCAATGCTGAATTAAAACATCTTGATTGGATTAATCTGGTTCAAATGTAAAGTCTTTGCTGCAAACTGCTTTGGCAACGTGGTTTAAATGAACATTCATTCAGTAAAGCCCACTGAACTGAGCAGAGAGCTCTGTTTGACTGTCTCTCTGCTGCAGGATGCAGCTCTGAGCTGCACTTGAAGGTAACGTTTGTGTGCATTTGTGGTGAGGTTTCACACTGATCACAAGTGTTGTCACTTGTTTCTGTTTCCACCTTCTCGTCTCCATGTGGTCAGACCCAGACTCTTCAGTGTCAGACAGACTGAAGGGGAAACTACACACACGTTTTGCACAACGGAAGAAAAAGAAAGTTAAACGTTTATTGTTACAACAACTGGAATAAATGGAACGAAGCCAGAAAGAGCGTCCTCATTAATAAAGTCAGAGATCGTGGCGTCCATCTGTCATTATTACAACTCAAGGAGCAGACTGGACACACCAGACCCAGAGGTAAACAGAGGGGCAGGTTTGTCCTGAAATCAGAAAAATAATGATTATCACAATAGCTGCAGATTCATTTTTTTAGCTGAGAACTAATCGATTAATCACTGCAGCTCTAATTGTTATTATTATACAGAGGACTTTAAGCCAGGCAGCTGTGTGTCCTCGTTCCTGCCACGTCACTGTGCACCGGTGTAGCCGTCACTATCCAATAAGAACCAAGCTGCAGCTCTCACATGTTTCTACCTGTATTTGACTTCATAACGATTCATTTCAAATACTTACTACACCAGTAAAACATTTAACTAAGATTTACCTTGATGATAAAGTGATTAACAGAGTGTTTCCTGATGTGATGTTTTAACTGAGTGACTTTAAAACATTACCTAAAACAGTTTTTGACACAGGATGTGGCTGGATGCTGGGTTTGGTAAATGTGCAGGACCTTGTGAGGGCTTCCTGTTTCTCAGCAGGTTCACCATTCTTTTCTATGTCTCTTACTTTTATCATGACAGGAAGTGAGACAGCTACAAGCACTCATGGGAAAAGTCATGAGTGCCATGAGCTTTGCAGTCTGGACCCAGCAGACATCAGTTAGAGCTTGCTGTATTTTGTACACAGATACCTGGACGCTCACTGCTGCTGTGTATTAGAAGTATATAAATAGAATTGAATGTTCATAATATCTGTTTTTGTTGATTAAAAATGAACAGCAGGTAGCAACATGTCCAGATGTTTTTGTATCATAGTCATCAGGTCAGACTACAGGTAACAAGGAACAGGTGCAGGTGGCTGGATGCAAAGAGGGGGTGGCAGCAAGTGCGCAAAAGGATCAGAGGATCCCGGAGGATTCTGATCAGATGCCAGAACCTCCTGAGCCTTTTGCTTTCAACATGAAGGCCCAGCGGCTCTCCGAGCTCCCTCTGGCTGTCTGAAATCCTCATCCAGGTCTCTAAGGCTGAGCCCAGACACCGTGTCACCGTGTTCTTTCGGTCATTTCCCAAAGCTCTGGACCACAGGTTGTGTGTTTCAGCCACAAGGCAAATCTGCTCTCAGACTGGACCGCAGCATGAACACAGTCTGATCCACTGGTCAACCTGGAAACACGGCCGACAGAAACCCTGATCCTGACAGAGACTCAGTCAGACTCTTTACTGTGAAACTAAAAGCAACATGAGCTGTGTTCCAGTAAAGCTCCACCTCTTCCTGTCCACAGATAGACACTGAGGACAGCACACGGTGATCAGAGCAGAGAGCAGGCGGACGACCAGAGAGACGGTCTACCTGGACATGGATCACCTGTTGATGCTGCTGCTGCTGTGGAGCTCAGGTAGGACTCTGCTTTAAACATCATGTGTTAGAATTCAGATCTCTTTATTGGAGCTGGGAGAAAATCAGAGAACAATAATATATAATCATTGTAATGGTAATGGCTCAGTGGATAAGACACATGCCTTTGGTGTGAGAGATCCAGGTTCAATCCTCCACTGTGACCCATCCACCATTGTGTCCCTGAGCAAGACACTTAACCTCTCATTGTTCCAGAGGCGTGTGGACTCTGACACAAATAGCAAATGTAAGTCGCTTTGGATAAAAGCGTCAGCTAAATGAATAAATGTAATATGAAAGGCTGTTTAGGGTGAAAACACAGAAACACGTGCACAGTATTTCGGTGGTCTGTAGATATTTAGAGATATAGCTGGAGAAGAGGAATTCAACTGAAGAGCCACATGTTCAAAGAACATTAAACAAAATGGCAGCAACCCCTCTTTTCTACTGAACGCTAGTTTTACTCATAAAGCTGAAGGTGGTGGTTGTGTGATTGTGTGTGTGTGTGTGTGTGGGGGTTACTGCAAATGCCACATTTGATTTCTGCTCTTCAGCTTTATATATTTCATACTCTTCATCTCTTTAATTTACCTGCCTCTAGCGTCTCTATGCTTGTCTCCAGCTGCGTAGTCCGTCTGTCCCTATGTGGTTTGGTTTAATTTATGCTGCTGACTGTCTTGGTCAGGTCCCTCTTGAAAAATAGATTCTTAATCTCTTCAGAACTCTTCTGGTTAAATAAAGAGTTAATTAAAAGAAATTGCAGAGACAAGACTTCCATTTGTTCAAGTATGGAAGTCTTGTCTCTGCAATTTCTTTTATTTAACTCGTCTCGGATAGACCGTGTATGGTTGTAACACTTTTTGCTTCAGCAACTATAACTCTCTGAATTTTTTAGCTAGAGTTCTCAAATTTTTATACAAAGTATCCACATCTGTTCACTACAAATGGAACCAATCCAATCCTCTACAAGAATATCACAGACCTCATGAGGTGATGTCAAACACAGTGTGTTCTCTTGTTACAACCTACCCCAATACCGGGGTAATAAACTGCCATTTATTAAGTATACTTAATAAATACTACTAAAATGTTCCTAATCAAAGAACATATCTGTACATCCTTAGGTCTAACTAAAAATAGGCGTATGTGTGTCAATGTGTGTATATTCTTATTCAGAGTCACAGTCAGCGCTTGAAATGGGCCCAGTACTCATGGGGATGGTGATGCCGCAATGGCTAAGACGCTTGCCTTTGGTGTGAGAGACCGGGGTTTAATCTCCCACTGTGACCCATCCACCATTGTGTCCCTGAGCATGACACTTAACCTCTCGTTGCTCCAGAGGCGTGCGACCTCTGATGTGTATAGCAACTGTAAGTCGCTTTGGATAAAGGCGTCAGCTAAATGAATAAATGTAAATGTTTTTGGCGTACCGGGACTTTTTTGCGCACAGGCACTTCTCACAAGCTGCCCATTCACTTTTCTACCCTCTCCACAGAGAATGGAAAAGGTTGAGTGACCACACATACGGCAACATGTGAAAAACATGCGAATGAGGAGTACTGGTCACAGTGCTGACAAATTAATGCTGGTAACCCTGCAGTGCGGGTTTGGTGGACCCAGACTGCATAGGGCAATCTGGAAAATATTAAAATCAAGAAAGCCCCTAGTTTTATGTATCGTGGATGGTTGTAACACTTTTTAAAGAAGTGTTAAAACCCTCACCACCCCTGTCAGCCAATGCTGAGCTAGCGGTATTTCCACAGTGGTTTGAACTAGAACGGAAAAAATGCACCACATGTTGCCTGAGAAACTACATTTCAATCTAATGTAAGTCAAACAAGTCTAAGAAAAATACTTTCTTACCTTAAAATCAGTTTTTCTGTCTATATTCTGAATATGCCTGTTTCCAGACTTGACAACCACCAGCCCTGATCTGGGAGGAAGTAGGTAAATACTGAAATGATCAACTAACTCCTTTCTTATTTCTACTTGGCGGAACTGGTGTTGTTACAACACCTCCCCACGTTACAACCATATCCAGTCTCCCCTACCTATCAAAGACCTGCTGCTGTGGACTGTCTGTCCCCAGTCTTTCAGTTAATAAGTGTTTGTTTAAGATTATCTTCACTAACAAAGACCACGCCGATGAACATAGAAGATTTAAAATGGTTTATTGCTTGTAATGGAGCCGAGATAGAAGATATAAAGAGATAAAAGAATGGATCGAGTGCCAGAGGGTGGGCTGAGGGATGTAGGCAACGGTGCGGGAGGTGGGGGTGCTGAGGGTGCTGCAGCATCCCCTGCTTTTTCTCTGGGCTATAGTTTAACTGCAGGCAATTAAAAAGATCATTTTAATCGCCAACAGATCATTAAAATATAGCCTACTGAAATATTTAGGATTTGACTATGAGAAGAGTAGACTGTGTAGGTTTGATTATGTTTGATTTTTTTGTTAATCAAATCAAAACAAGATGTGTATTAACCAATCAATCAAACAATGAACTGATGCATAGCCTATTGGCCGATTCAGCCGTCTTTTTATGCGCACTGTACAGCTACAGTTTTGGCTTTCTGCATTGTTTGAGGTTCTTAGGCTAAAATCATTAGATAGAAAAGCAGTGGATACGAGTAGGCCGACATGGTTACGATTGTGATTGTAACATTGTCTATTTATGTGGTTGATCATGGAGAGTAGTAACAAGTGGCAAACGGACTGACAGCTGTCTCATGTGAACGTCCGCGGCGTGAATGCGCTTCAGTACATCAAATACACTCCTCTGTATGAAGCAGCAGAGTTGTATCCTCACTGTCCTTTATTATAATAATCTAATGTTATAATAACCTGGACGTGGACGCATCCATACTTCATCCTCTCTTTGTAGTTTTTATACATTAGTTCAGTGATCAACAATAAGTGTTCACGTTGTGGTGTCCAACAATGATGCTGCGGTGATGTGTTGAGAAGAAATCCGCTTGACACTGTTCTTGATCACAAAAGTTTATTAAATCAAAAAGTTCAGCATCAATAACAAGCTCTGCAGCAGCTTGGAGAATGACCCAGCCCGATGACCACTCTACCTCACTGTACATCACACATAGCTTATATAGGACATGTTTAGGCATCTATTGGATAACAGAAAAAGATTTGCGTCTGCAAAGTAAGACGCCAACCCCCTAGAAGGGTACAGTACTATTTAAAGTTGCAAAACAAGGGGTTAGAAGTCAAATTCCATAAAAGGGTTCAGTTCCTACCTAACCATCAATCACTACTTTCCCCATAGACTGACCCTCTGGCTTGCTGCTACAGTGTTATTTGAACTGTTGTGAGTGAAATGCATAGGCACTAGACAACTGTTACAGTCAAATGCAAAAGTACTAGACACTACATATTCCCCCCCTGCGAGACTAAATGAGTCTCGAAAACCAAAAAGATAACAATTTCCAATATATACTTCTTAGAGTAGTGCTTTAACAATATATCAACTTTGTGGAGTGTGAGAACGAAAAACCTGTCCAGCAGCCTTCATTTCAAAATACCCTTCAAGACAATCTAGACAGGAAAATTTTCTCACGGCCCCTCTGCCTTAGGCGGCCACACATGGTACTCCAGTTTATCAAAAAAGCATCTTTCTTAGTATATTCAAAGATTTGGTATAGCCAATACATATGAAAACCTCAGGAAATAAAATCAAAACAATGTCCGAATTCAGGCTGGTCAACCCATCGGACCCTTCAACGGACCTGTCCCTGCCTAGACCCTATATCCCTAAGCATCAAGAAAGAAAGAAAAACCTGAGGTCCCCCTGTATTAACTCCCATAATCAACAGTATAAGTTTTTAGACAATTAACATAAAAAGACATGATAATTACTTAAGTATTATCCATTCAAACATGTATCAAAGCAGACACAGGAAGGTTTTCCACTGCAGCTCCTCAGCGGTGTCGACTATCAGTGTAGTGTCGATGCAATCCAGACATGTCCACACCGTCCTTGTCCCAAGTCCATTCATAATGTCCTTGTGTGAGTATCTGAATCCCCATCTGTACACTCCCATGTAGTCTGAAAGAAAAGAACACACCAACCAGTATCTATTGCAAAATAACACATGAAAATTAAACCACAATATAGGGAAATACAACGTGATATTAAAATGGATATCTTTCCATTATTATTTCATCTGGGTCCACTTCGTCACCTCTATCTAAATCTGCCATAGTTAACAAAGGCATCTGAGTGTTCTCCCCAGGCATCACCACTCCAACCCATCTCAATATCATAGCTTTCGCAAAAGTCAATAGCACAGTACAAAAGCAAAACATCAGACACAGCGCTAGAAAGGCTGCTACCAAAATCTGAACTACCACTGCTCCCACTGGTCCTAACTGATTTTGTAACCAAGCATTTGCTGACCATCCGGCTCCTTCAGATTGACCAAACGCATCCCTTATACTTTTTAATGCATCTATAACACTAGTGATATTATCAGAACTATCGGGGATCAAAGTATAACAACCATCCCCCGTCAAGTTCAAAGCCACACACAAACCACCTTGTTTGGCTAAAATATAGTCGAGAGCCATGTCATGTTTCAACAATGTCAATCTGTGACTTCTTTGAGTATTTGACAGAAGACTAAATCCTCGTATAGTCTCATTTGCAAAACCCTGCAATGTATAAGTAATATTATCAATGTGATCTGCCAAAAACGTCACACCATACCATGGAAAAAGTCCAAGTCCCCACTTCTCACCTAGACTTATCCTCCAATGGTAGGATTCAAGATTATGAAATTGTGCCATGCCCCTTTTCACTCTATTTCCAAAACCAGAATTAGAATGAGCCTTTGAAGGTGGTTCCCTTTTTTGGATTGTAAATACCTCATATGGAAGTTTTAGCGTCGCCATGTAACAACATCCTATCCATCCATAAGGTAAAAATATGTAGGCCTTATCACCACAAATCCACCAAATATCTTGAAAATTTCCTATAGTCACATTGCCAGGCAAAAGCTGATCTCTTACCTTCAAAGTCCTACCCTTTTTGCTAGATGGCACAGCAAAGGTTACTTCATATGTGTTGTTACTAACCTTACGGTCATGCTTATCCAACGACAAAGACATCATGTATTCATCACACTCTGATATCCCCATAAGCATCCCTGGCCCATCATACGTCTTATTTGAACAAAAACAGCTGCTTGCCCTCACGGGTCTTACCTCCATTGCTTCAGGGATTGCTGTTAATTTATTTTCCTTCTGATCTAACAAATTCACATAGGGTAATTCATTTATCCAAGAACAATTAAGTCTAGGTCTAAACAACTGCGACGACCAAGACATCACTATATCTGTTGATGATTGTTCCTGATACATTAGCCATGATAACGCATAAGATTGACACATAACGGATAGAGGTTGGGCCACCGACTCTAAAATTGAATCCCACGTGCCTGGTGCTGGGACTTTCAATAGGCATGGACCATCCAATTTCTTAAGTGATCTTACAGAATGAGTTAACTGCTGGAACCATAAATTCCTGCCTGCCGAACTATCTGTAATTTTCAAAACAGAAGAATCAAACCCATACGCCTTACATGTAGCTTCCCTTTTTCGTAACGAGCGATATTGATCAGTCATATCATCTGGTGTTTGATCAAAAGTAAGGTCCTCATTTTGCACATAGGGGATAATATTCTGAACAGTTTCAGATGACTCTTTATTATTTTCTCTTATCATTTGATCCCCAGTTTCCGGCTGTAACGTAGATTTCTGAGTTACATCTACCATACCCCTTACTTCCCAGAAAGTTGCAGTCGGCATCTGCGTCTTATTAACAATGGTTGTTATTGCCGTTGTAACAACATTCAGTTCTTCGGAAGTTACTGCTGAAATAATTGAGTTAGATGATATATTAATTCTGTTAGTTATTTCTAAGGGTAAAGTGACAAATGTCCTCTGTGTATTATTCACTCTTGGAGTGACTACTGTAGTATATTGGTCCTGAACTGCTTTGGTGACTGGTGACCCTTCAATTGGCTCTAAATCTTTCATCATAAGCGTCACCTTACGGGTCACATAACCTTGTATCCAATGATTTTGAGACGGAACAAACTTGGACTCTGGATGTAAATAAGTGCAACTATATTCCCCTAGATCTTCCCAGGTAACATTACGCAACACAAGTGAACAATCACCCACAATCTTCCATCGCCTCATATCATTAAACAGAGAATACTTCCTCTGACTAGGGGGTACACCCTCCGGTCCTGATAACAACACATCTTTACCATGACTGTTTATCCACTTGGGAGGCGCATTACCACCGGTATTCCATCTTTCACATTTACAAGGAAGATATGCCGAACCTCCAAGCTTAACCTTTACCATAGTAGACAATGAAGTTGGTGTCGGCGAAACCATCTGAGGCGCCACTGTAGTTAAAGATGTTACATTTATATTTTTAAAGACTGTTGAGGGGAGCTGAGCTGACTCTCCTAGAGGTACTTCAATCTTAGTTTTCGTAACGTTTTGGTCTAACTCTTTTCCGAACTGGTCTGGGGCTGTTTTGTCTAAGTGGAACACTGGCTTCTCCTGTAACAGAGGTACAGCCCTTGGTGACCTCTGCGGTTTCACCTTCCACTGAAATAGGCCCTGCTGTTTCTGGGACATATTGAAAATCAATGACCCCAAATCTTCAATGACCCTTTAACTTGGACAGCTGTTCCAGTACTACGAACCACTTCAAATGGTCCCTCACGGCGTTCGTTATACCACTTCCTCCTAAATACCTTCACGAACACCTTGTCCCCAGGTTGCACTGTACTCCTTCTTTGCTCATCGAGCTTCTCCTGCACCTCTTCTCTCCTTTGCCTGTCAGAAACATATGTGGATAATTTTTTATGGAAGTTGGCCATATATGTGACATAAGCTCTCATTTCATCTTCTAAAAGAGCCAAACTTGGACCCTTGCCGCTTGTTCGTAAACAAGGCGTAGGCATCCGTCTTCCTGTGACCAGTTCGTGCGGCGTTAGACGTAAATCACACAGCTCGCTTGAGCGACACACCATTAATGCCAAAGGGAGTGCTGCTATCCAGTTCAGACCCGTATGTTGGCAAATCTTGACAATGCGATTTTTCAACACACCATTCATTTTTTCACAAATCCCTTGACTTTGTGGATGATAGACAGCTCCCAAACGTTGTCTAATACCCAATTTTTGCAAGATCAATGTCACTGTTTTATCCACAAACTCTTTCCCATTATCTGAAGATATTCGATCTGGAAGTCCCCACCTGCTTATGACCTCTCTACACAAAAACTTGGCAACCGACTGAGCGTCTTTTCGCTTGGTCGGACAAGCCTCCGGCCATCGTGAAAATCTATCCACGACCACTAGCATGTATCGTTTCCCTTCAACTGGTTTTATCATGTCGACAAAATCAACAACCAACTCACGCATAGGACCCCTTGGGGTGGGAATATAACCAGGAAGAACAGTTACACCCCTACGGACATTATTTTTCAGACAGATTGTACACCTGCCTATGACATAGTCAATTTGTTCAAGCAAATAAGGTGCCCAAAAACCATACTCCTGTGTGATTTTTCTCTTAACCTCCCCCCTTGCAACATGGGCTAACCCATGTGCTTCCTGAATCATCAGACCTAACAGGTCCAGAGGCGCTACTAACAGCCCCTCGTGATTTCTCCAAAGACCCGTAGAATCCTCGACAGCACCTCGGTCTAACCATAACTGTTTATCAATCACAGGGGCAGCTTCCTGCATCAAAATCACATCCTTAAGCGTAATGTTGTCTTCCAAGTCCACCCCATGAGTGACCAAAAAAACCTTGCCCACTTTGTTAGCTCCTGTGACAGCTTTTGCAGCTTCATCAGCAGCTTTGTTTCCTTGTGTTACTCTTGACACATCTGTTTTATGAGCTGCACACTTAGCTATTGCTATTTCTTTGGGCCTCATCATAGCATGCAACAGTTTTATTATTTGGGCGTGATGTTGTATTGGAGAACCATCTGTTTTCTTAAACCCTCTACCTTTCCACACTGCTCCAAACAAATGACATACATTATGCGCATATGCAGAGTCAGTGTAAATTGTCACTCGCTGTCCGTCTGCTAATGAACATGCTTCTGTTAGCCCCACAAGTTCTGCAAGCTGTGCAGACGCAGGCTGTGGTATTACTTCAGCTTTTTCAACAACAAATCCAGTTCCTTGAGCTTTTACTACTGCATAGCCAGCACACAATTTATCTCCCACACGATAACAAGACCCATCAGTCCAATACTCCAGGTCTGCCTCACGTAGAGGAAGAGCCTGCAAGTCTGATCTAAGCCTTGAGTATTTTTCTGCCTCTTGAACACAATCATGTGGCTCACCATCCTCTGAAGTTGGCAAATTCTCGGCTGGATTTACCGTGTCACACCTCACCAGGGTGACATCTTCCTGCTCTAAAAGCCTATGATAATCTCTAAGCCTTGGCATAGTCAATGTGTATTTTCCATAATTCAGTAGATTCCTGAGACTATGATGGGTAAGAATTGTCACTGGGTAACCCATTGTAACAGATGATGCTTTCTCATACATTAGATAAACGCCCACCATTGCTCTGTAGCACAGTGGTAGCCCTAGCTCTACTTCTGAAAAGGCCGTGGAATAATAGGAGATAGGTTGCGGATTTGTCCCTGTACCTGTCGGCTGACATAAGACTGCACATGCATATTTACCTCCGGTAGAAGTAGACACATATAACAAGAAATTCTTAGAGTAGTCTGGTAGTGTGAGCGCTGGTGCCTCCTGTAACCTCTGTTTGATTGTTTCGAATGCCACAAGGCCTTCTTGTGTCCAGGAGAGATTACTATGAAGTTGAGCATTCCCAGCATCTTTAACCATAGCTCTCAAAGGTCCTGTTAAGCTAGTGTAATGGGAATTCCATGAGAAGACCTTTTTAACACATTGCTCTGTAACTTATCCTACCTTTGGGTATGGGGCTAAGAGGGAGGCAAGGGTTGTGATGTTTTATGCCCAGGCCTGAGGAGGACAGGACACATCTTCCACATTCCTCTGACCTGGGTGCCTCTTTACAGACTCAGATTTAGTGTCTCTTAGGGAATCATAAAATACACTCTGTTCTCTTGTGAGATAAGACCTGACCCTGGGTGTGAGATAAAAGCTGCATGTTGGGAGACACAGCAGCTCACTCGGATGATACTCTTTGTTGCGTGTGTATCCCTGTGGGTTCCTTCTGCAGAAGACTTGAATAAATTCACCAAAAGACAAGTGTTTGCCTGAGCCTTTATTAAATATAATATCTCGTTTCGAGCCAGAGCCATCCAGCCCGCATCATACCAGATCTAACAGGGTCTGGCCGTCCTCTAAAACTCATGTTACAGCCCCAATGATGGAAGTGGCCTCCGGAGATGGGAATTCGCAGCTGGTTCACAGGCCGTGGTTTTACAGCGAGCTGAAGGAAGCATCACAACTTCTTCCTCGAATACAGGACGGTGGGGCCGACTATGCTGAACATCTGCTGGTCTTTTGCCAACAATTCAGGCCCACAACCGCTGAACTGAGAAGGCTGTTGGCCCTTCAAATGGGGACAACCTGGGCGCGGGTGTCAGCCGGTTTCCCCACCGAGGACATCAAACTGTCAAAACCGTCCTGGGAGGACGGCGAGAATGCGGCCTACAGACATGCGATCACTAACCTCTGTAAGAAAATAGAGGAACTGTTTCCACGAAGACTGGACTGGGCACTGCTAACGGGGTGCACACAAAAGCGTGATGAGACAGTGACTGATTTCCTGACCAGACTCGCTGACCTTCATGCAATTCATAGCGGTCTGCAAAAGCCGACTGCAATGGGACCATCGCATGACATCACCCCGTGGGAAGCTACACTCAGGAATAATTTCCTCTCCGGACTGAGACCAGAGATCGCTAACATGGTGAAGCGAGACTGTTTGACATGGCAACATGGCCACCTGGAGATTATTCAAAGACACGCTATCCACGCAGAAGAATACCTTCTGAACAAAAAGGCTGAGAGAGAGCAGCAGAAGGACAGGCTGCAAATGGCGCAGCTGCAACAGGATCAGCGAAAGGGAAAAATAATCCTCAACCCATGCTGAAGAATAACCAGCAATACCAAGAAATGTTAACATCTCTCTGACAGTTCTAGGCTTCGGAGCCTTACGAATAGCCTCCACTTGACAGTCAGAAATGCTTCTGTGTCCATGCGTTATTGTCTGACCCAAGTAAACAACTTTCTCCTGGCAATATTGCAACTTTTTCTGTGAGACTTTATGCCCCTTTTCTGCCAATATCTGTAGCAGTTTAATTGAGTCTTTGTGACATGTTTCTTTATCTTTTGAACAGACCATAATGTCATCGACATATTGAATCACAGTACTCTGCAATACCTGATCTATTCCTACAAAATCGTCTTTTAATACTTTATTAAAAATATGAGGACTATGTTTAAGTCCCTGTGGCAATCTTTCATACTCATAGAATTGTCCTTTATATGTGAATCCAAATAAACCCTGACTTTCTATACTAAGGGGGACGCTAAAAAATGCACCACACAAATCTAACACTGTGAAATATGTTGACTCAGGAGGGATTTGGGCTAACAAGGTATGTGGATCTGGAACTTCTGCTGGAAAATCAGTTACAACTTCATTTACTGCTCTCAAATCATGAACCATACGATAAGTCTCATCGGGTTTCTTTACAGGCAACAGAGGCATGTTACTCCGAGGATTTGTTACTATTTTCAACACTCCTGCTTTCAAAAGTCCTTCAATTTGTGGTTCAATCCCTCGAATGGCTTCATCCTTCAATGGGTACTGATACTTCCAAGGAGGTGTAGCTCCTGGTCGAAGTTCAACTTTCACTGGTTGGGCTGACTTCACAAGTCCAATATCAGTACTGTGTCGAGACCACAAACAATCTGGAACTTGTCGTAACATCTCCTCTTTCATAGAATCTGATTCCATTTTAGCACTGCAAATAGATTCATGTGTCATCAGTACAGCTTGTGGCTGTCCATGTCCTTTAGCTGAAATCATGATTTTGAGGAATCGCTGATCTGCACTCCTCCAAATTGCCAAATTCTCTTTTATTGGTAGAAAAACAGCATCCTCTGCCTCCATCATCATTTCCCCTATGTGTTTCTGCTCATAGTCTTCAGAAACCAATAAGGTCACATGTGGCACACTCTTCTCAATGTCAAATTCTTTTTCCAGATAATCATCGATGTTTATCTTCATAGCTGCTCCTTGTGGGCCCAAAATTATGCAACATGAACTTAGTTGAATTCCCTTTGGCTGATGAGCCAACCATTCTTCTGGGTTTGATTGGGCAGCATTCTTGAAGTACTTGAGCGTACAATGAAATGGATACTCTGGAAGTTTCGCATCTGGCATATTTGCCACAATAAATTTCTCCCATGTCTTAGCTGGCTCCAAAAATTCCGCACTGAGATTCCCGATCCAAAATACTGAAGAGGACTCCATCTCTGTTGTCATCAATAGTTGGTGAACAGTTTCTTTAGGCACTTCTATTAGACAACCATCTGGTGTACATTTTATTGTGCAATTCAATCTACACAAAGCATCTCTTCCCAATAGGGCAATAGGTGTATGTTCTGATACCAATATGGGTATTGTAGTTTTCTGGTTTTTATAGCAGAGCTCAATTGGTTCCGTGAGAGGAATCAGCTGCTTCACTCCCTCAAACCCGATTGTCCGAATCAGTTGATTGGACATAGGAAGATGTGTAGCATCTTCAGGCCGAACACAGGTGAAAGCAGCTCCGCTATCCGCCATTACTTCCAATGGTCGATTATTCACTTTCACCTCAATTGTTGGATCTCTTTCTGGCCCTGATGCTACCAGCTGACACCCCCCTTTCGGATTTTCTGGGCACCTCTAGAATCCTTGCTCAGGGCCCCTATGGGGGTTCACCGGTCCCCCAAGTGACCTTGACTGGCCCCTGAATCCTCCTCTGAAATTTCCTCCTGGCCTATTGCACTCACGGGCAAAGTGACCAACCTGTCCACAATTATAACACACTTCTGGAGACTGCTGGAAGTATGGATTAAATCCTCCTCTGAATCCTCTTCCTGAGCGTCCTTGTCCTCTTCCTCTCCAATTCTGTGTCTGTCCATAAACTGGCTGTGGATATGAAACAACTGGAACCACTAGTGGTGGTTGGGGCAATTGCGGTTGAACCGGGTTTGACTGAGGCTGTGGTGGTGATTGTTGCTTTGGTAAACACTGATCCTGTATAACCAGAGCCTGGTTCTTTTCCTTCTTCTTATTTTCCACCAGTTGTATTTGATTGAGTTTCCTAAGGGTTACTTGATCCTGTTCTTTCTGGTTGCGTTCCTTTTTCCTGTATAGATCCACTTGATGGGCTATATGATCTGTATAGACCCCTATTGCCATGCTTCCAAGGCCAACCACCTCTGCCAGTTTGCTCCTCACGGGCAAGGGCAGCCCCATCTGCAGTTTCGCTCGCAAAATTGACCGCTCCATTTGGCTCGCATCTGGATCGTTCCCTGTAATATTCCTCCACACCTGATGAGCTCTTGACACATAGGCTCTCGGATTTTCTTCTTTTCCCAATGGATCAATCAGGATATTATCAGGATGCACATTTGTTGGAAACGTGTCTTTCAGTGCTCTCCACAGTCGATGCCTACTTGCAGCGAACAACTCAGGATCATTTACAGCAGTCCCCACATATCGATTAAGTCCAGCTCTCTGAAAGATTTCTTCCATACCTGGAATCCCAAGGAGATTAGCAAAAAGTCTCTTAATATCTGCTATAGCTGTTTGTGTTCCCACAGTAATTTCTTCCAACTTCGAGATCCAAGGATGTGCTCCATCTTGAAGAGTGGGCAACTTCTCAAGTATATCTGACATATCGGTATTCTGCAAAGGCTTATACTCCAGATTCTGTCCTCGGATTATCACTGGCAGCATCTTTTTACTTGTGCTCCCTTTCCTTGGACGTAATGCATACTTACTTTCCAATTTTAGGGGCCCTTTTTTTTCGCAGTTTCTCCCTCTGTATTGTCAGCTTCTCGAGATGTTCCTCCAATTCTTTTATTTCTTCTGGATTAATCGACTTCTCCAAGCATGATACACATCGGTCCATGTCTTTTTCTATTTCTTCGATAGTTGTTGCAGGATAAAATTCCCTTGAAAATGAAACACCTTTACACCCCCATTCTTCATTGCTGTCTCCATCTTCGCTTTCATCAGAGGTCTGGTCTCTTATGTCCTTCTTTTTCCAACTCCCATCACCCCTTTTTTCCGCTCTGGCCAGCCTCCGTCTGATTGCAGGATCATATCCACCCATGATTTCTTCTGAATCACTTTGGTCATT
Source organism: Lepomis macrochirus (assembly GCA_024633595.2). Taxonomy (NCBI): domain Eukaryota; kingdom Metazoa; phylum Chordata; class Actinopteri; order Centrarchiformes; family Centrarchidae; genus Lepomis; species Lepomis macrochirus. Next base: position 39,877,153 of record JALXJV020000005.1, on the reverse strand, counting down.
ATCAATTTCCATTCTCCTAAGCCTCGCTCTACCCTTGGTTTCCAAGCGTGTCATTTTCTTCTTACTTTTGGAGCTTGGGGTCATTTTTATGGTCGTTTCTGCTTGTCCTGTCTCTATGATTCGTTCCTCTTCATCCCTGATGCAATAATCACCCTCCTGAGTGATCACTGGGAGTTGAGGATAAATGTCCTTAAACTCCGCTCCCTCCTCGTAAGGTGGAGGTCTTTTTGTTGAATCCGTGAGAAGGGTGTGTTGACTTCTGCCATTAATTTTTCTGTCATCTTTGCCTCTTTTGCCATTTGCTCTTCACCTCTGTCCCTTTTTTCTTGAATATCTTTTGTCAATTTTTGTCCCTCATGTTCAAATAATTTAAGAACACCCAGTTCTCTTTGTCTTTTTTCTTTACGTCGTTCCCCTTTTTTTCCCTTATTTTCATCTGCCTTATATGTGGACACAAGCACCTGCATTATTTTAAGTACTTCTGGATTAAGAGTTCCTTCCACTGGCCATGGTTGTTCAATGCCAGGCCAACGTTTGTGCCATTTTTCAGATAATTTTGCAATACCATTAACTAACGGATTATTTTTTTGTACCACATCAACCGGAGTAATTACTTTCAAAGTTTTAACGTCCTTTTTCCGCATTTTGACAACCCTTTTACAGTTGCTTATTGTAAATTATTATTATTATTATTTGTTGGTTTATTTATTTATTTATTTTTCTCCACAGCCGCTAATAAAATGTCAAGGGAATCTGTCAACTCCAGAGCAATCACAAAAGACTTATTATCCAGCAATCACACAACACCGACCACGGCCTAATAAGCACCCACCTTAAGTTTTATTCCCAAAATAATCTCAATACCAAAATTTCAACGCCACTTTAATCCAAACAACCCACTCACAAAAACTCCAATATATAATATTCAAATATATTAACTGATCAGTCCGTTGCCAAGTCACCCATTAAATAGTCATAATATGAAATATGTCAAGCACACACAAGCAAATAGATTCCCCTTATTAAAAATGCGTCTCTAAAATCCTAAAAGGAAACCAACTAAATGTATATCAACAGTGATAATAGTAAATGAATATAGACACATACACACAGGTGTTGTAAAGAGTTTGTGGATTGAACAGTACTGGCCAGACTGGATCCTGGGCTGCAATCTCTGTCGCCTGACGCGCTGGCCGGCACTCTCTCCCTCTCTCTCTCTAGTCTCTCAAACCACAGGAGAACAAAAACAAAAACAACCATACAACAATTTAGCCCTTATATGTACTCACAAAGTTATTACAACCACAACATAAGAGTGTTAACTCTCTAAGTAATCACAATCTCTTTTCCTTATCATTTTACATACCCACATCATATTCAAACCAAGCCACATAAGTATCATTCATACTAGGAACGTTGGGGACTCATTCTCACCACATTCATTTAAAGCATACTTTGTTAAACAACATTCTAAAATATAGCTTGTAGTTAAATACCAAATAAAGATGCCTTCAAAAAAGTATATTTGCACATAAAGACATCAACTACACGTAAAATATAGAAGTGAGCTAAGGCAAAATAACAGCTGATTATGAAATAACCCAAACCGTACAATATGATCAATATGATAATATAATAATCTATAATAATTTAACCTTAGCAAATCTTATAACACAGCTCCCCTTGGCCAAGTTTCCCTTTTCTATTATTTTACATATATACAGTTCCTTTAATTCTCACCTATCATTCTCTAGCTTCTCATACACAGCAGAGACACAGCAGAGACAGCTCTTCACACACACTACACCCTTCTCCTATTACACACACACACACACACACATACACTGTAGCTCTCCAGTCAACAAGAATGCATTCCTTTACACTATTTATAAAGCATGCTACCGCCGCTCCTTTCCTTTCACTATTTCCTTTATTATTTCCTTCCTAAATTTATGCTACCTCGAGTTCGTAGATATTTAATGAGAGGCTACTTCGAACATAGTTCGTCAACACATGTAGCGAGCGGTAACTTCAATTAAACAGTATTCTACTAGCTCCCAGTTCCCAGAACGGACCCGAAAAGTCACCTAGTTCCTTTCCAGGATTTACGGCCCATCTAAGATCGCCATCATAAGGGCTTTTTATTCAGATCTGCGGCGTCCTAATCCTTATATTATTCCTTATTCCTTAACCTTATACTATATCCTTTCTTAATCTTACTAAATTTATTCAAACCGAATGACCCTGGCCAGGGTTACACTCTTATTTATTTACTTATTTATTTATTTTTCCTTATTCCAATTTTGACTATTCCTTAAAGCCTAGTCTCACGCGGCAGTAGCCTCCATCCCATATGACTTACAGTTATAAGAATCTGAGGGCCCATATTCTTAATTTTTGCAAAGCTATTTCAGCTCACTGTCCGTTACTCTAGGCTGTTCCTTTTTCTTCCTTTTATTTCTATCTATCTTTCTTTACTATATTCTCACACCCTTATTATGTTGCAAACAAAATTTAGAACGGAGTCTTTTCACACATCCATCCGCAAACACTCACATGGGATCGAACCGGTGTACCCCTTATCGCACATACAGACACTCGAACTGACCAGCGCCCACAGTTTATGAGAAAACTCACCATATATGCTAGCGTCTGGAGCGGGAGTCAGGTCGACGGAGCCTGCGATGGAACGATGACTTTAGGCACAACACGGTCCCATCTGGGGTGCCAGATTCTGTGGTGTCCAACAATGATGCTGCGGTGATGTGTTGAGAAGAAATCCGCTTGACACTGTTCTTGATCACAAAAGTTTATTAAATCAAAAAGTTCAGCATCAATAACAAGCTCTGCAGCAGCTTGGAGAATGACCCAGCCCGATGACCACTCTACCTCACTGTACATCACACATAGCTTATATAGGACATGTTTAGGCATCTATTGGATAACAGAAAAAGATTTGCGTCTGCAAAGTAAGACGCCAACCCCCTAGAAGGGTACAGTACTATTTAAAGTTGCAAAACAAGGGGTTAGAAGTCAAATTCCATAAAAGGGTTCAGTTCCTACCTAACCATCAATCACTACTTTCCCCATAGACTGACCCTCTGGCTTGCTGCTACAGTGTTATTTGAACTGTTGTGAGTGAAATGCATAGGCACTAGACAACTGTTACAGTCAAATGCAAAAGTACTAGACACTACATATTCCCCCCTGCGAGACTAAATGAGTCTCGAAAACCAAAAAGATAACAATTTCCAATATATACTTCTTAGAGTAGTGCTTTAACAATATATCAACTTTGTGGAGTGTGAGAACGAAAAACCTGTCCAGCAGCCTTCATTTCAAAATACCCTTCAAGACAATCTAGACAGGAAAATTTTCTCACGGCCCCTCTGCCTTAGGCGGCCACACATGGTACTCCAGTTTATCAAAAAAGCATCTTTCTTAGTATATTCAAAGATTTGGTATAGCCAATACATATGAAAACCTCAGGAAATAAAATCAAAACAATGTCCGAATTCAGGCTGGTCAACCCATCGGACCCTTCAACGGACCTGTCCCTGCCTAGACCCTATATCCCTAAGCATCAAGAAAGAAAGAAAAACCTGAGGTCCCCCTGTATTAACTCCCATAATCAACAGTATAAGTTTTTAGACAATTAACATAAAAAGACATGATAATTACTTAAGTATTATCCATTCAAACATGTATCAAAGCAGACACAGGAAGGTTTTCCACTGCAGCTCCTCAGCGGTGTCGACTATCAGTGTAGTGTCGATGCAATCCAGACATGTCCACACCGTCCTTGTCCCAAGTCCATTCATAATGTCCTTGTGTGAGTATCTGAATCCCCATCTGTACACTCCCATGTAGTCTGAAAGAAAAGAACACACCAACCAGTATCTATTGCAAAATAACACATGAAAATTAAACCACAATATAGGGAAATACAACGTGATATTAAAATGGATATCTTTCCATTATTATTTCATCTGGGTCCACTTCGTCACCTCTATCTAAATCTGCCATAGTTAACAAAGGCATCTGAGTGTTCTCCCCAGGCATCACCACTCCAACCCATCTCAATATCATAGCTTTCGCAAAAGTCAATAGCACAGTACAAAAGCAAAACATCAGACACAGCGCTAGAAAGGCTGCTACCAAAATCTGAACTACCACTGCTCCCACTGGTCCTAACTGATTTTGTAACCAAGCATTTGCTGACCATCCGGCTCCTTCAGATTGACCAAACGCATCCCTTATACTTTTTAATGCATCTATAACACTAGTGATATTATCAGAACTATCGGGGATCAAAGTATAACAACCATCCCCCGTCAAGTTCAAAGCCACACACAAACCACCTTGTTTGGCTAAAATATAGTCGAGAGCCATGTCATGTTTCAACAATGTCAATCTGTGACTTCTTTGAGTATTTGACAGAAGACTAAATCCTCGTATAGTCTCATTTGCAAAACCCTGCAATGTATAAGTAATATTATCAATGTGATCTGCCAAAAACGTCACACCATACCATGGAAAAAGTCCAAGTCCCCACTTCTCACCTAGACTTATCCTCCAATGGTAGGATTCAAGATTATGAAATTGTGCCATGCCCCTTTTCACTCTATTTCCAAAACCAGAATTAGAATGAGCCTTTGAAGGTGGTTCCCTTTTTTGGATTGTAAATACCTCATATGGAAGTTTTAGCGTCGCCATGTAACAACATCCTATCCATCCATAAGGTAAAAATATGTAGGCCTTATCACCACAAATCCACCAAATATCTTGAAAATTTCCTATAGTCACATTGCCAGGCAAAAGCTGATCTCTTACCTTCAAAGTCCTACCCTTTTTGCTAGATGGCACAGCAAAGGTTACTTCATATGTGTTGTTACTAACCTTACGGTCATGCTTATCCAACGACAAAGACATCATGTATTCATCACACTCTGATATCCCCATAAGCATCCCTGGCCCATCATACGTCTTATTTGAACAAAAACAGCTGCTTGCCCTCACGGGTCTTACCTCCATTGCTTCAGGGATTGCTGTTAATTTATTTTCCTTCTGATCTAACAAATTCACATAGGGTAATTCATTTATCCAAGAACAATTAAGTCTAGGTCTAAACAACTGCGACGACCAAGACATCACTATATCTGTTGATGATTGTTCCTGATACATTAGCCATGATAACGCATAAGATTGACACATAACGGATAGAGGTTGGGCCACCGACTCTAAAATTGAATCCCACGTGCCTGGTGCTGGGACTTTCAATAGGCATGGACCATCCAATTTCTTAAGTGATCTTACAGAATGAGTTAACTGCTGGAACCATAAATTCCTGCCTGCCGAACTATCTGTAATTTTCAAAACAGAAGAATCAAACCCATACGCCTTACATGTAGCTTCCCTTTTTCGTAACGAGCGATATTGATCAGTCATATCATCTGGTGTTTGATCAAAAGTAAGGTCCTCATTTTGCACATAGGGGATAATATTCTGAACAGTTTCAGATGACTCTTTATTATTTTCTCTTATCATTTGATCCCCAGTTTCCGGCTGTAACGTAGATTTCTGAGTTACATCTACCATACCCCTTACTTCCCAGAAAGTTGCAGTCGGCATCTGCGTCTTATTAACAATGGTTGTTATTGCCGTTGTAACAACATTCAGTTCTTCGGAAGTTACTGCTGAAATAATTGAGTTAGATGATATATTAATTCTGTTAGTTATTTCTAAGGGTAAAGTGACAAATGTCCTCTGTGTATTATTCACTCTTGGAGTGACTACTGTAGTATATTGGTCCTGAACTGCTTTGGTGACTGGTGACCCTTCAATTGGCTCTAAATCTTTCATCATAAGCGTCACCTTACGGGTCACATAACCTTGTATCCAATGATTTTGAGACGGAACAAACTTGGACTCTGGATGTAAATAAGTGCAACTATATTCCCCTAGATCTTCCCAGGTAACATTACGCAACACAAGTGAACAATCACCCACAATCTTCCATCGCCTCATATCATTAAACAGAGAATACTTCCTCTGACTAGGGGGTACACCCTCCGGTCCTGATAACAACACATCTTTACCATGACTGTTTATCCACTTGGGAGGCGCATTACCACCGGTATTCCATCTTTCACATTTACAAGGAAGATATGCCGAACCTCCAAGCTTAACCTTTACCATAGTAGACAATGAAGTTGGTGTCGGCGAAACCATCTGAGGCGCCACTGTAGTTAAAGATGTTACATTTATATTTTTAAAGACTGTTGAGGGGAGCTGAGCTGACTCTCCTAGAGGTACTTCAATCTTAGTTTTCGTAACGTTTTGGTCTAACTCTTTTCCGAACTGGTCTGGGGCTGTTTTGTCTAAGTGGAACACTGGCTTCTCCTGTAACAGAGGTACAGCCCTTGGTGACCTCTGCGGTTTCACCTTCCACTGAAATAGGCCCTGCTGTTTCTGGGACATATTGAAAATCAATGACCCCAAATCTTCAATGACCCTTTAACTTGGACAGCTGTTCCAGTACTACGAACCACTTCAAATGGTCCCTCACGGCGTTCGTTATACCACTTCCTCCTAAATACCTTCACGAACACCTTGTCCCCAGGTTGCACTGTACTCCTTCTTTGCTCATCGAGCTTCTCCTGCACCTCTTCTCTCCTTTGCCTGTCAGAAACATATGTGGATAATTTTTTATGGAAGTTGGCCATATATGTGACATAAGCTCTCATTTCATCTTCTAAAAGAGCCAAACTTGGACCCTTGCCGCTTGTTCGTAAACAAGGCGTAGGCATCCGTCTTCCTGTGACCAGTTCGTGCGGCGTTAGACGTAAATCACACAGCTCGCTTGAGCGACACACCATTAATGCCAAAGGGAGTGCTGCTATCCAGTTCAGACCCGTATGTTGGCAAATCTTGACAATGCGATTTTTCAACACACCATTCATTTTTTCACAAATCCCTTGACTTTGTGGATGATAGACAGCTCCCAAACGTTGTCTAATACCCAATTTTTGCAAGATCAATGTCACTGTTTTATCCACAAACTCTTTCCCATTATCTGAAGATATTCGATCTGGAAGTCCCCACCTGCTTATGACCTCTCTACACAAAAACTTGGCAACCGACTGAGCGTCTTTCCTCTTGGTCGGACAAGCCTCCGGCTATCGTGAAAATCTATCCACGACCACTAGCATGTATCGTTTCCCTTCAACTGGTTTTATCATGTCGACAAAATCAACAACCAACTCACGCATAGGACCCCTTGGGGTGGGAATATAACCAGGAAGAACAGTTACACCCCTACGGACATTATTTTTCAGACAGATTGTACACCTGCCTATGACATAGTCAATTTGTTCAAGCAAATAAGGTGCCCAAAAACCATACTCCTGTGTGATTTTTCTCTTAACCTCCCCCCTTGCAACATGGGCTAACCCATGTGCTTCCTGAATCATCAGACCTAACAGGTCCAGAGACGCTACTAACAGCCCCTCGTGATTTCTCCAAAGACCCGTAGAATCCTCGACAGCACCTCGGTCTAACCATAACTGTTTATCAATCACAGGGGCAGCTTCCTGCATCAAAATCACATCCTTAAGCGTAATGTTGTCTTCCAAGTCCACCCCATGAGTGACCAAAAAAACCTTGCCCACTTTGTTAGCTCCTGTGACAGCTTTTGCAGCTTCATCAGCAGCTTTGTTTCCTTGTGTTACTCTTGACACATCTGTTTTATGAGCTGCACACTTAGCTATTGCTATTTCTTTGGGCCTCATCATAGCATGCAACAGTTTTATTATTTGGGCGTGATGTTGTATTGGAGAACCATCTGTTTTCTTAAACCCTCTACCTTTCCACACTGCTCCAAACAAATGACATACATTATGCGCATATGCAGAGTCAGTGTAAATTGTCACTCGCTGTCCGTCTGCTAATGAACATGCTTCTGTTAGCCCCACAAGTTCTGCAAGCTGTGCAGACGCAGGCTGTGGTATTACTTCAGCTTTTTCAACAACAAATCCAGTTCCTTGAGCTTTTACTACTGCATAGCCAGCACACAATTTATCTCCCACACGATAACAAGACCCATCAGTCCAATACTCCAGGTCTGCCTCACGTAGAGGAAGAGCCTGCAAGTCTGATCTAAGCCTTGAGTATTTTTCTGCCTCTTGAACACAATCATGTGGCTCACCATCCTCTGAAGTTGGCAAATTCTCGGCTGGATTTACCGTGTCACACCTCACCAGGGTGACATCTTCCTGCTCTAAAAGCCTATGATAATCTCTAAGCCTTGGCATAGTCAATGTGTATTTTCCATAATTCAGTAGATTCCTGAGACTATGATGGGTAAGAATTGTCACTGGGTAACCCATTGTAACAGATGATGCTTTCTCATACATTAGATAAACGCCCACCATTGCTCTGTAGCACAGTGGTAGCCCTAGCTCTACTTCTGAAAAGGCCGTGGAATAATAGGAGATAGGTTGCGGATTTGTCCCTGTACCTGTCGGCTGACATAAGACTGCACATGCATATTTACCTCCGGTAGAAGTAGACACATATAACAAGAAATTCTTAGAGTAGTCTGGTAGTGTGAGCGCTGGTGCCTCCTGTAACCTCTGTTTGATTGTTTCGAATGCCACAAGGCCTTCTTGTGTCCAGGAGAGATTACTATGAAGTTGAGCATTCCCAGCATCTTTAACCATAGCTCTCAAAGGTCCTGTTAAGCTAGTGTAATGGGAATTCCATGAGAAGACCTTTTTAACACATTGCTCTGTAACTTATCCTACCTTTGGGTATGGGGCTAAGAGGGAGGCAAGGGTTGTGATGTTTTATGCCCAGGCCTGAGGAGGACAGGACACATCTTCCACATTCCTCTGACCTGGGTGCCTCTTTACAGACTCAGATTTAGTGTCTCTTAGGGAATCATAAAATACACTCTGTTCTCTTGTGAGATAAGACCTGACCCTGGGTGTGAGATAAAAGCTGCATGTTGGGAGACACAGCAGCTCACTCGGATGATACTCTTTGTTGCGTGTGTATCCCTGTGGGTTCCTTCTGCAGAAGACTTGAATAAATTCACCAAAAGACAAGTGTTTGCCTGAGCCTTTATTAAATATAATATCTCGTTTCGAGCCAGAGCCATCCAGCCCGCATCATACCAGATCTAACAGGGTCTGGCCGTCCTCTAAAACTCATGTTACAGCCCCAATGATGGAAGTGGCCTCCGGAGATGGGAATTCGCAGCTGGTTCACAGGCCGTGGTTTTACAGCGAGCTGAAGGAAGCATCACAACTTCTTCCTCGAATACAGGACGGTGGGGCCGACTATGCTGAACATCTGCTGGTCTTTTGCCAACAATTCAGGCCCACAACCGCTGAACTGAGAAGGCTGTTGGCCCTTCAAATGGGGACAACCTGGGCGCGGGTGTCAGCCGGTTTCCCCACCGAGGACATCAAACTGTCAAAACCGTCCTGGGAGGACGGCGAGAATGCGGCCTACAGACATGCGATCACTAACCTCTGTAAGAAAATAGAGGAACTGTTTCCACGAAGACTGGACTGGGCACTGCTAACGGGGTGCACACAAAAGCGTGATGAGACAGTGACTGATTTCCTGACCAGACTCGCTGACCTTCATGCAATTCATAGCGGTCTGCAAAAGCCGACTGCAATGGGACCATCGCATGACATCACCCCGTGGGAAGCTACACTCAGGAATAATTTCCTCTCCGGACTGAGACCAGAGATCGCTAACATGGTGAAGCGAGACTGTTTGACATGGCAACATGGCCACCTGGAGATTATTCAAAGACACGCTATCCACGCAGAAGAATACCTTCTGAACAAAAAGGCTGAGAGAGAGCAGCAGAAGGACAGGCTGCAAATGGCGCAGCTGCAACAGGATCAGCGAAAGGGAAAAATAATCCTCAACCCATGCTGAAGAATAACCAGCAATACCAAGAAATGTTAACATCTCTCTGACAGTTCTAGGCTTCGGAGCCTTACGAATAGCCTCCACTTGACAGTCAGAAATGCTTCTGTGTCCATGCGTTATTGTCTGACCCAAGTAAACAACTTTCTCCTGGCAATATTGCAACTTTTTCTGTGAGACTTTATGCCCCTTTTCTGCCAATATCTGTAGCAGTTTAATTGAGTCTTTGTGACATGTTTCTTTATCTTTTGAACAGACCATAATGTCATCGACATATTGAATCACAGTACTCTGCAATACCTGATCTATTCCTACAAAATCGTCTTTTAATACTTTATTAAAAATATGAGGACTATGTTTAAGTCCCTGTGGCAATCTTTCATACTCATAGAATTGTCCTTTATATGTGAATCCAAATAAACCCTGACTTTCTATACTAAGGGGGACGCTAAAAAATGCACCACACAAATCTAACACTGTGAAATATGTTGACTCAGGAGGGATTTGGGCTAACAAGGTATGTGGATCTGGAACTTCTGCTGGAAAATCAGTTACAACTTCATTTACTGCTCTCAAATCATGAACCATACGATAAGTCTCATCGGGTTTCTTTACAGGCAACAGAGGCATGTTACTCCGAGGATTTGTTACTATTTTCAACACTCCTGCTTTCAAAAGTCCTTCAATTTGTGGTTCAATCCCTCGAATGGCTTCATCCTTCAATGGGTACTGATACTTCCAAGGAGGTGTAGCTCCTGGTCGAAGTTCAACTTTCACTGGTTGGGCTGACTTCACAAGTCCAATATCAGTACTGTGTCGAGACCACAAACAATCTGGAACTTGTCGTAACATCTCCTCTTTCATAGAATCTGATTCCATTTTAGCACTGCAAATAGATTCATGTGTCATCAGTACAGCTTGTGGCTGTCCATGTCCTTTAGCTGAAATCATGATTTTGAGGAATCGCTGATCTGCACTCCTCCAAATTGCCAAATTCTCTTTTATTGGTAGAAAAACAGCATCCTCTGCCTCCATCATCATTTCCCCTATGTGTTTCTGCTCATAGTCTTCAGAAACCAATAAGGTCACATGTGGCACACTCTTCTCAATGTCAAATTCTTTTTCCAGATAATCATCGATGTTTATCTTCATAGCTGCTCCTTGTGGGCCCAAAATTATGCAACATGAACTTAGTTGAATTCCCTTTGGCTGATGAGCCAACCATTCTTCTGGGTTTGATTGGGCAGCATTCTTGAAGTACTTGAGCGTACAATGAAATGGATACTCTGGAAGTTTCGCATCTGGCATATTTGCCACAATAAATTTCTCCCATGTCTTAGCTGGCTCCAAAAATTCCGCACTGAGATTCCCGATCCAAAATACTGAAGAGGACTCCATCTCTGTTGTCATCAATAGTTGGTGAACAGTTTCTTTAGGCACTTCTATTAGACAACCATCTGGTGTACATTTTATTGTGCAATTCAATCTACACAAAGCATCTCTTCCCAATAGGGCAATAGGTGTATGTTCTGATACCAATATGGGTATTGTAGTTTTCTGGTTTTTATAGCAGAGCTCAATTGGTTCCGTGAGAGGAATCAGCTGCTTCACTCCCTCAAACCCGATTGTCCGAATCAGTTGATTGGACATAGGAAGATGTGTAGCATCTTCAGGCCGAACACAGGTGAAAGCAGCTCCGCTATCCGCCATTACTTCCAATGGTCGATTATTCACTTTCACCTCAATTGTTGGATCTCTTTCTGGCCCTGATGCTACCAGCTGACACCCCCCTTTCGGATTTTCTGGGCACCTCTAGAATCCTTGCTCAGGGCCCCTATGGGGGTTCACCGGTCCCCCAAGTGACCTTGACTGGCCCCTGAATCCTCCTCTGAAATTTCCTCCTGGCCTATTGCACTCACGGGCAAAGTGACCAACCTGTCCACAATTATAACACACTTCTGGAGACTGCTGGAAGTATGGATTAAATCCTCCTCTGAATCCTCTTCCTGAGCGTCCTTGTCCTCTTCCTCTCCAATTCTGTGTCTGTCCATAAACTGGCTGTGGATATGAAACAACTGGAACCACTAGTGGTGGTTGGGGCAATTGCGGTTGAACCGGGTTTGACTGAGGCTGTGGTGGTGATTGTTGCTTTGGTAAACACTGATCCTGTATAACCAGAGCCTGGTTCTTTTCCTTCTTCTTATTTTCCACCAGTTGTATTTGATTGAGTTTCCTAAGGGTTACTTGATCCTGTTCTTTCTGGTTGCGTTCCTTTTTCCTGTATAGATCCACTTGATGGGCTATATGATCTGTATAGACCCCTATTGCCATGCTTCCAAGGCCAACCACCTCTGCCAGTTTGCTCCTCACGGGCAAGGGCAGCCCCATCTGCAGTTTCGCTCGCAAAATTGACCGCTCCATTTGGCTCGCATCTGGATCGTTCCCTGTAATATTCCTCCACACCTGATGAGCTCTTGACACATAGGCTCTCGGATTTTCTTCTTTTCCCAATGGATCAATCAGGATATTATCAGGATGCACATTTGTTGGAAACGTGTCTTTCAGTGCTCTCCACAGTCGATGCCTACTTGCAGCGAACAACTCAGGATCATTTACAGCAGTCCCCACATATCGATTAAGTCCAGCTCTCTGAAAGATTTCTTCCATACCTGGAATCCCAAGGAGATTAGCAAAAAGTCTCTTAATATCTGCTATAGCTGTTTGTGTTCCCACAGTAATTTCTTCCAACTTCGAGATCCAAGGATGTGCTCCATCTTGAAGAGTGGGCAACTTCTCAAGTATATCTGACATATCGGTATTCTGCAAAGGCTTATACTCCAGATTCTGTCCTCGGATTATCACTGGCAGCATCTTTTTACTTGTGCTCCCTTTCCTTGGACGTAATGCATACTTACTTTCCAATTTTAGGGGCCCTTTTTTTTCGCAGTTTCTCCCTCTGTATTGTCAGCTTCTCGAGATGTTCCTCCAATTCTTTTATTTCTTCTGGATTAATCGACTTCTCCAAGCATGATACACATCGGTCCATGTCTTTTTCTATTTCTTCGATAGTTGTTGCAGGATAAAATTCCCTTGAAAATGAAACACCTTTACACCCCCATTCTTCATTGCTGTCTCCATCTTCGCTTTCATCAGAGGTCTGGTCTCTTATGTCCTTCTTTTTCCAACTCCCATCACCCCTTTTTTCCGCTCTGGCCAGCCTCCGTCTGATTGCAGGATCATATCCACCCATGATTTCTTCTGAATCACTTTGGTTATTATCAATTTCCATTCTCCTAAGCCTCGCTCTACCCTTGGTTTCCAAGCGTGTCATTTTCTTCTTACTTTTGGAGCTTGGGGTCATTTTTATGGTCGTTTCTGCTTGTCCTGTCTCTATGATTCGTTCCTCTTCATCCCTGATGCAATAATCACCCTCCTGAGTGATCACTGGGAGTTGAGGATAAATGTCCTTAAACTCCGCTCCCTCCTCGTAAGGTGGAGGTCTTTTTGTTGAATCCGTGAGAAGGGTGTGTTGACTTCTGCCATTAATTTTTCTGTCATCTTTGCCTCTTTTGCCATTTGCTCTTCACCTCTGTCCCTTTTTTCTTGAATATCTTTTGTCAATTTTTGTCCCTCATGTTCAAATAATTTAAGAACACCCAGTTCTCTTTGTCTTTTTTCTTTACGTCGTTCCCCTTTTTTTCCCTTATTTTCATCTGCCTTATATGTGGACACAAGCACCTGCATTATTTTAAGTACTTCTGGATTAAGAGTTCCTTCCACTGGCCATGGTTGTTCAATGCCAGGCCAACGTTTGTGCCATTTTTCAGATAATTTTGCAATACCATTAACTAACGGATTATTTTTTTGTACCACATCAACCGGAGTAATTACTTTCAAAGTTTTAACGTCCTTTTTCCGCATTTTGACAACCCTTTTACAGTTGCTTATTGTAAATTATTATTATTATTATTTGTTGGTTTATTTATTTATTTATTTTTCTCCACAGCCGCTAATAAAATGTCAAGGGAATCTGTCAACTCCAGAGCAATCACAAAAGACTTATTATCCAGCAATCACACAACACCGACCACGGCCTAATAAGCACCCACCTTAAGTTTTATTCCCAAAATAATCTCAATACCAAAATTTCAACGCCACTTTAATCCAAACAACCCACTCACAAAAACTCCAATATATAATATTCAAATATATTAACTGATCAGTCCGTTGCCAAGTCACCCATTAAATAGTCATAATATGAAATATGTCAAGCACACACAAGCAAATAGATTCCCCTTATTAAAAATGCGTCTCTAAAATCCTAAAAGGAAACCAACTAAATGTATATCAACAGTGATAATAGTAAATGAATATAGACACATACACACAGGTGTTGTAAAGAGTTTGTGGATTGAACAGTACTGGCCAGACTGGATCCTGGGCTGCAATCTCTGTCGCCTGACGCGCTGGCCGGCACTCTCTCCCTCTCTCTCTCTAGTCTCTCAAACCACAGGAGAACAAAAACAAAAACAACCATACAACAATTTAGCCCTTATATGTACTCACAAAGTTATTACAACCACAACATAAGAGTGTTAACTCTCTAAGTAATCACAATCTCTTTTCCTTATCATTTTACATACCCACATCATATTCAAACCAAGCCACATAAGTATCATTCATACTAGGAACGTTGGGGACTCATTCTCACCACATTCATTTAAAGCATACTTTGTTAAACAACATTCTAAAATATAGCTTGTAGTTAAATACCAAATAAAGATGCCTTCAAAAAAGTATATTTGCACATAAAGACATCAACTACACGTAAAATATAGAAGTGAGCTAAGGCAAAATAACAGCTGATTATGAAATAACCCAAACCGTACAATATGATCAATATGATAATATAATAATCTATAATAATTTAACCTTAGCAAATCTTATAACACAGCTCCCCTTGGCCAAGTTTCCCTTTTCTATTATTTTACATATATACAGTTCCTTTAATTCTCACCTATCATTCTCTAGCTTCTCATACACAGCAGAGACACAGCAGAGACAGCTCTTCACACACACTACACCCTTCTCCTATTACACACACACACACACACACATACACTGTAGCTCTCCAGTCAACAAGAATGCATTCCTTTACACTATTTATAAAGCATGCTACCGCCGCTCCTTTCCTTTCACTATTTCCTTTATTATTTCCTTCCTAAATTTATGCTACCTCGAGTTCGTAGATATTTAATGAGAGGCTACTTCGAACATAGTTCGTCAACACATGTAGCGAGCGGTAACTTCAATTAAACAGTATTCTACTAGCTCCCAGTTCCCAGAACGGACCCGAAAAGTCACCTAGTTCCTTTCCAGGATTTACGGCCCATCTAAGATCGCCATCATAAGGGCTTTTTATTCAGATCTGCGGCGTCCTAATCCTTATATTATTCCTTATTCCTTAACCTTATACTATATCCTTTCTTAATCTTACTAAATTTATTCAAACCGAATGACCCTGGCCAGGGTTACACTCTTATTTATTTACTTATTTATTTATTTTTCCTTATTCCAATTTTGACTATTCCTTAAAGCCTAGTCTCACGCGGCAGTAGCCTCCATCCCATATGACTTACAGTTATAAGAATCTGAGGGCCCATATTCTTAATTTTTGCAAAGCTATTTCAGCTCACTGTCCGTTACTCTAGGCTGTTCCTTTTTCTTCCTTTTATTTCTATCTATCTTTCTTTACTATATTCTCACACCCTTATTATGTTGCAAACAAAATTTAGAACGGAGTCTTTTCACACATCCATCCGCAAACACTCACATGGGATCGAACCGGTGTACCCCTTATCGCACATACAGACACTCGAACTGACCAGCGCCCACAGTTTATGAGAAAACTCACCATATATGCTAGCGTCTGGAGCGGGAGTCAGGTCGACGGAGCCTGCGATGGAACGATGACTTTAGGCACAACACGGTCCCATCTGGGGTGCCAGATTCTGTGGTGTCCAACAATGATGCTGCGGTGATGTGTTGAGAAGAAATCCGCTTGACACTGTTCTTGATCACAAAAGTTTATTAAATCAAAAAGTTCAGCATCAATAACAAGCTCTGCAGCAGCTTGGAGAATGACCCAGCCCGATGACCACTCTACCTCACTGTACATCACACATAGCTTATATAGGACATGTTTAGGCATCTATTGGATAACAGAAAAAGATTTGCGTCTGCAAAGTAAGACGCCAACCCCCTAGAAGGGTACAGTATTATTTAAAGTTGCAAAACAAGGGGTTAGAAGTCAAATTCCATAAAAGGGTTCAGTTCCTACCTAACCATCAATCACTACTTTCCCCATAGACTGACCCTCTGGCTTGCTGCTACAGTGTTATTTGAACTGTTATGAGTGAAATGCATAGGCACTAGACAACTGTTACAGTCAAATGCAAAAGTACTAGACACTACAACGTTTACCAACAAAACAAAAGTATTAATGTCGGACAGCATTTATTATTGTGTCACTATTTAGGCTGACTTTCTCTCAGCACCCCCAGCTGCGACTGACTTCCAGCGCCCCTGGATGTAGGAGACTCTGGGTAGCGGAGCCGTCTCTTAGCCGCAGACGTGCGGAAACCCCTCGAAGATTTTCAGATAGAAAGTTGTGCGTGAGTTTCTGATATTGATAAAACAGATATGCCGGATTTGGATAGAATTTGGCTGAAGAGTTGGTGAAACCAGAAGAGTGTGGCTACTTTCCTGTTTCTGTGTCGAACAGAGGAACTTGGGTGGAAGCGTGGCTGGCTATTTTCGAGTCTATGTAGAGTCATATGGGTTTGTACGGACTGAGGTAAGAATTAAGTCGGAAGAGGTAGATGGGTTCTGATAGACAGGATTGGTTGGTTTCGCTGCGTTTGAGGTGATAAATGAGTGTGTCTGCGAATTGTATGGAAATTTTGGGCCATGGTGGTGTGTAGACTCAGATGGTAGTGGAGGCCAGAGGTGATGAACTCTGAGAAGCCAAAATGCTAGTAGGAACATGGATTCTAGGACTCTAGGGCCTGGGATATGGGAGGCTCGGATGATGAATTGGTGCTGTGATGAAAACCAAGGTGAGCCTCGGCATGAATTGCATTATGCCTGTACAATGGGACCGTCGTCTGTTAATTATGTCTGAGTATATTGTGATGGTGTCCTTGGATCATTTAGACCCCCAAAGAATGGCTGCAATAAGACTGGGTACGTGTCGTAGATGGTAGGGCAAGGAGGAAAGGCTGAGAATTCAGGTGGCCAGTCCACTGCGAACCAACTACCAACTGCCATAGTAGCTGAAGACTTTCAATTCAATTTTTCAATTCAATTTTATTTATATAGCGCCAAATCACAACAACAGTTATCTCACAGCGCTTTTCCCACTAAGGAAGAAGGAGATGTCGTTCCAGGATGACAGGAAATGTAACCATGTTTGAGCTCCATTTGCATGCGGCATCTGGTTTGATGAGGTCATGGAGAAATCCAACTCAAGATTATGCGTGTAAATTTGTTCTTATTGGTCACAGTGAGTATGTTGAAATAACAGATTGAACAGTAAAGTAGGATGGGTTGAATTATGCTTTTGTAGAGCAGCAGTAGAAGGTGGGGAGCAACTGAAAGGGATTTAAGTTTACAGAATCCCTTTTTAGTCGCATTTGAAAGTGTCTGTGGTATGTTGATCAAATTTCAGTTTATTGTCCAGAGTGAGTGTGAGGTATCTGAAGCACTCCACCCTTTCAACAGCTACATTATTTATGCATGTAGAGTTGGGGGTGACATTATGGGCTGTGCTGTTGGTTTTGGGTGTGTTAATCAACATTTCTTTTAATTTGGCAACATTCAGCTGAAGATAATTATTTGAACACCAATGCGTAATGTGAGAGATGGAGTCTTGATAGCTTTAAACAGAGTTTTTGTTATTAAGGAGACCAAGAACAACAGTGTTGTCAGAGAACTTGATATATGTGGTAACAGGTCATTGGTGTAAAGAGTAAACAGAAATGGACACAACCTTGTGGGGCTCAGGTGTTGGTGATGTTGGTAGGGGACGTCGCACAATCCACTCTGACTCTGACAAGTCTGGTGATTTTACCAGGTGATTCAAGGTGTTGTAGTAGGGACTGCAGAAGGCATGTCACTGGATCTTCTGTCCCCCTTTTGGCCTTGTAGGCAAACTGTAAAGGATCCGATTGTGGTCAATTGGAAGGATAGAGTTGAGAATCAGTTTTTCAAAACACTTCATTATTATTGAGGTGAGTGCAACTGGCCAATAGTGATTTAATTCTGAGGGGCGGGGTTTCTTGGGCACAGCTATGATGGTGTATGTTTTCCACAGGGTGGGTATGGAGGCAGTCCTGTAGGATTCCGTGAAGATGGAATGAAGAATGGGAGAGAGCTCCATGGCACAGTCTCTCAGCACCCACGCATGGATGCCATCCAGTCCTGGAGCCTTGCCTGGTTTGCACTGTCTCAGTTGCCACCTCACATCTTCTACTGTGAAAGGAGCAGAGAGTGCAGGCTTGAGGGCTGAAAGGTTTGCCAGTAGGGCCTTGCATTCCTCTGAGCAGTCCATGGTGTCAAACCATGAGTAGAAAATGTGCAGTTCTTCAGCAAAAGATGATGGATCTGAAGTCTCTCTTTGTATTTTATGTTTTGCATTGATGATGTCGTTTTTTATTTGACGGTTGATGGTTTTTAGTGAGGCCCAGTCTTGTTGTTGAAAGGCTTTCCCTTTTTCCCTGAAACTGTAACTAATAGGATGATTTATCCAGGGTTTGGAGTTTGGATATTTTTTGAAGGTCTTAACTGGTATGGTTGTAGTGATGCAGAATTTGATGTAGTCTGTGATGACAGAGACTTTTGCATCAAGGTTGCTATCAAAAATGTCCCAGTCCATGAGCCATTGAGCCTTGTAATTGTGTAATTGCGTCCTCCGACCACTGGTTGACGCTGTAGACCTGTGGCTTGTGACCTTTCAGTACCGGACTGTAATGCGAAAGTAGAAAACAACATTGTGGTCTGTAAAGCCAGGCGGAGGGTGAGCCCTTAAGATGTATGCGCCTGAAATATTGCCATAACAAAGGTCAAGAGTGTTTTCTCTCCTTGTCGGAATGTCCACGTATTGCTGAAATGATGGCAGCACACACTTTCGAGTCTGCAACTGTTCAAATCACCAACAATGAACACTGGCACTTCTGGATATTTCTCTTGCATGTTGTTAGCATTATTGGACTCTAGCTCTGTTGCAGCCTTGGTGTTGGCACTGGGAGGGATGTAAACACAGCTGATGACAACCGCCGGGAATTCCCTCCTTGGGGAGAGAGGGACCTCCAGTTTGTGGAGGGCGGAAGTCGAGATGTTGAGGCCATAAGATGGTGGCGTAGAGAGTGACAAAAGGGTGAGGAAGTCATCTATGACGTTATTATATATTCAATATCACACGGTGGTGATGGTCCAATGGATGGTGCAATGGTGTGAGAGACCCGGGTTCAATCCCCCACTGTGACCCATCCACCATTGTGTCCCTGAGCATGACACTAAACCCCTAGTTGCTCCAGAGGCGTGTGACCTCTGATATGATTAGCAATTGTAAGTCACTTTGGATAAAAGCGTCAACTAAATGTAATGTAAATGCAATATATGATATATATTGGTAATTAATGAATTCAATTTTTATGTTTTATTATTTTTTTATTTTTTTTATTTTTTTGGAGCTGCTCTTATGCCTGAAGTTTAGACAAACTGTTAAGTAGTAGTGCCCTTCCAGAGAACGGCGAAAGGTGCCAGTAGTCGGGTTGATTGGGAAATGGTTCGAAGTGCTGGTGATATCTGCCTTGGATGGCCAGGCTCCTTGCTCTGCGGTGCGGATGGGGGCGATGGCGTGATCGATGGTTGAGTATTGCATTGACTGGGTCGGCGAACATGCGGGAATAGCACATAAAAATGTACGCCAAAGTGTTAGATGGTACCAGAAGATGATACTGCAGCTGAATGTGTGCGGATGTCAAAATCACGCTTGACTCGGCGCATGCAGGCCTTTATTATTCAGTTTATGGTGCAGGCACATGAGGAGAAAAAGGCATGCTCTTCTCTTTCGGTATGTTGCTTGTGTGTTTGGCTGAAAGCAAACCAATTTTATTTATTGTTTTTGTTTATTTATTTATTTGTGATCTAGTTACAAAAGTAGGCGTACGTATCGACTGAAGTAATGTATTGACTGGAGACGTTTTAAGCTTTGGGTCTGGGGTGCACTTGTATGTCCCTTGGTTGAACTGCTGCGCGTTAGCCGGCAGCTTGGGACGAAAAGAGGACGTGGTAGATGTGGAAACCGCTGCCGCCGAACCTCAAGGTCTAAGACTAGGGACAGGTAGCCTAAACATCCAGCCCTGACCTGCAGTCAGGGAAAACTGAACTTTTGTTGTCGGGGTAAGAAGAAAAACAGAAGCGGAATTCTGCAGGTGTTAGTGGGAAGTGGTTGCTTGAATTCAATAGAAAATGGTACAGTTCCCTTGGAATAAGCGGGTTATGTGAGGAGTGGCAAACAGGGTTTAGAAACTGCAGCTTGGAAACAATCCAGCAATCCAGCAGGAATCTCTGTGAGGACCAGTCCAGCCAACATATGTATGGACGCACATCATTTAAAAAAGGAGGCTACAAAAGGCTTAAAGAGGGTTTTTTCAACAAATGTTTGTGAACACAGAACTGGCTTCAATGCAAACTCTGATGACATGCTATTAACCTAACAAAGTCATTCTACTCTGTGAACTTTAGAACAAACTATACAGTATGTCTACTAGCTGTCTATCCAACTTCCAAGCTCGTCCTCAGTTATTTCTGCTCCTCCTCCTGTGACCTCTGACCTCTTCCTCTTAAATTACTGCAGCATGCTCATCTCTGAACATTTTGTCCACTGTTACTTTCAAATTTTTATGGACATGTCTGTCCACATACAGGACTTTTTAAGGTCAAGGATGGTCAGAGACAGGGGCCAAAAAGTGGCCCAGGAGTTTGTCCCTGGTCAGTTCACTCTGTGTCTTTAGAGACCTCTTACTCCTGCATTCTTAAGAATTTTATGTAAGTAGAGTGTAGTGTAGATAACTTTATGAGCCAATACATGTTCAAAACTAGAAACCTCTCTCTAACTCTACTAAAGTAAAGTAATCACCTCAGCTGTGCCCTTGAGTTTGATAAATAAATAATCCATATCATCATCATGCTCACCGCAAACTGGTGCTTTGGGCTGTGCTGGTTCTGACTCTGTTTGTGCTATAGATCTCATTTCTGCTGTCAGTCTCATGTTCACCATGGCAGCACTAGTAGGCCTACTGGTCACACACAAGAAGACAAATGACAAACCTATTTCATCTGCTGTTCCTCAGGTTAGAAACAGATGTGCAACATGGTTATTTCCAGGGAAGGCAATTTGCTTTGCCTGCTGATTATCTGTAATTTAGCTATTTCTACAATTATTTTCCTTTTTAAATCGCCAACCAAACATCTTGCTCTGCAGTAGAACACGCTGCCAATAAAAATTATTCCTGAAGCATCTAAAAGTGATCGTCTGACATAGATCTTACTGTGTGTAGTCTTCATTTGCTCTACCGAGACTAAAGACGCTTTTAATGTGGCGGTAATGGAAAGTGAAAGTGTTTCACTTTGAATGGATGGAAAATGTAGCAGAATTAATGGTAGTGTGATTGACTGGTCACTTAGTAAACCGTCTCCTATGAGCCAGCTCTGAAATCGCCAGAGGAAGGCAATGCGAAATAAAACTTTACATTAGGAAAGAGGGGGACCAAATGTAGATTTTGAAATGAAACATGTATAATGCCTCCCCTGCCTATCAGGTGATTAACCTCACCACAAATCCACTCAAGTTGCACCTCTGATAAAGTTCAGCTCACAGCTTTAGGTGGAGCAGAAAGTGACGCAGACAGCGAGCGAGTAAGTTGTCAGTCTGGCAGTAAATGTACAGTGTACACCATATGATAGTAGCTGTATACAATTTGATTCATTTTATTAATTGTCAACCAAATGAAGCCGTATAAATGTGTAAATACGCCATTCTTCTGGACCCAAAACATGAGGGTGAGGACTTCCTAATATGCCTTCCTGGGCCCAGCAAACAACCTGCCTGTAAGCTGTATAGCGAGACTGCCTGGGGATTAAGACATAATATCTACAGCTAAACCTGATGAAATCATTATTATTGTCAGTAGTGATGTAAATATGACCATATGTTTTGTTTCTTGTAATACAGAGATATCTCAGATTCTGTTTTCTTCTAGTTTACTATTTAAGTTCATGGAAAGCCAACTTTACGTGTAGAAGATCAAGTATATGATTTTATTGTAACTGTAGACCAGTGTTGGGAACGTTACTTTAAAAAAGTAATTAGTTATAGTTAGTTGGTTACCAGGGAAAGTAACTATTTGCGTTACTGTTAAAAAAAATTGCTACATTTGGATTTTTTGAGCAGTTTTCACGAGTCAGTTGAAATGAGTAGAACAGACAGGTGTTTTTACATAACTTTCCATATTTATTGCACGTTGACAGACAGCAAGAGGTTTATCCCCTCATTAAATACTTATGGTGGAAATTTTTTTATTTATATGAAGGGAAACAAAATGAAGGTGGCAGGTGACAACTCAAAATATTAAAATATAGGCCTAATTGAATATAATGCAGTAATCAGCTTTTGGACAATGCACTTGCTTCTTCTATTTCAATTGCATTGCATCTTTTCTGATATAAAACATGTTTTAAATAAGCTGATTCTGATGATTGTTTCATTTGTTATTTAACATTTCTTGTTGCTGTTCAGAACATTTTTAACAATAGCTTTCAAAAAGAGATGGAGACATTCTGATTCTGACCTGTCCCCAGTGTCCCCAGAGTAAGTGACACCTATCTGTTAATAGTTTTAAATGTCCCTCCCCATCCAGGCTGTGATTGGTCGGTTCACACCAAGTGACATTGACAGGCTACATTCAGCTCACGGCTGCTTGAAAGGTACCCGAGCTTCTCTTGTCCCTCGTCTCTCTCCGCCGACAGAGTTTAGCAGGCAGGTGAGAACGGGAACAGGAAGCTGATATGGAGAGGGCAACCCACCTCCTCACTAGCTGTGTGAGCCAGGGGTGCGTTCGGATTACACAGTTTATTCAATCAATACGTAACGCACCGTATTTAACATCCAGTAACATTAATGGCGTTGACACTATGGAAAAAGTAATTAATTAGATTACTCCATTACTGAAAAAATAACGCCGTTAGTAACACCGTTATACTTAAACTAACCCTAACACTGCTGTAGACAAAGCACATTTATACTATGCCCCCCGTGGTAAAGTTAGAACACCGCACAACGTAGTGGAAGTTATAACGTGTAATGCGTGAGGGGGGCTTTAAAGAAAAGAAAAAGTCAACTAAAATCAGGAAAGGCTCTCTCATAAAAAGTATGTTTTAAGAAGGGTCTTCAAAGAGTTCAGCCGACTGACTTCCTCGGGCAGGCTGTTCCAGAGCCAATTTGAAGTCTCAGAGAAAAAAAGCTTTAGGAGTGGCAAACTGGTCGCATTTCTTTTTCTCTTCAACAAACACAACAGCTGGAAAATAGCAACATGGGGCTCTCCAAGCTGCTGTAGCTAAACAGTGCCCCCTCCTGGTGCTTCAGGTGTGAAAATAACTCCACATTTCACTGAGATATGTGGAGCAAAAGTCAGAGAACGAGGAACTTTACTTCATTTGTGAGCAAAAAGCAGCATTTTGGTCTCGTAGCAGCAGGTTGAAGCAGCTGCAGTTATTGACTTGTGTCTGTGCAGCTCTCACTGCATGAATCCACATACTGATTTCCATCCTGATGAAGCGAAGCTGAGCTTTTCCTTTAACTCTATATGAACCAGTCTGCTGGCTGCTGTTCTGTGTGTTCACGTGTTCATCTCACCTACAGTAAACTGGTAAAATGACTCCAGAGGGAGTTCACTGAGATGTTTCTGAGCTGATGGAAAGTTCTTTACAAAACAACCTGAGTGTTTTTTCTGTCCAATCACAGGACTCCAGGCTGAAGGACAACATACCTCACCAGGTAAAGAGAGAAAGAAAAGAGAAAGAAAGAATCACAGAAGCAGATTCAACAGTCAACTTTTAGTTCAGTCTCTTGAATTCAATTCTTTACTGACGACTCTCTGCTTTCTGTTCAGAGCCTGTCAGGTTGGTGGGAGGAGCCAGTCGCTGTGCAGGAACACTGGAGCTGAAACATCAGGGAGACTGGAGACCAGTGAGTTACTATGACTGGACCCTGAAGACAGCAGCTGTTGTCTGTAGAGATCTGGACTGTGGCTCTGCTGTTTCTGTAGGAGAGAGAAAGGAGTCCTCAGAGAGACAGGTGTGGTCGATTACGTCTGGCTGTATTCATTCTGGATCTGCTCTGAGGGAGTGTGTAACATCATATTTCTCCTCCTCCATCCTGAATCTCACCTGCTCAGGTAAGCCCATCAGTGACATCATCTCTGACATCATCTATGACAGTAATGTCTCCAGTGTGTCCTCTCCTCTGTCTCAGTGTCTCAGTGGTTTCCATTGGACTGAACTGTAAAGTTCTCCAGGACAGTGACGTCCTAAAGTGTAGAGAGGTGGGCTTGTTTCTGGAAGCTTCACTGTATTTTTTAGATTTAAAGTTATTTTAACATGAAAGTTTCTTTGACAGTGGACTCCTGTATTTTATTTTTTTTAAGCTAATGAAAAGTTAAGTCACAATCAGATGCTAGCTGATTGGTTCCCAGACTTATAAACTTCTCTCATACAGCCTGAAACACTTTACATTTTCCACACTCTGATTTATATTCTAATATTTATTTTAAATTCTTCATTCCTTTATCTGCTATTGACCAACTTTCTTATCTTATTTCTCTTCCTTTATACTTTGATGTGCAATGTGAGGAACTGGAACTGGGGAAGAATTTCCCCTCTGGGATCAATAAAGTATTTCTGATTCTGATGAAACGATAGAACATCATTTTAAACCATAGATGTTTTTCTACCATCAGATGATGTTAATCATCATATAGCACAGCCCCATGTGACAGAGTATTAAATGGAAATGTGCTGGTGAACTTGCTGCAGTCTGTGCTGTTAGAAAGATGTGTTCTGTTGTTAATGATGAACTGATGTTGGAGTTGTGCTGAGTCCACCTGGAATCGCTGAATTGTTGTTTCATGGCATGTTTTTCTTTTGTGTCTGGTGTCTTTATCTCTATTTCATCTTCTATTATCTCTGCAGACTCTGTCAGGCTGGTGGGCGGGACTAGTCTGTGCTCAGGCAGACTGGAGGTGAAGTCTAACCAGTCTAACCAGTCTAACCAGAGGTGGTCCTCAGTGTGTGAAGCTGACTTTGACCAGCAGGATGCAGAGGTGGTCTGTAGGGAGCTTGGCTGTGGGGCTCCTTCAGTCCTCCAGGGGGCGCTCTATGGAGAAGTGGAGGCTCCGATGTGGACCAAAGAGTTCCAGTGTGGAGGCCATGAGTCTGCTCTCCTGGACTGTAGAAGCTCAGGCTCAGCTAGAAACACCTGCTCACCTGGAAAAGCTGTTGGACTCACCTGCTCAGGTAGAAGAGGAGCTGCAGCTTTGATTTGGTTCATTTCTGTTCTGATGAAACTCAATTTATTGTTTTACTGATGACTCTCTGCTTTCTGTTCAGAGCCTGTCAGGTTGGTGGGAGGAGCCAGTCGCTGTGCAGGAACACTGGAGCTGAAACATGAGGGAGACTGGAGACCATTGAGTGTCTTTGACTGGACCCTGAAGACAGCAGCTGTTGTCTGTAGAGAGCTGGACTGTGGCTCTGCTGTTTCTGTAGGAGAGAGAGAGGAGTCCTCAGACAGACCTGTGTGGTGGATCTGGTCTGACTGTGTTCAGTCTGGATCTGCTCTGAAGGAGTGTGTAACATTATCTTCCTCTTCCTCCTTCCTGGATCTCACCTGTTCAGGTAAGCCCATCAGTGAAATCATCTATGACATCATGTATGACAGTAATGTCTCCAGTGTGTCCTCTCCTCTGTCTCAGTGTCTCAGTGGTTTCCATTGGACTGAACTGTAAAGTTCTCCAGGACAGTGACGTCCTAAAGTGTAGAGAGGTGGGCTTGTTTCTGGAAGCTTCACTGTATTTTTTAGATTTAAACTTTATTTTAACAGGAACGTTCCCCTTCGAGGGGAACTCGAACTTCCTCGGTGACGACACTATGGGAACGCCTTTAGGCGAGGCAGGGCTGAATGTGAATGAAATCAACTCCAATCCTATTGGCTTAGACCGCCTGACCTGCTGGAGGATCTTGAGACGGCTGATGCCCTTTCTCTGCCTTCATCTACTGATTCCGACTCTCCTCATTTCCGTTCGGGAGCCCGTTCTCGGCTTTCTCCGTTTGGCGAGGCAAATGCACTCTAGCTCTGAGGAGCTAGATGTGTTTAGCGTCATGGCGGAGGGGAATGACTTCCGGGTGTCGGGCCGACGTCATCAGAAGAGCGCCGCGGCCGACTATAATAAGCTGCTGGAAGTGGTGACGCGGGCTGTGGCTCAGCTCATCCCTGATTGGCCACAGGCTGTGAGGAAGCTTAATGCCGGTACACTGTAAAAATTATCAGTGAAGTAACTGGATGATCGCTTCCTGAGGAACCACTCGGCATCCCCATGCCGTCTTTTTCCAGACTGAAATGCATAATGAGTTATGTAAGTCTTGGGATAACATTCTCCGCCCAGCTGTCTACTCCCCAGCTGCTGGAGTACAGCGAGCGGCGGGGATCAAGGACAGCGGCTGCGGGACGATGCCGCGGGTAGAGGACGCTCTGGGACTAGCGCTGTTTTCCCGCCACTGAGGCGCTCGGGACGCTCTAGCCTTCACCATTCTGCTGGCCCCGAGGGCCGGCAGTCAGCCAGAAGGTCGGCTCCCAGACTGCAGTTCATCGGCGGCTTTTTCCTGGCAGCCCGCTTCAGGAGACCGTCCGAGATCGTCTAGGAAGACCGGCCACCAGCCCCGAGGGGTTGGTTCCGCCAGCGATGTCACAGAGGCGCGGCGGAGCATGATGGCCGACCTAGGTCCCCTCCGTCATGGCAACGGGTGACATTATCCCGCCGTTTACACGTTCGGGACGCACCTGCCACCATTGAGTCCACCCCGTACTGCCTGCCCCGAGGGTCTGCAGTCAGGCGGCATCCAGACTCACTTACCGTGGATCTTCGGTGGCTCTCCCCTGCTGTTCTGGCGCTTCAGGGGTCCACCTGGGAATCACACGAGATACCGACCACAGCAGACTTGCTGTCGAGACAGGGGCTGAGGCCCGGGGAATGGAGACTCCACCCGGAGGTGGTGGAATCATTGTGCGGAAGGTTCGGGCCCATAGACGTGGATTTGTTTGCGTCTCAAGAGACTACGCACTGTCCTCTATGGTTTTCCCTGACACCCCCGGCCCCACTAGGGCTGGACGCCATGGTACACTCGTGGCCGAGGCTACGTCTGTACGCATTTCCCCCAGTTGCTCTGCTCCCGGGGATCCTGGAGAGGGTCCGTCAGGACGGTTTTCAACTACTGCTAGTAGCGCCGTTCTGGCCAACCCGGGTGTGGTTCTTGGACTTACTGGAGCTCCTGGAAGGTCCGCCATGGCAGGTCCCTCTGAGGAGAGACCTGTTGTCCCGGGAAGGGGGCCGGGTTCTTCACCCTTGCCCGCCCTGTGGCGGCTGTGGGTTTGGCCCTTGAGGGGGCGCAGTACCTAGAGGCGGGCCTAACGAAAGGAGCGGTCGAGACACTTCTTAGCTCCAGGGCCCCATCCACACGGAGGATGTATGGCATCAAATGGAAGGTTTTCTCCACATGGTGCAGAGAACGCATGCTGGACCCAGTTACCTGCCTGGTGGTTCAGGTGACGATGGTTCCCTGAACGCCGTTTAATCAGAAAATGTTGCAAACCGGTGAGAAACATTTTGAGATTGAACTTGGTGTGTGATGTGATGTGATGACTGTCCATGTGTTTGATCAGATGCAACAGATCCTCTCATCATAGCGGTCGTCCTGCCGCTGACTCTGCTGTTGGTGGCTGCTGCCCTTTGTTTCTACTATAAGGTACTGACACGTGTCTGTTGTTCAGAGGACTGAGATGAAGCACTCGGTCTGTGTTTACTGAAGAAGAGGAGGAGTGATGCACTAACTCACATGTGTGTGCTAACAGCAGTTAGCATCACAGCAGCGTGTCAGCCAGCTCATTCCCGGGTTCAGTCCCTTCAGGAGCTAAACAGTATCAGACTGAGCTTCTAGAACAGTTTGAGCTCCTGGTTTCTGCTCGCATGGTCTGAGGCCCCGTCCACACTACTCCATT
Source organism: Lepomis macrochirus (assembly GCA_024633595.2). Lineage (NCBI taxonomy): Eukaryota > Metazoa > Chordata > Actinopteri > Centrarchiformes > Centrarchidae > Lepomis > Lepomis macrochirus. Next base: position 39,848,814 of record JALXJV020000005.1, on the reverse strand, counting down.
TAGTTTACAAACGCAGAATTAAAGCAAATACGGTCTCCGTCCACAGCAGCATTTTAGCTGTATATCAGAGCTGATCCCTGTCTACATTAAAACGACTGAAAACGCACCTCTAGTGGCCGTTCAGGTACAAAGTGGCCAGCTGACAGACATGTCCTGGTTTCTCTGTAGTGTCCGAGGGTTTTTGGAGTTTCAGTGGACCCAAAGATTGCTGTGGACCCGAGTACAGACTAGCTAGATAGAGTAGATGAAGAGTACTTCTCTGTTTGTTCTCTTTTCAGAATGATTGTGACTCAGTTATTTGCTCAACTCCTCACCCTGTTTTTATTTTCCATTTAACTCTTTTAACCCTGATTGTAACACTGGAACTTTTATTATATTTTATGTTGCTTTCAAACATTTTTATTGTTTTTCCCTGTTGCTTTTATGTTTTATGTAAAGCACTTTGAATTGCCTTGTTGTTGAAATGTGCTGTACAAATAAACTTGCCTTGCCTTACACTGGGCATGTGCGTGCCGGTGTAAACATGAAGCAAATGGTGTGTTCGGTAGTTACAGAAGATTTGGTGATAGAATAAAGAAAAGAAGAACAAGAATCAGACCAGGGCCCGTAGTCACAAAGAATCTTAAGGCTAAGAGTAGCTCCTAGTGTCGTAATTCTAAGAAAATTCTGAGAAAAGTGGGCGTTTACTCTTAAAATGAAAGAAAAAATCCTAGTAAAGAAAAAAGTAATTCATAAAGCATCTTAACCCTTAAAAGAGCTCTTAAGCTCAGAATTGTTAGGAGCAGGGACGAGGACTTTTAAGAGGCTTAAGAGTTTCTTTAGTAGAGGAGAAAATGGCAGAAAGACGAAGAGGGAGAAGAAATGTGTTGCAGGATGACAGTGAGTTAATCAGACGCTATAGATTAGATCGTGCAGGGATCGTGTTTGTGACTGATCTTATTAGATACACGCTAACATCTCCGACACAGGCAGGAATGAAAGGAATCACTACATTAGAATATTTGGCAACAAAGCAGCGGTGATGATTTGGGTCTGTCACAACCTTCTGTAAGCGTGATCACACAAACAATTACAGCACGTTTCCACTGGACATTCCCACCTTGCAGGCTCAAAAAACTGCATGTATGAATATAGCAGCTTCCCTCTTGCTCACAACGAGAATGAACCGTTAATAGTTTGCGCTAAGCTCCCTCGTCTGCTTCTCGCCCCGTGCTGTGACACTCGGCCCGAATTTTCCTTTTAGAATTGCCTTGTGTTTATCCACTAACTGGTCCAGTTGGGCTTTCTCGCCCTGCTTGGTTTTGATTCCGTGTTTGATCCATTAAAACCAACAATCAAACCACCACTTAAATAGAAACGCCAGCAATCAGGAACAATTTTTATCATTCTAAGCCAATCAGATACCTTATAGAAAATTAACAGCATGGTAAATAAAAACAGGATTTATATACACATGTATAATGTGTGTGTGTGTGTGTGAGGAGAGAACGGTCAAATAGGAAATATTACGCATGTAATTTCCAAAGTGAAGCTTAGAATAGAACCTGTACTTAGAATCACTCTTTCTTTCCTTCTTGGACAACCAACCAATCACAGTCTTCAAAAGATTGTGTCATACATAGCAACGGGGTCAACCCCGCCTCCTCACTAAGATAAAGGTTTTTGTCTTTTCCTTGCTCAGAGCTGCTGTCAGATCAGTCCTGAATAGCTCTTAAGCTAAGACTCCAAGGTAAAAGTTTTTTAGCTAAGATAAGAGTTTTCTGAGAGGACTCTTAGATTCTTTTTGAATACGGGCCCAGATGTTTTTTTGCATGCACCAATGACGAGCTGGGACTGTTACTGAAAGTATCACAGGATAAAGCCATTAACTCCCTTAGAGGAACAGCACCGAGCCACTGGTACAGATATGTTGAAGACATGTGGGTCAAAATTAAAACCCAAGAAGTGCAAGCCTTCACAAGGAGTTTCATGACATGTTTTTCTTTTGTGTCTGGTGTCTTTATCTCTATTTCATCTTCTATTATCTCTGCAGACTCTGTCAGGCTGGTGGGCGGGACTAGTCTGTGCTCAGGCAGACTGGAGGTGAAGTCTAACCAGTCTAACCAGTCTAACCAGAGGTGGTCCTCAGTGTGTGAAGCTGACTTTGACCAGCAGGATGCAGAGGTGGTCTGTAGGGAGCTTGGCTGTGGGGCTCCTTCAGTCCTCCAGGGGGCGCTCTATGGAGAAGTGGAGGCTCCGATGTGGACCAAAGAGTTCCAGTGTGGAGGCCATGAGTCTGCTCTCCTGGACTGTAGAAGCTCAGGCTCAGCTAGAAACACCTGCTCACCTGGAAAAGCTGTTGGACTCACCTGCTCAGGTAGAAGAGGAGCTGCAGCTTTGATTTGGTTCATTTCTGTTCTGATGAAACTCACTTTATTGTTTTACTGATGACTCTCTGCTTTCTGTTCAGAGCCTGATGATGTCAGGTTGGTGGGAGGAGCCAGTCGCTGTGCAGGAACACTGGAGGTGAAACAGGGAGACTGGAGACCAGTCGGTGGCCGTTTCTCTGGCAGGACCCTGAAGGAAGCAGCTGTTTTCTGCAGAGAGCTGGACTGTGGCTCTGCTGTTTCTGTAGGAGAGAGAAAGGAGTCCTCAGACAGACCTGTGTGGAGGATCAGGTCTAACTGTGTTCAGTCTGGATCTGCTCTGAGGGAGTGTGTAAGATCAGGTTCCTCTCCCTTCATCCTGAGTCTCACCTGCTCAGGTAAGCCCCTCAGTGACATCATCTATGACATCATGTATGACAGTAATGTCTCCAGTGTGTCCTCTCCTCTGTCTCAGTGTCTCAGTGGTTTCCATTGGACTGAACTGTAAAGTTCTCCAGGACAGTGACATCCTAAAGTGTAGAGAGGTGGGCTTGTTTCTGGAAGCTTCACTGTCTTTTTTAGATTTACATTATTTTAACAGGAAATTTTCTTTGACTGTGGACTCCTCTATGTAATTTTTTTTTTGGCTAATAAAAACTTAAATCACCGTCAGATGATGGCTGATGGGTTCCCAGTGTTCTGTGGGCCGATGCTTTCCGCCTCGTTTGCTCTCCGTACGGACTGTTTACCTTCATGCAACCAAAGCCGCTCGAACGTGATTGGTCGGATTACAAACAGAAACGAGATGCTGAGTTAAGCTCAGACAAAACGTAGCAAAACATTTTCTTCAACAGAAACAATGTTTCCTGGACACCCTGCTGTGTACGCAAGCGAACAGAATTGTCCAGCCATTTTAACACTGTTGTGAATCCCACAGCTCCATGTTGAAGTGGTTTTGGGAGATTTCAGGTCACTACAATTTGTGTTTAATGGGAGCTGATGGACTCATGATGGTGTGTGATGTGATGTGATGACTGTCCATGTGTTTGATCAGATCCAACAGTTCCTCTCATCATAGCGGTCGTCCTGCCGCTGACTCTGCTGTTGGTGATTGCTGCCCTTTGTTTCTCCTAGAAGGTACTGACACGTGTCTGTTGTTCAGAGGACTGAGATGAAGCACTCGGTCTGTGTTTACTGAAGAAGAGGAGGAGTGATGCACTAACTCACATGTGTGTGCTAACAGCAGTTAGCATCACAGCAGCGTGTCAGCCAGCTCATTCCCGGGTTCAGTCCCTTCAGGAGCTAAACAGTATCAGACTGAGCTTCTAGAACAGTTTGAGCTCCTGGTTTCTGCTCACATGGTCTGAGTCCTCCTGTTCAGTGTTACCCAGCTCTGAGGAAACTTCACTCTTATTCTGAATTTCACTTTCTTCCCTGCATCCGGTACATGTGCTAGAATGCAAAGCGTCGCCCCCTCGTTAAAATATGGCCATTAAGTGTGGAATCTGTTACACGAGGAAATGAAGTGGACTGGTGGAGCTGGACTCTGTCGGTGGTGTCAGAGAGGAGGATGCTGTCCAAGCTACATGTTATACTGGACAATGTCTCCACCCACTCCATGTAGTCATGGTCAAACACAGGAGCACTTTCAGTGCAAGACTCAACGTGCACCACAGAGCACCACAGGAAGTCCTTCAAACTCTTTGACTCCTCCCTCAGAGAGTCCCACGCTCTGTTAGTCAGTAACAGAGTTTGTAGTGAAATATTTCAGAAACTGATGTGCAGTATTCTCTACTCTCTGTCCAAGGTTCAGGATTTTAATACCTTCAACACTTTCTTCTTCTATAAACTTCTCTCATACAGCCTGAAACACTTTACATTTTCCACACTCTGATTTCTATTCTAATATTTATTTTAAATTCTTCATTCCTTTATCTGCTATTGACCAACTTTCTCTTCTTATTTCTCTTCCTTTATACTTTGATGTGCAATGTGAGGAACTGGGACTTAAGAATTTCCCCTCAGGGATCAATAAAGTATTTCTGATTCTGATGAAACGATAGAACATCATTTTAAACCATAGATGTTTTTCTACCATCAGATGATGTTAATCATCATATCGCACAGCCCCATGTGACAGAGTATTAAATGGAAATGTGCTGGTGAACTTGCTGCAGTCTGTGCTGTTAGAAAGATGTGTTCTGTTGTTAATGATGAACTGATGTTGGAGTTGTGCTGAGTCCACCTGGAATCGCTGAATTGTTGTTTCATGACATGTTTTTCTTTTGTGTCTGGTGTCTTTATCTCTATTTCATCTTCTATTATCTCTGCAGACTCTGTCAGGCTGGTGGGCGGGACTAGTCTGTGCTCAGGCAGACTGGAGGTGAAGTCTAACCAGTCTAACCAGTCTAACCAGAGGTGGTCCTCAGTGTGTGAAGCTGACTTTGACCAGCAGGATGCAGAGGTGGTCTGTAGGGAGCTTGGCTGTGGGGCTCCTTCAGTCCTCCAGGGGGCGCTCTATGGAGAAGTGGAGGCTCCGATGTGGACCAAAGAGTTCCAGTGTGGAGGCCATGAGTCTGCTCTCCTGGACTGTAGAAGCTCAGGCTCAGCTAGAAACACCTGCTCACCTGGAAAAGCTGTTGGACTCACCTGCTCAGGTAGAAGAGGAGCTGCAGCTTTGATTTGGTTCATTTCTGTTCTGATGAAACTCACTTTATTGTTTTACTGATGACTCTCTGCTTTCTGTTCAGAGCCTGATGATGTCAGGTTGGTAGGAGGAGCCAGTCGCTGTGCAGGAACACTGGAGCTGAAACATGAGGGAGAATGGAGACCATTGAGTGACCCTATCTTTCTCCGGACCCTGAAGGCAGCAGCTGTTGTCTGCAAAGAGCTGGACTGTGGCTCTGCTTTTTCTGTAGGAAAGATAAAGGAGTCCTCAGACAGACCTGTGTGGAGGATCTGGTCTGACTGTGTTCCCTCTGGAGCTGCTCTGAAGGAGTGTGTAATACCAAATTACTCTTCCTCCATCCTGGATCTCACCTGTTCAGGTAAGCCCATAAGTGACATCATGTATGACAGTAATGTCTCCAGTGTGTCCTCTCCTCTGTCTCAGTGTCTCAGTGGTTTCCATTGGACTGAACTGTAAAGTTCTCCAGGACAGTGACGTCCTAAAGTGTAGAGAGGTGGGCTTGTTTCTGGAAGCTTCAACTTTTTTTTTTTTTTATTTAAGGGCCATTCCACTGAATAGGTGCCATTTGTTGTCACCAGTCCAAAATAAACTTAAATTTTGATGTTTTTTTCAAGACTGAATCTAATAACACGCACGTTAAACCATTTAAAATATTTAATGGTCACTCTCAGGCCAATGTTTTTTAACTTTTACAAAGTTTCTAAGCGGAAGATGGCCGCATTTTTCTTAGTCCTGTTACCAAAACTTACGTGTCATTTTGAAACCATGTTTAAAAGCAGGTCAAAAAATAGTTTTTTCCTAAATACACTGTTTATTTTAAATAAATTGGTGGTTACACGTTCAAAAAATTAATATTTTGACAAAAAATGTAATTTATATGCATGCCAGTTGTATTTTACAAAAAATGCAACAACTCTTTTTTGTTTACAGGAGTCCGAAACCTCAGGTTTATCAATGTTTTTATCATGTAATTTTTTAAACAATGGGATAAATGGTTGGCCAATTGTAACAGGAATGAGCCCTTGGTAGAAGGAATAAGCACAGGGTAACAGGAATGAGCACAGGGTAAAAGGAATAAGCACAGGGTAACAGGAATGAGCACAGGGTAAAAGGAATAAGCACAGGGTAACAGGAATGAGCACAGGGTAAAAGGAATAAGCACAGGGTAACAGGAATGAGGACAGAGTAACAGGAATGAGGACAGAGTAACAGGAATGAGGACAGAGTAACAGGAATGAGGACAGAGTAACAGGAATGAGCCCTTGGTAACAGGAATGAGCACAGAGTAACAGGAATGAGGACAGAGTAACAGGAATGAGGACAGAGTAACAGGAATGAGGACAGAGTAACAGGAATGAGCACAGAGTAACAGGAATGAGGACAGAGTAACAGGAATGAGGACAGAGTAACAGGAATGAGGACAGAGTAACAGGAATGAGGACAGAGTAACAGGAATGAGGACAGAGTAACAGGAATGAGGACAGAGTAACAGGAATGAGGACAGAGTAACAGGAATGAGGACAGAGTAACAGGAATGAGCACAGAGTAACAGGAATGAGGACAGAGTAACAGGAATGAGCACAGAGTAACAGGAATGAGGACAGAGTAACAGGAATGAGCACAGAGTAACAGGAATGAGGACAGAGTAACAGGAATGAGCACAGAGTAACAGGAATGAGCACAGAGTAACAGGAATGAGGACAGAGTAACAGGAATGAGGACAGAGTAACAGGAATGAGGACAGAGTAACAGGAATGAGCACAGAGTAACAGGAATGAGCACAGAGTAACAGGAATGAGCACAGAGTAACAGGAATGAGGACAGAGTAACAGGAATGAGCCCTTGGTAACAGGAATGAGCACAGAGTAACAGGAATGAGCACAGAGTAACAGGAATGAGCACAGAGTAACAGGAATGAGCACAGGGTAACAGGAATGAGCACAGAGTAACAGGAATGAGGACAGAGTAACAGGAATGAGCACAGAGTAACAGGAATGAGCACAGAGTAACAGGAATGAGGACAGAGTAACAGGAATGAGCACAGAGTAACAGGAATGAGCACAGAGTAACAGGAATGAGGACAGAGTAACAGGAATGAGGACAGAGTAACAGGAATGAGCACAGAGTAACAGGAATGAGGACAGAGTAACAGGAATGAGGACAGAGTAACAGGAATGAGCACAGAGTAACAGGAATGAGCACAGAGTAACAGGAATGAGCACAGAGTAACAGGAATGAGGACAGAGTAACAGGAATGAGGACAGAGTAACAGGAATGAGCACAGAGTAACAGGAATGAGCACAGAGTAACAGGAATGAGGACAGAGTAACAGGAATGAGGACAGAGTAACAGGAATGAGCACAGAGTAACAGGAATGAGGACAGAGTAACAGGAATGAGGACAGAGTAACAGGAATGAGGACAGAATAACAGGAATGAGGACAGAGTAACAGGAATGAGCACAGAGTAACAGGAATGAGGACAGAGTAACAGGAATGAGGACAGGAATGAGACATAGGAATGAGCACAGAGTAACAGGAATGAGCACAGAGTAACAGGAATGAGACAGAGTAACAGGAATGAGCACAGAGTAACAGGAATGAGGACAGAGTAACAGGAATGAGGACAGAGTAACAGGAATGAGGACAGAGTAACAGGAATGAGCACAGAATAACAGGAATGAGCACAGAGTAACAGGAATGAGCACAGAGTAACAGGAATGAGGACAGGAATAGACAGGAATGAGGACAGAGTAACAGGAATGAGGACAGAATAACAGGAATGAGGACAGAGTAATAGGAATGAGCACAGAGTAACAGGAATGAGGACAGAGTAACAGGAATGAGGACAGAATAACAGGAATGAGGACAGAATAACAGGAATGAGGACAGAGTAACAGGAATGAGGACAGAGTAACAGGAATGAGGACAGAGTAACAGGAATGAGGACAGAGTAACAGGAATGAGCACAGAGTAACAGGAATGAGCACAGAGTAACAGGAATGAGGACAGAGTAACAGGAATGAGGACAGAGTAACAGGAATGAGCACAGAGTAACAGGAATGAGGACAGAGTAACAGGAATGAGGACAGAGTAACAGGAATGAGGACAGAGTAACAGGAATGAGGACAGAGTAACAGGAATGAGCACAGAGTAACAGGAATGAGCACAGAGTAACAGGAATGAGCACAGAGTAACAGGAATGAGGACAGAGTAACAGGAATGAGGACAGAGTAACAGGAATGAGGACAGAGTAACAGGAATGAGCACAGAGTAACAGGAATGAGCACAGAGTAACAGGAATGAGGACAGAGTAACAGGAATGAGGACAGAGTAACAGGAATGAGCACAGGGTAACAGGAATGAGGACAGAGTAACAGGAATGAGGACAGAGTAACAGGAATGAGGACAGAGTAACAGGAATGAGGACAGAGTAACAGGAATGAGCACAGAGTAACAGGAATGAGCACAGAGTAACAGGAATGAGGACAGAGTAACAGGAATGAGCACAGAGTAACAGGAATGAGGACAGAGTAACAGGAATGAGCACAGAGTAACAGGAATGAGGACAGAGTAACAGGAATGAGCACAGAGTAACAGGAATGAGGACAGAGTAACAGGAATGAGGACAGAGTAACAGGAATGAGGACAGGGTAACAGGAATGAGGACAGAGTAACAGGAATGAGGACAGAGTAACAGGAATGAGCACAGAGTAACAGGAATGAGCACAGAGTAACAGGAATGAGGACAGAGTAACAGGAATGAGCACAGAGTAACAGGAATGAGGACAGAGTAACAGGAATGAGCACAGAGTAACAGGAATGAGGACAGAGTAACAGGAATGAGCACAGAGTAACAGGAATGAGGACAGAGTAACAGGAATGAGGACAGAGTAACAGGAATGAGGACAGAGTAACAGGAATGAGCCCTTGGTAACAGGAATGAGCACAGAGTAACAGGAATGAGCACAGTGTAACAGGAATGAGCACAGAGTAACAGGAATGAGCCCTTGGTAACAGGAATGAGCACAGAGTAACAGGAATGAGCACAGAGTAACAGGAATGAGGACAGAGTAACAGGAATGAGGACAGAGTAACAGGAATGAGCACAGAGTAACAGGAATGAGCACAGAGTAACAGGAATGAGGACAGAGTAACAGGAATGAGGACAGAGTAACAGGAATGAGGACAGAGTAACAGGAATGAGCACAGAGTAACAGGAATGAGGACAGAGTAACAGGAATGAGGACAGAGTAACAGGAATGAGGACAGAGTAACAGGAATGAGGACAGAGTAACAGGAATGAGCACAGAGTAACAGGAATGAGCACAGGGTAACAGTATGCAGAAATATTCAAATACACCAGGGGAAAAAAGATTTTATTCCAAATGCAACGAAATGCACAGTATCAATGGATGCATTAGGTCATCTAGTTTCATATTATACTAGTATCTTCACTCTGGATTTAGAATGGAGCCCATGAAAAATCTGAAACATCCCCTCTGGACACACCCCTAAGGAAGTGAAGAGAGTGTATCTGAGTTACAGGACTGAAAGGTACATGACTGAGTTTTGAGCATAGAATTAGCAAATACATGAAATATAGTGACATTGGCCCTCATTTATTAAAAGTGCGTACACCAAATTTCCAGCATACACCTGGCGTACACCCAAAACCACGGTGACTTTGAGATTTATCAATATGGATGTTGGCGTACGGCACGCTCAAATCCTACGCCAGCTCAGGAGGTGGTGTACATGTACGTAAGTTTTGAGTTAGAACCGAAATGCGCAGAAATCATTTCCTAACAGCACAAAACGCACTGACAAAATAAAATACATGATATATTATGACCCACTGTAACAGAAACAACGTCTGAAACATTAATTTTTGTGTTTATATTTGAGCAGCACGGACTTTATACAGCCTACTGAGCTCAGAACATGCTTTGATTTGTATTTGGACTATTTTATCGTAGCTTTTGGTGTCTTTTATTTGGGTTTGCTTTTAATAAAATGTGGACCTTCAAATGAAAAGGCTACAAGCAAAAAATGTTAAAACAACGAAGAGCATAAGCGGCTTGAAGCACTGAGACTGGCTGCTGAAATGGACACAGCCCCACGCCCTTTAGGTGAGGCGGGCACAGACATGTCGCGCACAAAGCCCTGCATTTATTATAGACAAACTTTATATTATGACCGCTTAGCGAGCACCGACACCCGCTAAAGGCCCCGCGTCCCCAGACTCTGGCATGCTGATCTCTGTTCATGTGTGAGTCCTGGGTCAGTGCGTAAAGCCCAGTCCCGGAGGTGATGGAGCAGCTTTTTATCAGAGCAACATTCTTTCATTTGGAGCTTATTTGGGACTTTGATGGTCGTTTTAGTGCTAAATCTCTTGGAGCTCCACAAGTAGCCAATTTATAATTCTAGGAACAGACAAAAACTTCTAGTTTGCACAGAACGCGCTCCACAAACAGGTGGTACAGACGTGGTGCAGCTCATCATTGTGTTTGGACAATGTTTCACTCTGAACATAAAAGAAAAGTCACACCGCGGATGGTCAGATCCGAACGCGTCCAGACCCGTATCCGTGCGTAACAGTCCCAGGACAGCACAGAGTAACAGGAATGAGGACAGAGTAACAGGAATGAGGACAGCCACAAAACACCTGCTCCCAAAGCCACAAAACATTATGAAGGCTTGCTTTGCACGCTGGGGGGACACCTCCCCGTATCTGTCCGTATGTCCTCCGCTCATCAAAGTAAACGCTCAGCGAGAGGCTCTCGGCCCGTGATGCTCCTCCGGGATGAGCGCATCCTCCTCTGGGGCTGACAGCGCACTGGTCCCCCTGACCCCATCACTGGCTCTCCGGCTGGACCTGAACTGTTTATGGCTCATCTGACCGCTCGTGTCCAGTTTTAAGCGCGTTGAACATTTTGTTAAAAATGTGTCCAGTTTAAATCATCCAATAAAAAATTATTAAATTGTTTCCAAATGAAAAACCTCGTAATATTAAAATGCACGATATTTTTGAACATTTCTGCCGGGGAGGGGCTCTAGAAGTGAAACATAAACATTTAATCTTTATTTAAATCTGAAAAAAACAACGTAATATTTTGTTTCTGAAGTTTTAACTCGTGGACTTCCTGCTCCAAGCCATGTATTTCTTGCCGTATTCCGTCAGTCCCTGCCGTAAAGTCCTGTGTGCAGCCTCCTGAAGCTTGAATAATTGGGGCGTTTCATTCAAATTACTCACGTTTTCAGCCGCCGCATTTATCAACACCAGGTGGTGCGTACACCTGGATTTCAAAGGTACGCACAGCTTCATAAATCAGGCGCTGAGAACAGTGTAAGCATAATCTCACGCACAAAAACACGCCCGTTTCTACGCAAGAATGATAAATGAGGGCCATGGTGTCCGAGGCAATAGCACAAGGAAACTGAGGATTTTCTAGTGATTCACCACAAATTTCTATTTTTAAAATTAACAATTAAGTCTAAGAAATAATTTAGGTAACAGGAATGAATATTGTGACTGACCTGCTCAGTCATAGATACAATATCATTAAATATAAGGAAAATAAAATCTGAGAACTTACTTTTGCTCTTCCCATGACCTTCAGAAGATGCAGGTGATGCAACTTTCTCTTAAACATGGGTTTTATGGAATGTTCCAGTTTTTTTAGAGGGGGAATGTATTAGGGTAACAGGACTGAATGAAAACCTGGGGACACAACTAAAATGTGCATTTTAACTCAAATATTACAAACATTTTATGACGAAAAAATGTTTAATGCATAGATGGGATATGGAGTCACTCATAAATGCAGAAAAAACTAGATTTCTCACATTTTTAATTATGATATTACATTGTAGAGTGTAGTTTTAGGGACTGGGGACAGGAAGCAAATGCTATTTTTTAGTGTTCTAGATCATTTTTATTAATATTTAAATTGCTCTATCTATCATTTGCAATTAGATTAATGTGCAGGGCACTTTGTTTAATAATAAAAAGTATTTTAAAATAAATATGTATGCATATTTATACGTTTTATGTCCTGGGGACAGACATGGCACCCATTCAGTGGAATGACCCTCAAACTTTATTTATATTTATTTATGTATTTATTTATTTTTTCAGCTAATAAAAAGTTAAGTCACCGACAGACTATAGGCGATGCTTTCCCCGTCTTTTGCTCTCCTTACGGACTGTTTACCTTCATGCAACCAAAGACCACTCAAACATTATTTCCACACTCTAATTTATATTCTAACATTTATTTTAAATTCTTTATTCCTTTATCTGCTATTGACCAACTTTCTCTTCTTATTTCTCTTCCTTTATACTTTGATGTGCAATGTGAGGAACTGGGACTTAAGAATTTCCCCTCAGGGATCAATAAAGTATTTCTGATTCTGATGAAACGATAGAACATCATTTTAAACCATAGATGTTTTTCTACCATCAGATGATGTTAATCATCATATCGCACAGCCCCATGTGACAGAGTATTAAATGGAAATGTGCTGGTGAACTTGCTGCAGTCTGTGCTGTTAGAAAGATGTGTTCTGTTGTTAATGATGAACTGATGTTGGAGTTGTGCTGAGTCCACCTGGAATCGCTGAATTGTTGTTTCATGACATGTTTTTCTTTTGTGTCTGGTGTCTTTATCTCTATTTCATCTTCTATTATCTCTGCAGACTCTGTCAGGCTGGTGGGCGGGACTAGTCTGTGCTCAGGCAGACTGGAGGTGAAGTCTAACCAGTCTAACCAGTCTAACCAGAGGTGGTCCTCAGTGTGTGAAGCTGACTTTGACCAGCAGGATGCAGAGGTGGTCTGTAGGGAGCTTGGCTGTGGGGCTCCTTCAGTCCTCCAGGGGGCTCTATGGAGAAGTGGAGGCTCGATGTGGACCAAAGAGTTCCAGTGTGGAGGCCATGAGTCTGCTCTCCTGGACTGTAGAAGCTCAGGCTCAGCTAGAAACACCTGCTCACCTGGAAAAGCTGTTGGACTCACCTGCTCAGGTAGAAGAGGAGCTGCAGCTTTGATTTGGTTCATTTCTGTTCTGATGAAACTCACTTTATTGTTTTACTGATGACTCTCTGCTTTCTGTTCAGAGGCTGATGAGGTCAGGTTGGTGGGAGGAGCCAGTCGCTGTGCAGGAACACTGGAGGTGAAACATGAGGGAGACTGGAGACCATTGAGTGACCCTATCTTTCTCTGGACCCTGAAGACAGCAGCTGTTGTCTGCAGAGAGCTGGACTGTGGCTCTGCTGTTTCTTTACGACAGAGAAAGGAGTCCTCATACAGACCTGTGTGGTGGATCTGGCCTGACTGTGTTCAGTCTGGATCTGCTCTAAGGGAGTGTGCAGAATCAACTTCCTCTTCCTCCATCCTGGATCTCACCTGCTCAGGTAAGCCCATCAGTGACATCATCTATGACATCATGTATGACAGTAATGTCTCCAGTGTGTCCTCTCCTCTGTCTCAGTGTCTCAGTGGTTTCCATTGGACTGAACTGTAAAGTTCTCCAGGACAGTGACGTCCTAAAGTGTAGAGAGGTGGGCTTGTTTCTGGAAGCTTCACCTGACAGGACTCACCTGGAGGAACCTGTCTGTCTGTCTGTCTCTGTGTTTGGGGACGTCCCACCAGGTGGATCCAGTCCCTTCTTTTACAGTCTGTCATCGCTCTGCTCCATGTTTGTTACCCTTGTCAGACCTGTGACATCACTTCCTTCTTCAGGGGCCATTTTGTTGAACGGAGGGTGAATGTGACCTTTCATCATCTGTGTGTTTACAGACCTGCTGCTTCAGCCCAACATCTCTGCGTCCTCCTCCGTGGACGGGGTCTCCGAGGCCCAGCAGCAGGGCTTTCAGGTGTCCAGGGGCTCCACCTTCACCATCAGCTGCTCCATCCAGCCACAGTACCCAGGAGGCTCCTTCCAGCTCGCCTTCACCTCCTCCATCACATCACACAGCTACACCCAGCCAGCTTTCAATCACTCTGCCCATTTCCTGTTTCCTGCCGCAGAGCCCGCCCACCAAGGAAGCTACAGCTGTGTTTATCACGTCCATGTTTTTTCTCATGACTTCTCCTCTGAGAGCCGTCGGCTGTCTCTCACTGTCTCAGGTAAGCTGAAGCAGCTCAAACGTCACTCTGACTGTTTCCAGGCAGGTTTGGAAAAAAGGCCGTGGGCTGGACCCCAACATTGTGAATTTCATTGATCCCTGCCAAGGAACTAAATAATTTGGTAGCAGATTGCATGTAAAAATTCTTATAAGTAGCGTAAACATTGTTTCCAACGTTGATGTGTGCACATTTGATGAAGCTATCAATATAAACTCTTACATTTTTAAAAGGTCAAATTTGTAGGACCACTACATCGTAGCGTCAGAAAACATAAACAGATCACCTGTCTCCTTGACAACCTGTTGTTGGGTCCACTATAGTCAGTAAGTCTGCAGTCAAAAACTTCTCTGGAGAAGGTCAAGAGTTGGTGCAAAAAGATTTTATTCCAAGACAGAGCAGATAAACCTGAACAACATCACTGCAGGTCAGAGGAAGAAGTCAATCCTTTGGTCTGCAGACAGCCTTATATATCCCTTCTGGGCTGGTTTGCCCCCCTCCTTTCTTTGTGATGAATTTCTTATCTGCTTTTATGCTACTTGCATGCATTGCTTTTCCAATTAACAACATTTTCCAGCTATCATTCATCATTCTGTGTTGTTGACTTTCTATATTTTCATATTACAGGATAAGAAATTCATCATTTACATTTCAACTCCAATCTCACCGTTTTTCATGCATAATCTTACACACAATTATACTTCTTAAAAAATTACTACAGGAATGTAGTGCTGTGCCTGTCAATAATGCTTGGTTTCTTACAGTAATCTTGTTGTTATGCTGGCTGTTTTCTACCTTCTGCTTCTCATCATTTGTTCATCCACTTTCTGCCTCAGAAGCTCACCCATTCTGCCATGCAAAGTTAGCAAATGCTCCTTCAGCAAGTTTACTCAAAGCTCACACAGGCTATAAACATCAGAGGTTGGAAGTGCGTAATGGTACAAAAAAAAAAAACATGCCTGCCATGCCATGTGGTTAACACTTCATTATATGCAGAAAAAAATTTCTTCAAAATTTGCGGCTTGTATTAAGGATGTAAATAGAGCTCTTGCGTATGCAAAAAACCCCAGTAAACACGATGCTAACACCAGGACATGACAAAATCCATCACGAACACACACATCCACGCAAACACGCTTGAAAAACTGATACGACACGCTTGATAACAATTAAATAACATACAAACAATGGAGCCAATAAAATATCCATCATGCACAGGTGAGCTTTCAGTTCATAATGTTCATGTATATATAGACATATGTCCAATACATCAGTCTTTATCCAGCTTCTTGCAGAAGACAAATCTTTGTGACTGGTCTTTCCAGAATGTTGTATTTGGTCTGGACTTTAACAGACCGCACAAGTCCTTGGGAAACATTAAAGGTCTGCAGTACCTTCCCTAACAACCAGGATCCGCGAGGGGCAGTAGAGTCCGCCACAATGACTATGTCTCCAGTGATGAAGCTTCTCTTGTCCTTGGACCACCGTTGTCGTTCTTGTAACAGAGGTAAGTACTCCTGAATCCATCTGTGCCAAAAGAGATCCGATAAGAACTGAACTTGCCTCCAACATTGTTTCGTGTGCAAATCACTCTTCTCGAAAAGCCCAGGTGGTAGTGCAGGTTTGCCTTTCAACAGGAGGATGTGATTTGGTGTCAAGGGTTCCAGATCTTAATATGGCTTCCACCTCACACAGAAGAGTTTGTAACCCCTCATCATCCATCATCTGACCATGACAATGATTCGTTCCCATGTTCCACCATGATGTGATGCAGCAGGAGTGTTGAAGCTCTATTTCTCTCCTGACTGAAGTAATGCATTTTGAATTTTTTGGTGATTAAGAGCAGCCAGACCCTCTGTCAGCTCACGTTCTGTTCCCACGAAGTTAGTTCCGTTGTCTGATCTGATGTGCGATACCTGGCCTCTTCTGGATATAAATCTGCGCAGTGCATTGATGCAAGAACTGGTATCTGATGAATATGCCATTTCCAAATGCACTGCCCTGCTGGCCATGCAGGTGAAGATAACACCATAGGCCTCTCTTCAGCTCAAAAGGCCCTAATTAGTCAACGCCCACATTTGGGAATGGTGGGAGGTCAGGTTGGAGTCTCTTTTTTTTCCACCCAGCTTTCCCCTAAAACGTCTACAGATAACGCAGGACGAGAGAATCTTACTAGCAGCAGCAGCATTTGTGCTGGTGATCCAATACAGCTGACGAAGTCTAGAAAGCAGGAGATTTCTTCCACAGTGTCCTAACTGCTCATGAATGTGGCGAAGAATCAGAGTGGAGATAAGCTGGTCTTTAGCCAAAATGACTGGATGTTTCATGCCTTCAGGCATTGCTGCTTCACTGAGCCTGCCACCCACTCTCAAAAGCCCTTTTTCCAACACTGGATCAAGTTTGTAAATGTGGCTGCTTTTCTTCACTCCAGATGTTCCCTCTTTCAAAACTGTTATTTTATCATTGAACTTGTCCAGTTGACAGTATGGAATGACGGCACTTTCAGCGGTTTCAAGATCTTCAAGGGACAAGGTTTGACCAGCCAGTGTGGTTCTGATTCTTTCCATTTCCATTTCCTTATTGTTCGTTTGTTGAGTTATGTCAAGTCAACTGCTGGACACAGAAGCTTGTACTTCTTTTCTCTTCTGACTCAACAGCAGCAACACCTTTCTCACCTGTAGAAAGCAAGCGACGGAGGTCTTTAGCCTTTTCCATGAAGAGAAATAAGTTATCAACTGGTTTGTTTAATTCTGTGTATCTGTGTTGACAGTGTTTATTGCATTTAGGGCATCTTTAATGACTACAGCATTAACTGTAGCCTCTCCTTTGACATCTGGGTCATCACTGCTGATAGAGACAGAATCCACAATGTTAACAGGCCATTCAGCTTCATTCTTGAGAAGAAAATCTGGGCCATGGATCCATCTGCTGTTTGTGAGAAGGTACTCAAGTTTCACCCCACGTGAAGCCTCATCAGTAGGGCTCTGCTTGGTTTAATTCCTTATGTACTTTAGCACAGTTGTGCTGTCACTCCAAAAGGTTCAGTTTTTCAATTCTAGCTGCAATTCTTCTTTCAACATCCTATCAACTCGAACTGCAAGCACAGCAGCTGTTAGTTCCATCCTTGGGATTGTCACTTTCTTTAATGGAGCAACTCTTGCTTTTTCTAGAATGAAGGCAAGATGAATTTTCTTCTTGTCTTCTGCAGCCTCAGGTATGATACTGTACCATGGCTCTTTTTTCCACATCAATCGATTCCAACACTGACCTTCACCAGTTAGCCACCACAGAAAGCGAAGAAAATCTACATCCTACACTTTGACTTGATGATACGTCGCCTGGATGACTGAGTAATCGCAGCTTCTTGACAAAATCTTGTCAGAACTCCAAGCATTAAGGATGTAAATAAAGCTCTTATGTATGCAAAAAAAACAGTATTCACGATGCTAACGCTAGCACATGACAAAAGATTAGAGTCTTAGCACTGTGATCTTAACTTTAAACTATAAAATAACACTTTAAATGATGACAATGCAATTAATAATATTTTAGGCTGTAATGTTCTAAAATAATTCACAATCCATCACTGTCACGTCTTCTTGACAACCAGCGTAGTTGATTCGTAACATTGCTCTTTGGATAACAAATTCCTGCAATTAAAATCGTCTTTATATACGTTTTGTCTACACGAGCTATGCTATACATTGTGCACTTACCATCAGAATACCTCTAGCGTTATTGATCACCCGTAGGTGGGCTTGTGTCACCTAATTTATTTACATAAACCACAAACCAAACAAACCAACCAACCACAAACCAAAACTAAACAGTAAGATTGCCAGATTAAAACCATCTTTGATAAACACATTCTTTGTCCCCTTTGTTCTGTCCCATAACCATGTAGATAAAGCCCAACTACTGCCAGAGGAAGTCAGTGATGACGCTGCATCCAACTCAGTAAACATGGCCCTTCACTACATCCTGCAGAAAAAGGAACTAATTAGTACTGTGAGAACAAGCGATACCAGTGTTACTCAGGGATGGGCATACATACATCCAAATTTATCTTGAAAATACTCAAGCTGTAAAGCCTAGGCTGAGGCCTACACAGGTGTCAGCCCATTACTGAACAAGCCCTCCTAAACTGCCAGCTCTTGCAGGAAGCAACCAATGAAGCTACAGCAGGCAGAAAGGGAGGAGTCGTATCATATGAGCGTATACTGCAACAAATTTTTTGGCCCCGTTTAAAGTGTGATGTTGCTATTTTCATCAAAACATGCCATACCTGTCAGCTTACTGGTAAGTCTAACCCGGTTGTCAAGCCAGCTCCTTTGTATCCCATCCCTCCAATTGGGCAGCCTTTTGAACACTTGATTATGGATTGTGGGTCCCTTACCTCGGTCCAAATCTTCAATTTCAATTTCAATTTATTTTATTTATATAGCGCCAAATCACAACAACAGTTATCTCACAGCGCTTTTCATAAAGAGCAGGTCTAGACCGTACTCTGAAGTTATTTACAGAAGCCCAGAACATCTGGACACACTTACCCTTTGACAGTTATGTGTCAGGCTACCAGGTATCCTGCTGTAGATCCACTTCGCACCATTAACCCTAAAGCAGTGATTAGTGCATTGACTCAGTTATTTTCTGTATTTGGCATCCCAAAAGTGCTTCAGTCTGACCAAGTTTCAAATTTTACATTGCATCTGTTTGCTCAAGTGCTTAAACAACTGCACGTTAAACTTGATAAATCGACAGCATATCATGTTCAAAGTCAAGGCGCGCTTGAGCTCTTTCATCAAACACTGAAATCCTTCTTGCACACTTATTGCACAGAGCTGTCTGGTGACTGGGAAGAGGGGTTGTCCTGGTTGCTGTTAGCAGCTCGAGAAGTGGTTCAAGAGAGTACTGGGTTTAGCCCAGACGATTTAGTGTTTGGACATAAGGTGCGTGGCCCACTGGCAGTATTAAAAGATGGATGTTTGCCTGAGGACCCCCCTCATAACCTCATAGGTTATGTGAAAGTCTTCATGTTGAGATTGTTCAGGTGAGCAAGCAAAGCAGAATCTTGAGGTTGCGCAGGGAAAGATGAAGGACCGCTATGACCAGCGGGCTGAGGTTTGCCAGTTTAAACCAGGTGACAGAGTCCTTGCTCTGCTTCCCCTTTTTAACTCACCGTTTCAGGCTAGGTACAGTGGCACTTTTTCTGTGGTGCATCAGGTCTCTGAACTGAACTACTTACTTGAGATTCTTGGACACAGAAAGTCTACTAAGTTACCATGTGAACCTTCTGAAGCCATATCACAGTTGTGTGTCTCCTGGGGAAAGAGGGTCCATAGTGGTGAAGCCAGTTTTAGTTGCCATTTCAGACTCCCCCACTTCTGCTACAGCAGTAGTGGATATCGGGGTGGAGATTGTCCATGATGATGGATTGTTGCGTGGCCATTTGAGAAAATCTGGATATTCTGTTTGGTCATTTGGATGCAGATAAACGTAAGGAGCTGATTGATGGCTATCCTTCACTGTTTTCTGATACCCCATCTAGAACCCACTTAACTGAGTACGACATAGAGGTGGAAACTGCTCAGCCTGTTAAACAGTGTTTTTATCGTGTGTCAGAGGAAAGGATGAGACAGTTGGAGGCTGAAGTGCAGTATATATTAGATAATGGCATTGCTGAGCCTTGTTCATCTAGCTGGGCCTCACCATGTCCTGTTGTAAAGAAACCAGATGCTAGTTTACGGCCTTGGACTGATTACCATAAAGTGAACAGTATTACAAAATCTGATTTGTACCTGCTTCCACGAATGGAGGATTGTAGAGATCAGGTAGGGTCAGCCATGTTTGTAAGTAAAGTTGATCTTCTCAAAGTGTACTGGCAGGTTCCACAGATACCATTTGGCTTAAAGAATGCTGCTGCTACATTTCAGCGGCTCATGAACCGTCTGGTTTCAGGGCTAAGGGGCTGTGCGGTCTATTTGGACGACATGGTGGTGTATTCAGACACCTGGAAGGAACATGTTCAGCGCATTGCTGCCCTCTTTGATAGATTGGTCTCGTCACATAACTGCTCTCCCTTTAGTTGCATTCCTCCAGGAAATACCTCCATCTGCATTACCCAGCTACCTGGGTACCACAGGATTAATTTAAGGATTTAAGATGAAATAGATAACCCAAGGAAAGCACAAAAAAAAGAGAACATTCATAAAACATTAGGGATCTAGAGGCGTGCGAAGACGGCGAATCTGCAGTGACATTGTCAGTCCCTTTAATATAGCGAATGTCAAGGTGATATGGCTGTAAAAACAACGCCCACCTCATCAGTCTGTGATTGGGATTTTGCAAACACTTTAGGAATGTAAGTGGATTATGGTCAGTGAAAACTGTTAGAGATAACAGAGCCAACATAGACATAAAGTGCTGCAGAGCCCACACTAATGCCAATGCCTCTTTCTCAATCACAGAATAGTTATACAGATGCTTGTAAAACTTTCGGGAAAAGAAACTTACAGGGCATCCACATTGATTTTAAAAGACTGTTCTAATCGTGGTGCAGCCAACACTGGAGCTGAACACAACAAGGCCTTGACTCTCTCGAATGCATCCTGACAACGTGAAGACCAGACATACTTGGCATTGGCCTTTAACACAGGTCAGGACAGGAAACACATGCAAAAAATACAAAATCCAGTGTGCGATTAGACAGGAGATAACGTAAGCTAAATATTTATATCCCTGTGTGTTTTAGATCCCTCTCTGCCCCAACATAGCTGATTCAAACTGTCAACTCTTAATGAACTCTGGAAGCTGTTTAAATCAGCTGTGTTGTCCTCCAGCCAGTCTACACAGAACGATAGAAAAAACTAAATCTTAATTTTAATCTTCTTATGGACGACAAAAATACTTCAGCATCATAGTCAACATTTTAAGACAAATGCAAATAAGCCCTTGCTAAACTCTTTACAACAATAGCCAAACACACAGTTAAATAAATAATTAGCTTAAGTTATCCATAGAAAAAAAGCTAGTCCTGCCATACTAGTTAGTTCAGGTGCCAACTTGCAGTATACTACATTTAAAATGACAAATAGCTTAACATTACCCACATGTGTAGCATTCGGTACTTTATTTAAATTATTTGCACAAAAACTGATAGCGGTAGCTATTTTGATGGCGAACATACGCCAAGACCCCAAAGCATTCAGACGTTTTACAGTGTTTCAGGTAAAGCTAATCAGTTACCTCCCGTTGCCACGATGTGTGGTGCAGCCAAACACTGTGGCCAAAACAACGGAGAACTTACGTCCTTTCGGGGACGAAAAAAAGTCAGTGTATTATTTTCTGTCTGGCAGCAGAGCTGACTTGAGAGTGGAGCCATGCTCTGAAAGCGAGCTCAGAGCAGTCTATGGTTCAGAGCGGCCTCACACATCCGGGTCTTCGGGCACCGGTTCAAATAATGACGTGATTGGCTAACGCAAGTTGACAAGGTAACAACACAAGCTTTGATTGATTCTTACTCCGATTTTAAATCGAGAGCAAGAACCAATATGATATATCGAGATTATATCACGATATATTTTTAATGTGCAGTAAGTGACGTTGGAAACAAGAAATTTGCTCAACAACAATTTATATAGCCAGTTATAAAAACATGACCCAGTTCCCTGGAGGAGATCTATCGAATCGACAACTAAAGGAGAAAAACAGACTCGGCCCACTGCCTTTAAGATGAAACTGACTGACAACGATCAGCTGAGAGTTTCCAAGCATGTTGTGTTTCTTAGTGACACTGTGACTGCTGTCAGGTACGGTGGCCCGTACGGAGGGCTCAACGCACTGGAAACTGAGCTAACATGGACGTTTTGGTGGCGTTTCCCTGCCGTGTCCGGCGTGTTCGTCCCTTTTAGTTCCCCTGGAAACAGTGTCCATCGTCTTCTGTGCTGCTTGCAGCATTTGAGTATTTGGTTGTTTCCTCACTCTGCAGCATTTTTTCTAAATGCTGTGCATGTGTTGTCAAACTGACAAACTCACGAGGAGATCTACTGTATGTTGACTTCGTCCTCGCAGCCCTCATCTTCACAAACAATGAACTAGTGGTGCATTCCATGTGTACAGGGAAGTCAGAAGTCCGAGTTCCTGGTCTCAGAGTCTCAGTGGTTTCCATCGGACTGAACAGTAAAGTTCTCCAGGAAAACGCTAAATCATTTGGGCCGAAGCTTTCTGCCTCTTTTGCGTACGGACTGTTTACCTTCATGCAACCAAAGCCCACTCAAACATGATTGGTCAGACTATACATAACAGAAACCAGAACTGTGCCGATACCAAAACCTGGTCCCCTGCCTCCAGACTCTGCGTTCAGATATCTGCTGATAGAGATTACTGACGGACAGAATCCCACAGCTCCATGTTGAAGTGGTTTTGGGAGATTTCAGGTCCTACAGTTTGTGTTTAATGGGAGCTGATGGACTCATGATGGTGTGTGATGTGATGTGATGACTGTCCATGTGTTTGATCAGATCCAACAGTTCCTCTCGTCAAAGTGGTCGTCCTGCCGCGGACTCTGCTGTTTGTGTTGACGACGGTGTTGCCGCTGACTCTGCTGTTGGTGGCTGCTGCCTGGAGATGCTGTCATGTCCCTCCAGGCCAGCAGGGGGCAGAAGCCGGACAGGCAGGAGGACATTGAGCTGGATCATCATATCCAGGTTGTTTCTGCAGCTGAAGGAGGGCCGACTGAAGAGGAAGGAGCTCAGGGAGCAGAGTAGGACCTCCAAGGAGCTCATCTCAGCTGCCACACAACCCACCATCAGCTCAGTCCAGGATTTTACACTTTTATACTGATGTTCCCTTTAATAATCCAGCTGGAATTATTAGATTACATTAGAAACTCTATTTTTATTCCTCTCAACATGAAAAGAGCAAAACCAACAGCGTGTCAGTCTTTTCAGACTTCCTGTCTGTGGCTCTCAGCTCTAAGCCCATTGGTTCCTCCTGAAGACATCAATCTTTAAAAAGTCCTCACAAATATACAAATATATAGTTTCATTTTAAAACTAAGTAGTTATGTAGATGTAAATGTCTCATTCTAAAGTAATTTAAAAAAATATATTATGTAAGGTCTTTATACACCACTGAAAACATGGTTAGAGATTCATACATTGCATTTCTGTCTATAGATCCTCAGCAATATTACACACTGAACCTTTAAGGAATTTGCTTATTTTGATGCTTTTAGCTTATTTCATTATCACTTTGAATCATTTAATAAAAATAATTTGCTAATGTCATAAAAACTTTGTTTTGTACTTTAAGTATTTTTTACACTTTTTGCTGTGAAATATCCTCATAACTGACCAAATAATCTGAGTATATGAAGCATGCATAGCAGGAGCCTTCAGAGATCATAAAGATGAAGAGATGAGTAACACCATGTGACCGTCTGCTCACAACCGTTTACCAACCAAAACTTCATCAGGACACGTTCACACTCACCTGTGCAGGTGTGTGTTTGCTGGGAGCTTCACTAAACAGAGATGATGGATATCACAATAAATGTCTCACTATTATCTGCTGTGTTCAAAGAAATATATATATAAATAAAATCACTTTAATAAACTGTTTAAGTATTTGCTTCTTATTTATGTTGCCTCTTGTCATTTTACTCTCTGGCTGCTATGACAATTTAATTTTTTAATCCTGGATTAATAAAGTCGCTCTGTGTTACGGTGGTGGGAGTGAACATGTTCAGTGCGCCTGTCTGTACCCGTCTCTCTCCATGGTGCTGAAATCAGCTGCTGATCATTCACTTATTGATCCAGCATCGTCACTCAGCAGTTAAACAGTTTGTAGACTACTTTATTTTTTTATTTACATTGACTGGATTTTAAAGGAGGAAATGACGTCACTTATATTTGAAGTTGTCCCATACTTTGTGTCCTGGTGTTAACTACTGATCAAACTCACCAGAGTCCGGACGGAGATGGAGGTTTCTGCCTCCGGCTCCTCCAGGTTCCGCATCGACTCTCTGCTCTCCCTCAGTCCGCCCGGTGCGCTCCTCTCCCGGGCGCACCCTCCGGAGCTCAGCCCGGGGAGCAGCAGCGGCTGCTCGGCACCTCCTTCTCCGCGCGGAGAGCGTGCTCCCCGGCAGGAGTCCGCTCTGCTGCCCGGTCACCTGCAGCAGCTCCAGCCCCGCGCCGTCAGCTCCTCTTTTCTGATCCGGGATATCTTGGCGGACTGTCGGCGCTACTCTGACCCGGGACAGCCCGAGCTAGAAGCCGAGCCGGAAGAAGACTATCAGGATAAAAGTCCCAGCAGCTCCTCTTCTGACACCGAGTCCAGAGGTAGGACACAAACATTTTGATCATTAACACACACCTTTTTACTTTTCGGTGAAGTCACGACTCATTTAATAGTTTTATCCTGAATTATGACTTAAAATACTTTTTAAGCAGAACAAAATAAAAATATCTGCGCAAACTGAACTAAACCCGTTTCAAACCAGCCGAGACCTGATCTGAAGCCTAATAACTAATATTGATGTTATGAGCTGACAGAATAAAACAGATATTCATAATTCATCGTTGCTTATTTTCACTTAAAATATTTTACTTAGCAAAAACTATAATAATAATAATAATAATAGCCGTATGAGTTTCGTTTGATTATGATCATTTTTTAATATTAACAATAATAAACTGATATTTTTAGTTTACTATATAATAACTTAATCACATCAGAAGCTTTTATTTAAATTGTCGTGTTCATCTTTTTTATTACACATTTAATCAGATCAGAAGAAAATAAAAGTTGATTTTCTTTATTTCATAAAATCAACTTCTGTGATCTTTAAAAACACATTTTGTATCCGCAGCGTCTCTTTTTGTTTTTAAAGGCTTCACAGTGATTTATTAATAAAAAAATAAATCATGTGTTTTTATGTATTCTGCTGCCGCCTTTGGTTTGAATAAGGAGGCCAATTAAGGACAATGTCGAGTTTCTCATTAATTTTTAATGAGAAAATGTCTTTTTAGATTAGAGTCACTTGTCAGATTGCTCTGAAATTATTCTGACCTCACAAACACAAAAACCTTCAGCCGGACGATTATTATAATTAATATTTCTATTATCAGAGCTTCAGAAACCTGCAGGAAACAGCTGCAGGGTTCGTCATCACGTCGCTGCTCTGCGCTCAACAGAAGCTGATTCTGAATAAATCCTCCTGTAAATCATCTGTTTGTCTTCGATCTGCTTTAATTAAAAAATTATAAAAGTTCTGATCTAACTGAAGTAAACGCAGTCACACGATTAGAGTCTGATGAGGATGAGATCAGACACATGCTGACTGCAAAGTGAGTCTGTCAGCGTGACCTCTGACCTCTGAGGAAATATCTTTACAGTCTGTCAAATCTTAAACAGAACCTGAGCGGCTGCTGAGAGCTTTCTCTCTCTGTCAGCCTCTTCTCCTACTTTTAGTCCAAAAAAAACAAATTAAACCTTTCAGGGTCTCAAATTTATTTTCTCCATATTGAATCATTCGAGAATCTTTACTGAAAGTTTTTAGTTCAAAGCCTGAAACAGATTAAAGGCCTTTCCAGAGCAGAACAGACTGCAGGCCTGAGGGGTTTGAACACTCTCTGATGTCACGTCTACCTGTCAATCACTCAGCCCCGGACCCCGCGGCGGGCCGTCTGAAGAAGCCCCGTAAAGCTCGCACGGCGTTCAGCGACCAGCAGCTGTCGAGGCTGGAGAGAAGCTTCCAGAAGCAGAAGTACCTGAGTGTCCAGGACCGCATGGAGCTGGCTGCGTCACTGCAGCTCAGCGACACCCAGGTCAAGACCTGGTACCAGAACAGGAGGTGAGTACGGATGAAGAGCCCCCGGGCCCCTGAGCGCAGACATGTAAAAGGCGACACACCGGCGACTGAAAACGATGCAGCTGCAAATGTCTCTGTTTGCATAATGTGGTGGTTTGTGGTCTTTTCATGTTTCTAGCTTTGTTTCTCTGTGGTCAGTTTGCAGTTTGTCTCTGTGCAGTTATTTTGTGGCTCTTTGGAGTTTAGTGGTGTTTAGTGCTCATTTCATGTCTCTTTGGGTCCTTTTGCGTCTCTTTGTGGTAATTTTATGGTCTGCTGTTTCTTTGTGCTCATTGTTTGTGTCTGTGCTCATTTAATTTCTCTGTAGTTATTTTTTGTCTCTTTGCAGTTGTTTAGTGTTTCTGTGTGCTCATTTTGCATTTCTGTGTAGTGTTCATGCGTCTCTGTGGTCGTTTAATATCTCTGTAGTTATTTTATGTCTCTGTTTAGTGTTTCCTTGTGGTAATTTTATGGTCTGCTGTCGTGCGTCTCTTTGTGGTCATTTTGCACCCCCGGACATTTGTTTCTCTTTGTGGTTCTTCAGTGCTTCCTTGCAGTCTTATGTGGTTCATGGTCATTTTATGTCTTTGTGGTCGTACAAGTGTCACAGAAACACACCGGAACAGAGATATAATGTTATAGAAATACAATCTCACCTCAAAGTCCATTCAGAAGCTGTTTCTAACTTTTGATTACACCAAACGATCTTCATCAGTAGTTGAATGATTTTGGATGTAAAAAATAACTTTCAACCTCAATAATAACAAAATAATTGTATAATATGTAAGACTTGGTTTAACTATTATAAAAATATGTTTAACATGTAAACGGCCTTAGAGAAGAAAAAAGAATATTGTGAAAAAAAACAGTAAAGTAATATTAAAAAACAACAATTTAATAACAAAACAAAAATTAATACAAATATTCTGTGTTTTCTGTCCTAAAATGGACGTTTGTCTGAGTTCAGTATCACTGCAGACGGACACATGTGAGACATCTCCGGATTAATAATGAACACGGGCCGATCAATAATTCAGCAGCTGTGCTGTAATTCAGGATCAATAATTAATATCGAAACAAATCTGGAGCTTTTAGTGCAGGAGAGAGAGCAGAGAGCAGACGGGCAAACGGCACTGATTTCTTATTTATTGATTTATTTTTATTGTCCCATGACCACGAGAATCCTGCACTGTGATTGGCTGGAGGTCTAAAACAATGATTGATAAGCTCCGTGATGGATTGTTTGGGTCTGACTACGAGTTTTGTTTTTCAGAGGAGAAACTGTATAAGATGCAAATAATTTGTAATTATTATTTTGTGCTCACAAGTTAAATATAATTTCTTTATGAAATAAACTTCCTTAAGATTGTAACTTGTACGTTATAAGACGAGAACATTTCCTTTCATGGTCATTTGTACAAACAAATGAATCTTCAGGGGCTCAGCAGTGTTTTTTCTTGTGTTTGTCTTATTGTGAAAATAAAGACTGTTTCTGTTTCCTGTCTCAGAACCAAGTGGAAGCGTCAGTCGGCTGTTGGTTTGGAGCTGCTGGCTGAAGCCGGCAGGATGTTCCTGCCCGCACATTACCTGTACCCTCCTGCCCCGCCCACACTGGACCTATACCTGTACCGAAGCCACGCCCCCCATCACCACCACCCAGTCCAGCCACTGCTGCCCCGCATCCTGACCCACACAGATCCCCATCCCTGACACACTGGGAGGACTGGTTCCAACAGTGCGACGCACAGGAACAAAGATCGGCAGCTCGTTAATGTTCTCCTCTTTTCATTAGTAGCAGATTAAAGATGTTTATTGGACCCTTTCCCCCCCACAGGAACCTAAACTTCTCTTTGTACGTCCACGCTGGGGACGGGTTCCTGGGACTAAATTTGGGCTCCGCTCAGGGGGGCGATACTAAGTCCAAGTTCAGGGACTTTCAGGGGCTGGATGCAGGGATGTGGATCGTGATTGGTTGAGAAGATGTAACTTCACATGACAACAAGGACAAATTTTCTATCTGCTTCGTGTGGAGCAGAACATCCGGTCCTTTAACAGGACGAAGGGACAAACACATTTAGAGGGGGGGGGGCTGCAGTCAAGAGGTCCCAGACCCAGAGGTGGTTTCAGCCAAAAGCATTTCTACCTGAGGTCTGAACAGTGACAGCAGCTCCAGCGGTCAGACCACCACACGGCGCCGACAAACTGTCTGTAGCTACATTTCACTTTTTCAAATTTTCAATAAATATAAAAATTATTAGAAATGTTTTTTTGCTCTGCTCTTATTTGTTCATCTGATGCTAAATTTTCAGTTGTAATAAGTTTCTGATAAACCAAAGTGTGGAAAAACTGAAGGGTGCCAGTCCAGCAGAGAGCTGCAACACCTGAGTCCGGTCTCCTGTCGGCTTCTTTAGGGTTTGATTTGACTCGTACGGCACTCGTCTCGTGTTTCATCCTCATGGGTGTTTGAACGTGGACTCATCTTGTGCCGGTCTAGGCCTTGTGGGGTTTGGACACCAGAGAACAACGGGAGGCTTCGATTGATGAATGAATCCTGTCAGATCTGCTGGCGGTTCGTTTTCTTTCGAGTGTTTCAGACGTCTTTTTGTCCGTCCACACGGCTGAACAGTGAGTCAGAATCAGACGTATTTACGGAGCGATTAGCTGCTGAAATATTCAACAGCGGCTGAAATATTAATGCTGTTAAAAGGCAGCGATTCCACATCAGAATGACCACAACATTTCCTTAAGTGCGGCCGAGTGTTCGCAGAGAGCAGCTGCTTTAACAGAAACTCTGGAAACAGGCTGAAAGCTCAGCTCTTAACGCAGATTTCTATCTTTAAGCTTTATTTATTTATTTACCTGTTTATTTTTTTATGTTTTGGCTGCACCTTTCCTTCAAATGGAAATATTCTGCGGACGGTGGAGCACGTTATTCTGAAGCTGTGTGTCCGTCTCCAGCTCTCACGCATGACGCCAAAGACACGAGGAGCTGCTGCTGCTTCTGAGATTTAAACAAATGAAGCACGGTGAAACCGAACGCTCGCACGGATGAAGATCCTCTGCTGAAGACTTCAGGTTTATCACGGCGGCTCGGTCTCCTGCTACTAACCTGCGGATCGTCTTCAGTTCTGAATCCACAGGGGACGGACGTCTGATCCGACTGTCACATTCAGAGAATCTGGATTTCAGTGTCCCGGAGGACTCAGCTGCAGTATTACTGTAGACAGAAGCATCCTGATACGTCCTTCAGAGTAAAAGTACAATTTTATTTTCCAGCAAAGAAAAATAAATCTTTGTATCAAAGTCCTCATTTAAACACGTTTAAATATCGTACAGGTCAGCACAAACATCCTGATCACGTTATTCTGAATCTGAACAAACGACGAGTTTCAACACTAAACTTCCCGCAGCTTCATTTTTAAAGCCAATCAGAAGTAAAACTAAAAGTGGAAGTAGGCGTGGACCAATCAGAGGGCAGCGTCGCTTCATGCCACCCAGACTGAAGGGCGTTTTAAACGTAACCTCAGACACCACGAGAGGTTAGCAGGTCAGTTTCTGCTCTGAGTTTGTGTCTCGAACGTTCAGCTCGCGTTCTGTCTGGTTGCAGACGTCCACCCAAACGTCTGCCCTTTGCTCACGGACACGCCAGCTGCTCCTCCTCCTCTCCTGACGCTGTCTTCTTCT
Source organism: Lepomis macrochirus (assembly GCA_024633595.2). Taxonomy (NCBI): domain Eukaryota; kingdom Metazoa; phylum Chordata; class Actinopteri; order Centrarchiformes; family Centrarchidae; genus Lepomis; species Lepomis macrochirus. The sequence goes on along the minus strand of JALXJV020000005.1, from coordinate 39,819,123 downwards.
TCTTCTTCTTCTTCTTGGCGGCATCTCTTGCCTCCAACCCGCTGGAGAACTCTGAGCGGAACAGACTGACCTCCCTCTGACCGGGAGAGAACCTGAGGAGGACAAGTGGGCGGTTACTTCAGGTTCCTGCAGGAACACGTCAACACGACACAGAACCTCTTTGATACAAAGTCAACTACGATTCCCAGGGTGCATTTCACTGCTTGCTTATTTTTTACATGTCTTTATTTCAGCTGTATGTTCATGTATTTGTCTGTTTGGCAATAAAGCAGCCTTCTCCACAGCAGCAGGGGCTCATGGGTAATGTAGTATTTACAGGCAGCTGTGTGACGGCCACATTCAGGACATCACTGATCTGATTGGACGAGTTTTCTTAAATCAAATGAAGCTACAGCTCCACATGTAGATTCATCCGCCGCTGAAAGTAGTCCCCAACAGACGGCTCCTGTTCGCCGTTACAGCGAGCAGCTGTTTGAGATTCATTTAGTGTCCAGGAGGGAGAAATCTGACAGAATATATTTAACCTGAACGCACCGTTACACTACTGACCAGCACCTGAAGCATTGTGGGACACACACACCTGTAATTATGTCTCTGCATGTCCAGACACGCCGGCTGTGAGGAGCAGCTGTTGACACACACACAGTAAACACGACGTGTGACTGAAGGGAGCGGCTGAGTGTGTGTGTGCTAATGAGCGCAGACACACACGTGTCAGACAGCAGAGGGCTGGATGGAAACATCATCACTGGACTGTGTGAGCTGCACTTCCTGTAAGCTCTTCATAATAAAAGCATCCCTCCGCTTGGCCAGAGGTAAGCTTTTACTGTGAAGCAGCAGCAGCAGCTTCCTCTGCTCTGATCAGGAAGCCGGATCTATCACAGACCGGCTTCATGGACCTGGTCGGCCCCAGGGTCCTGGACTCACCTGGCCCCTTTAAAGATCAGTCTTACCTCTTCTCTCCAGGTCTGCCGTGTCCTGCTGCCCTTTTCTGGTTCTTGACCAGACTCCTGGCCTGGTTCTGGTTCTTGGACTTGTTGTGGCTCTTGGCCCCGGAGCCCGGGGGGCCCGCGGCGGCGCTCAGGCCCTGAGGAGCGTCTCTGAGGCCGAAGCTCTTGGCGGTGTGTCCCAGGTGGAGCGAGCGGATGTGGAAGATGTGTTTGAGGTGGGCGGGGTAGGCGGTGTACGCCCGCAGGAAGGACTGCAGCGCTGATGACATCACAGGAAACAGGTCAACCAACAGGGACTTTGGAGAGGACCAAAGCCTGCTGACAAACAGAGACCGGACACGTGACCTACCTTTCTTGGCGGCCTGAATCGACTGGGCGTCCGAGTGGACCGAGTTCTCAAACTCCGTCTGCAGGACCGTCGCTCGCTCCCTGGTCTCCTGCTCCAGAGCTTTGGACGAACTCTGACACAGAACAGGGATCAACAGGGTCCGTTAGTCTCCACCAAGTACAGATCCAAGCTTCAGACCCAAACAGCAAACTGTCCTCCAGGTGTGACCAGCGACACCTGCAGGACTGGAGGATGTGATATTTCTATTTCGTAAATATCTAAAGTCAGAGTTTAATATTTGAAAACACAAAACGAGTGACAGATGCTTTCAGTTTTGTTATTGTAAATAACAAACTGCATCAATCCTGAATCTTAATACAGCTGTTTATTTGTTCCACATGTTAGAGCAGCGAGCGCAGCGGTAACGCCACATCCTGTTTACACTGGGGGGGGTTAGTCTCTATTTAAAGCCTCACTTACAAACATCTGTACATTATGTGATTAAATGTGATTTGCTATTTTGATTTAAATGTATAAACATGCAGGAAAAAAAGTCTTAATTATTATTATATTAATTAACTGTGTGAATATCCTGACTGATGTACTCAGATCTCTGACTCCAGCTGGCTTCAGGCTTCACAGGACGCCACCATGAAGAGCCGCTTTCCTTTGCGATGGATTAAAGTTCATCCATCACGGCGTGTTCTAGTTCAACAGGAGCTCGGGTTGTTCTGCTTCAGGACTTTTTGCCCTGTTTGGGCTGAACGATTATTCTCAATGTGATAAAACGAGACTTTCTGATCGGCAAGGCTGCGATCATCCTCTGGTCACATGACACCTGAGCAGGAAGCAGTCTGCAGAGGAAGCATCATCTTCACACGTTACCCTGTAACTTGGCTTCTTATTGTACAACAGCCTGAATCTTGACAGAAACTGTCTCTACATAAACTTTGGTGTCACACAGGGGGAGGGAGGAATAATCGATTCTTAGATGCATCGCGATGCAGACGTGGAAGATTATTAATCGATTAACAAATGTCTAAAAATTGATTATGTTGACGGAACAAAAGGCGGAACTCGCGGGAGCACAGCGCCCGGACCGTCTGCGGAGCGACACACACAGAGAGACCGGTGTCCCCCTGCAGAATGAATAACCACCCAAAATGTCTCACAATCATTAATATCAATGCGGAAGTAATTATTTTAAGTCGCACACTGCGAGCATGGTGACGCTCGACGCCGGCAGCTCTCTGCGTTTCCTGTGTGTGAAAGCGAGCGGCAGAACGTGACGGTGAAAGTTGGCCGTGAAATATATCAGATAAGTTTCAGTCAGGTAGTAAACGTGCAGCGTAGGTCGCTGTGTGACCGTTAATAAAAGTCTGTAGTTTCCCCAACGGCTGGAAAAGTGAAGGCTGTTAGCGCGAGCTAACATCTCCCTGTACAAGGGCTGCTCTCTGCCCCCCATCAGACTCCAGACTTGGGGACAGAGCCTTCAGTGTCACAGCCCCCCCCCTCTGGACCTCATCCCACAGAGATCCAAACTCTCCCCGCCTGGACACTTTCACAAATCTACTAAACCCCGCTCTTTACCCAGCATGCAGTCCTGAATGACTTTCTGTTGCTCTGTCACTCTGTGTGAAGCGTCTTTGGTCCGTGAAAGGAGCTAAAAAGATTTATTTATTTATGTAACATCAGCTAAATTAGTAATGAAGTAATATTAATTATCAGCTGTAGCTAAACTGTGTGCAGCTCTGTCCTGTTCACAGGCTGCACGTCCTGAGAGTCTGACAGCTGGATGTTAAAGAAAAGAGGGAGCTGAGAGGTTGATGAAGTAAATTAGGGATGCAAACTAGTCCTTTTAAGCTAATTAGGAGATGTTTCTTTTGGGTTTTAATGGGCAAAATTAAATGCTTGGTAATTATCCAGGGATCCTGTATAGAAAAAATATGATGCATCGATAATCGTTTTATAATCGCATGGTGAGCTGCCCAGAGATTCCCACCCCTAGTCACACAGGGACTGCAAGCAGCAGCCGCCCCCCTCTGGTAACGTGCTGGTAGAAATCATCGGGCCGTGCGCCGCTTTGGCGGACAGGAAAAATGCAGCACAGAAAGACACGAAGGCCTTCGTCACACAGCCGCCAGTCAGCTCAGGAAACATCTTTAAACACGGTTTCAAACAAACACACGAGTCCGAAAGAGGCTCAGTCTGTCCTGAGCTTCAGCCTGGTTCACCCAAGTCCTTTGAAAGCAGCTTAACAGACTACAGGGGTCCATCAAAACCAGAACCCTGCAAAAGCAGCTAAATTAACCAGAGACCCTGAAGAATCCCTAGAGCCGCAACAAGAACCCTGAGAACCCTCAAAGTTCCACAAAAGAGCGGGTGGATAAAGGTCTCACCTTGCTGTGGTATTTGCCCCGCCCCTTGTAGGTGTCGTCCATCATGAGACTGGACAGGATGTCCAGCAGCTTCATCTCCGATAGGCTGAAACACAACAAGAGCCGGATCACGGTCAACACCAGGAAGTACCATCGAGTGGAGGTCTCCGCCGCGGCGGTCTACACTGATTGGTGATCGGCTGTGACGGCTGTCAGTCAACAGACCTGATGTTGTGATTGGCCAGCTCGGTGATGAAGGCCGTCTCCGCCGGGGTGAGGAAGATGAGGCTGCTTCCTCTGCCTCCGATCCGAGCCGTCCGACCCACGCGGTGAACGTACTCTGCTGCCGCCGTGGGAGGAGTGTACTGAAAACACAGTCATGTGATTACAGAGGATCCAAGGCTCCGATTGGCCGGGAGGCCAAACAGACACCGGATACGTTCACCAATCAAACACAGACGCAGAATCCCATAATTACCTGAACGATCCAGGTGACCTGAGGCAGGTCCAGACCTCTGGCTGCTACATCCTGAAACACACAGGTGGTGTTTTACAACACGCGGTGCAGTTTGACATACATGTGTCAGTTTGAGCGTACCGTACACAGCAGGACTCCACACTGAGACACCGAAAACTGCTGGAAGACCTCGGAGCGCTCCTGGAGGAGAAAACAAACACACCCTCACTGACTCTCAGCTGATCGCCAAAAACACCCTGTCGCCGAGCCAGGACAGCTCTTACCTCCTGCTTCATGTTGCCGTGGAGACGCAGGAAGCTGATCCCAGGCTTCTGATTGGTCGGGGGCCCTGAGAGGACGGAGGTGAAGAGGGAGTGGAGGAATTCGACGGCCTCACAGCTCGAGACGAAGACGATGACTTTGTTGTTCTGGGAAAACTGAACGGCGACAGTCTGTAAGCTCAGGGCGGCCAATCAGGTCGCAGCAGCTAAATCGACCTGATCGCAACGATTCGATGAAAACTAGATCGTCATGGTGACCTGCTCAAAGTCTTTGTCGACTGTCTGTATCAAACTGTGTTACTTACCTTACATTTGTCCAGTATGAAAGCAGCCAGACACACCAGTCTGATCTTACTGGGAACCACCACCACAAACTGCTTCAGAGCCTCTGGGATGGCAAAGCTCTCCGATTGGCCGGCTGTGCTGGGGTCAGAGGTCACGGTAGAGCCGGCAGAGAGGTCAGAGGAGGCGGGGCCGGACACGTGGATGTGGACGGGGTCGTTGAGACAAACATCCGCCAACCGAGTCACGCCTGAAACGCAGGAAGGCAGACCGGTTCACAACCTCAGACTACTGAGCACGATTCTCTGAGCCTGATCTGGATCAGGTCCCGGATCATAAAGCACATAAAGGACTCACCGTGAGTCAGCGTCGCAGACAGCAGCACGTTCTGCCTGCTCGGGCCTGCAGAGTTCAGACTGTTCAATATGACGGTCAGATCCTTCTCAAAGCCCAGGTCCAGAGTCCTGAACACACACAGACAGAAATAAGGGCCATGAGGGACCCGGTGCAGGTCTGAAGATCGTTAACAACCTGAGAGCAGAATTCTTGTTGTCAAACGTTTCTGTGTCTCTCGGGGGTTTGAGGAGCTGAAACGTTTCTGCTTCTACAGCTGCCTGATATTTTAACGCGTTAGAGTCCTTCTCTCCTCCGTGTGAACCTGAGACTTCATGTCTGGATAAAGACATGGAGACAGTTTGTCAAGAACTCTTGGTGACCTCGTCTCTACACAGTTGGCATCCCAGCTAATCTGACAGTTAACGTGAACTACAGATGCTAACCAAGCTAGCTAGCTCCACCCTCCCGTCCTAATATGGTCGTGTGAACTCTCTGGTTGGTTACCGGTCGGCCTCGTCCAGGATGAGCCAGCGAACAGCGCTGAAGGCGATGCTCAGGGTGTTTCTGATGTGATCCACCAGGCGGCCTGGAGTCGAAACCAGGATGTTGATGCCTTTACGCAGCCTGAGGAGAGAGAAGGGGGGCGGGGTCAGTCCAGCAGGTTAACGTGACACTGATGGTCTTTGCTCCAGATCCACCTGCAGGACAAACTTTACATGTTCAGCTGTAAGAACAGGTGAAGGATGTGATGAACCCTGCGGCCTGAAGGGGCCCTGCAGGGGGCCTGCAGGGGGCCTTTCAGGAAGGCTGTTCGGCTTAATATAAACTAGAGCCCGACGGGCCCCGACTCATTTATGAGATTGTTGATTGTTGTATTACTCATTTCGTTAGCGAGCAGCCGGCCTCACTGTGGATTTCTAAATAAACATTTATTAAACTAACTCTGATGACGTGTTTCATATATCTGGATTTTATTGTAGCTCAGTAAAGTGTCAGCGCGTTCCACTCGCTGTCGGCTCGGCTGCTTGATCCTCATTAAAAAAAAAATGCTCCAGGACTCCTGGAAAGTCAGCAAGGGCTCCTTTAAATCCTCAAGGACCTCAAGCTCTATATCTCTCTCTCAAGGCCACTTAAAAGTTCCTCATGGACTCTTTGATCCTTCTCAAGGTATCAATAACCTCCTCAAGGACCTGAAGGACCTCCAGAACCACTAAGAGCACTTCAGCCTAAAAGGAGCAGGAGCAGGAGGAGGAGGAGGAGGAGGAGGAGGAGGAGAGTACCTGGCCTTCTCTGCTTTCCTCTTCTCTCCTCCCATCAGGACGCCCGGGACGATCCAGGTGAACGGCTGCAGAGAGAGAGAGAAACACCGGAGATTTAGGTGGGTGGCGATGGCTCAATGGTTAAAACTGTCCCTTTGGTGTGAGAGACCCGGGTTCAATCCCCCACTGTGACCCGTCCACCATTGTGTCCTCATTGTGAGCAAGACACGTAACCCCTCGTTGCTCCAGAGGCGTGCGACCTCTGACATGTGTAGCAGTTGTAAGTCGCTTTGAATCAAATTTATGTGACCCCGCCCATGCGAGTCGGCCTGTCGGGGACGGACTGAGGTTTCTTACCTTCAGAAGCTTCTGGAAGGTCTGAAAGGTCTGCTGGGCGAGCTGAGGGGAGAGAGAGAGACAGGAAGTCAGTGAATCCTGCTCAGACGGCCGGCGAAGGAAGGAGGTGTGTCATCGGAGCGAACCTCTCTGGTCGGGACGATGACCACGGCCAGAGGACCGTCGGACCTGCTGATCTTCGGCTGAACCGCCTGCAGACTCTGGACCACGGGGACGGCGTAGGACAGGGTCTTACCTGGGGAGAGAGGCAAACCGTCAGGGGCCGCTTTCAGGTTTGGGTCCCGAGCAGCTGAAGGAGGAGAGAGAATCGGAGTTTCACCTGATCCGGTCTGAGAGCGAACCACAGCGTCTCGTCCCGCCAGGAGAACCGGGAACGTCTGTTTCTGAACGCTGACACACACAGACCACAACCAAGAGTTAAACCAGGTCCCAGGGGCCACGACCCTTTAAAGCTGCGTGAACTCACCTGGTCACTGTGGAAACATTCAGCACTTTGTTCAGCGTCGCCACCTGGTGGACAGACAGCAGCCAATCAGAACACAGAACAGGACTTCAACACTGCAGCAGGTAAATAAAGAAAGTGAGCGAGCAGCTGCTTCCTGATTGGCCCTGATTTCTAGTTACTAAAACAAAACTCAGGAAGTCTCTGACGTCCCGAAGCAGCAGCTGAGCACGGGGAGCTGAGAGCGAGGCTGCAGCCTGGCACAGTCACAGAAACACTCAGAAATGTTTGACTTTAGTTTCAGAGTCTTTCACTCTGAAATTTATCACGTTAATGTTGAAGTTCTCAGATTATTCCCTCTGCTGCTTCAGCAGGGCTGTTTACCGTTCAAAGACTTTCGATACCGGTTTAATTCTCAACAAATGGAGAACCGTTGTTTGTATAAAGTAACTTAATTATCACATTATTATGTCTCTACTTTTAGATGTGGGCACATCAAGAATGCTGCATGCTGATTGGCCCATTGGCCTTAACAAGAACCTTTAGGTATCGAACTTTGGTACCGAAAGACATTTTTTGATACTCGGAGGTATTGAAGCGATTCGGTCGGTGCCTAAAAAGTATTGAACTGGATAACCAGGCCTGGCAGGCAGTCAGAGTCTGTTAACCCGAGTTAACTGAGGACGTTAACGTCCTTTCGTGCTGCAGGTCACAGGTGAGTCTGTGTTACCAGGTGAGGGTGCAGGTCCAGGTCTGAAAATGAGTCAGTGGTGAAAATCTTCTCCTTTAACTGAGAGACAACAGGTCTGAGGGAGGGAGGGAGGAAGGAGGGAGGGAGGGAGAGGAAGGAGGGAGGGAGAGAGGAAGGAGGGAGGGAGGGAGAGGAAGGAAGGAGGGAGAGAGGAAGGAGGGAGGGAGAGAGGGAGGCTGATTAGTGACAGCTGAAATATCTGATTAATCTGTGACGCTCGAGGCTCCGATATGAACCAATCAGAATCTGAGGCTGGTCTGTTCGGCCAATCAGGAGAGGAGCTGCGTACCTGTGGAACTCTGGGATCTCTGGGTTGTGTTTGAACAGAGAGGAAGTCTTGATGCCGCCTCTTCCTGTTTCCTTCCCTCCCTCCTTCACCTCCTGCTGCTGCTTCCTCTTCTTCTGTGGTGTCTGCCTGTCCGCCTGCTCAGGGGGCGGAGCCTGGAACAGAGTTCATCATCGTATCAGACAGCACGTTAAGGATCAGACAGACAGCTGATCGGTGCGACAGGTGTGTTTACCTGAGCGCCTGCAGGAGGCGGAGCTTCAGACTCCTCCTCTGCGTCCCTGAGCTGGTCTCTCCGAACTTTGAAGGAGCCGCTCTTCTTCTTCTCCTCGGTGGAGTTGAACCTCCTCTTCTCTGCTCGCTGCTTCTTCTGCAGGTCAAACAGAAACAATCTAAAGTTTGTATCGCCGCTAGAAACCAGACGGCTGCTCGTACAGGACGGGCCCCGTTAGGAACACGGCGTCATGAAGCTGAGGTCGACCGCGGGGGACTGAAAGTGACTTTAAAGTTCACACGGCTGTTTCAGCACGTGGAGCGCTCGCCGTCTGACACATGGTCGAGGTGACATCATCGTTTCAGACGCTGCAGGAGGAAGGAAAGGAAGCAGGGAAGGAAGAAGGAAAGGAAGGAGGTAAAAGAATCAATGAAGGGAACGTTTATTGATTAAATATCTGATCGATCCAACAGATTAAATCAGGATTGAATTTCAGGGTCTGTGATGGTACTGAAACCCGGTCTGAAACGGGCCCCTGGGCTAAAGTATGAGAAAACTTAGGGCCACAAATGTCATCAGGATAAAAACCTTTATATCGTATCAATAATTATCAGGATAAATGTCAAATCAATATTTCTTAACGGCTTCAGGTTTCAAACTTTTCTTCCTGCTCAGAACAAACTTTGGGTGCCAAACAGAGGATCAACAGTCTGAGGCAGAACCATCCTGATCTGTTTTCTCTCTGAGAGCTCAGTAGTTTCTGATTCTAATGAATCATGTTTGTTGATACACGGCTGAGTTTTTAAAGTTTGGCCCTTTCTGACGGAGCCTCGCTCGGCGTCGCCCCCTCCTACATCCAGGACCACTCTGAGGTCTTCGGGCCGAGACCTTTAAGCGTCCCGCTGCCCCGAGCGGCTCACAATGACCTCGGCCCCCCTCTTTCTGTTCCCCTCCAACAAACCGGGTCAAAGGGACACATTTCCATCTGAGTAACCTCCTGTAAATATCTGCTGCGCTCTTCTTTCTCTGCACCTGTTTGTTCCACATGTTTACATTTATTTAGGTCGACTGTGTGTTCGTCTACGTGGGATCCAGGTAACAAAGCTCTTTGTGATTGTTTCTTTTATGAATCTTACATTCCAGGAAATAAAGCAGAGGTAACTCTGTTCTCTTCACTTAGAAAACAACGCAGATAAAGTCTTGGATCGATGAGCAGAACCTGTGAGAGATCAAACTGTTCAAATGAGTTTGTGTGATGACATGTGGTCAGATCACAGGTCAGTCTGAGCTCACTGTGACGCACCGATGATCAATAAAGGATCCAATCAGATTCTCAGCATTCATCAGGCCAACGTGGACGTGTAATCTCAGTCCGACAGGATGAACCAGGTCCAGCTGCTGGTGTGTTTGGGTCAGATACTCACCGTGGCCCATCGCTGCTGAGCGGTCGGAGCCTTCCTCCTGGGCGATGAAGAGGAGGAGAAGCTGCTGCTGATGTTCAGACACAGCTGGTCCTCTGCTGACGACATCATCACCTGATCCACAGGTGGACACAAACACAGGCAGCTTATTTACCAGTTCAAAGTCAAACCAAACTTCGTTCAGTAACCAGGCGGTTTAGCAGATTAGAGCCGAACTACACTGTTTTGCAGAAGTGATCCAGATGTTAGATGAAGATCTGCTGTAAACTATGATTCACTGCTGCAGTTAGATTCAGTTACACTGTGCAGCAGTTTAAATTCGCACTTAAACCAGGTGCACTGACAGTCAGCACACAAGCTGATATCTGATAAAGACAGCAGAGGGCTGATTTATTTGACTTGTGCCGAGCTGAAGAGCGGCCCCTGATGTTGTCAGGGGTTCATCGGGATGTTTGATCACCTGTTTCACTGCCTGACAGGTGAGCAAACGGTAAAACTGTCTCGTTTCTGAGCGGAGTTCGGCGTGACGCGCAGAAACAGCAGCCTGTAGCAGCGTTAGCTCGGAGTTTAGGACAGTAACGAAACGCAGAGGACAAAATGTCTCATGAGAAGTTTGATGGCGTTAAAGTTCCGCAGAACAGGATCAGCTCCACGCGCACGCACGTGTTTCTGTCCGTGCGCGTGTTGGTGCGGAGCAGCGGCTAATGCTAGCTACATGCTAACAGCAGCTGCGTCCGTTTGAACTTTGTGAAGAAAAACTTCAAAACACGTTAAATCAGAACAAATAAAAAACAAACTCACCGCGGAGCTCCGGAGATCACCAACACGCGTGTGGGAACTCTTCCTGGTACGTCACGGAAGCCCCGCCTCCTAGACAGCTGATTTTGCGGACATGCGCAGTAGCTTCACATCTTATTTTGAAAGTTTCTTTTGTTCCAACAGTGACAGGAAATTATTTTATGTATCTGTTGTGCAAAAACTCAAATATGAACATTTCACTTTATAACTTTAATAAATCTTCATCAAAAAAATACAAAGAACAAAAGCTTGTTGATTCATCAGGTTGTAATTCACTGAGGATTTAATACAGATGGAACAAGAACATACAGAACAGTGTTTATACACAAGTATATAAGAAGACACAAATAATAAAGATTAGTCTGTATCAAGTAAGGACATTTAGAGAGGTCTTTACAGGTTTCAGCCTTTGTGTTGTTGGTTTAGATATTAAATTGATATAATGTAAAACCTCATGCAGGAACATAATTTACATTTACGTGACATTTCACCATAATAACACCACGCTGTCCCACGTCTCTCTGAATAAGGTGAAGAATCTGCTGAAAGTAAAGCGAAGAACAGGAAACAGCAGTTTGTACTGACGTCTCTTCTTAAATTGAACCATGTTGTGATTCCCAGCCTGAATCATTCCACACGACTCGTCCTCCACCCTGTTCACCATCAGCTGCTTCTGAGGAATCATCCAGACTTTTTTTTAGTCAGTGTCGTTTACAAATCGGCTCTAATTCCTCGGGGAGAACTGAACAAATAAATGGATTACAGCAAACCACTGTCTCTTAGTATTTATTAGAGGAGGGAAAAAAACAGGGAAACACATGAAACAAACTCAGCTGTCAGACGTCTGCCCCGAGCAGAGGACAAACTCCACGTCCAATAAGAACAAAGAGGCAGAAGAACAACAGCCTGTAGTGGACAGTACAAGCACAGACAAGGTGTATTAGTACACCGTGGTAGATAAATAATTACCAGCATGAACTATCAGATAGATCCGTTGACTCGGCTGTGAAGAGAGAGGAGAGTAGGTCTGCCTGTATTTCTAAAAAGCTTTACAGCGCCTGATGGAATGGCCTCAAATAAAACTGAATTTTTGGGGGTGTAACTGGAATATTAAATATTAAAAACTCTCCCCTGAACAGCTGGTTCACCGGCAGAATCTGATTCTGCTGAGTAAAGGTGATTTGTTTTTAGACACCTGTGGGGTGAGACAGTGTTTGTAGATCTGGGCCCTGCTAACAGGAGACTTTCTGCTTTCATATCAGCTGTTTTTAGTCTTTAAACTTAGTGAAGAATAAATGAAGCCGAGGGTTTTTCCAGGTCTGCAGACAGCAGCAGCTGCTCTCTGCTGGTCAGTGCTCACCCTCAGGGATCAGAAACCATTTTGAGGACTGGACCAGAGGCCAGTCAGACCTGTGAAGAGCGCCGGTCTATACATGTGAACAGGGCCCAGATGAGACACCAGACCAGCAGAGTCCACCTTGGCTTGATGCGGGGTTTGGTGCCTTGCTCAGAGGCTTCAGTCTCTGCAGGAGACGAAGACAAACTGTCCGTCATCACATCAGCAGCTGTCACCTCCCATTTCCTTCCCGCTCCCCTTCCTGTTGTCCACAGGAAGACTTAAAAATAGAGCTGTCAATCAAACGGTGAGCCCGGCGCCGCTGGGACTCAAACCGCCGCTCAGGAGGATTAATTATAGTCATTTACCCAAATCAGCACTTTGAAACGTCCGTGTGATTGAGCGCGTTGTGAAAATGAGCTTTCAGTGATCGGCGGCTCGGAGGCGCCGCAGGACGGAGGGTTCTGAAGTAAACGAGATATTTTAACATGAAGGTTTGAAGTAAACGTCCTAAACTGTGATAACTGCTTTTAGATCAGAGGAGCTGCTGACAGAGAAACATCAGCTGCTGTCACTCACAGAGGCTCGTTAATAACAACGTTCAGACAAACAGAAAGTCCTCTGACTGTCTGACTGTCTGTCTGTCTGTCTGTCTCTGGACCGTCCTCAGCCTCTCAGCTAAAGGATCATTACTGCTGTTTACAGCTCGGCTTTATTTTGATGGTTTCCATCAGTTCCAATAACGTGAAGTACTCTGATACTGTACTGCAGTAAGATCAGGAAAACGTCTCTGTGCCTGCTCTGCTGTTATTTATTCTGTCATCTCATCATCATTCTTTGGTGCTCTTAAGCCAGTGGAGACGTCCCCTCCACCATGTGGACTCCTTCAGCTTCCTGGACACCATCATGACCACCATCAGGTGGGAGCAGCAGAGGATGCGCCAGTCCGTCCTCGCCTCCCCCATCTACACCGCCATCATCGAATCCGTTCTCGCCTCCTCTATCTACACCGCCATCATCGAATCCGTCCTCGCCTCCCCCATCTACACCGCCATCATCGAATCCGTTCTCGCCTCCCCTATCTACACCGCCATCGTCGAGTCCGTCCTCGCCTCCCCCATCTACACCGCCATCATCGAATCCGTTCTCGCCTCCTCTATCTACACCGCCATCGTCGAGTCCGTCCTCGCCTCCTCTATCTACATCGTCGAGTCCGTCCTCGCCTCCCCCATCTACACCGCTATCATCGAATCCGTTCTCGCCTCCTCTATCTACACCGCCATCGTCGAGTCCGTCTTCGCCTCCCCCATCTACACCGCCATCATCGAATCCGTTCTCGCCTCCCCCCCATCTACACCACCATCGTCGAGTCCGTCCTCGCCTCCTCTATCTACATCGTCGAGTCCGTCCTCGCCTCCCCCATCTACACCGCTATCATCGAATCCGTTCTCGCCTCCTCTATCTACACCGCCATCGTCGAGTCCGTCTTCGCCTCCCCCATCTACACCGCCATCATCGAATCCGTTCTCGCCTCCTCTATCTACACCGCCATCGTCGAGTCCGTCTTCACCTCCCCCATCTACACCGCCATCATCGAATCCGTTCTCTCCTCCTCTATCTACACCGCCATCGTCGAGTCCGTCTTCGCCTCCCCCATCTACACCGCCATCATCGAATCCGTTCTCGCCTCCTCTATCTACACCGCCATCATCGAATCCGTTCTCGCCTCCTCTATCTACACCGCCATCATCGAATCCGTTCTCGCCTCCTCTATCTACACCGCCATCATCGAATCCGTTCTCGCCTCCTCTATCTACACCGCCATCGTCGAGTCCGATCTTCGCCTCCCCATCTACACCGTCCATCATCCAGATCCGTTCCGCCTCCTCTATCTACATCCGCCATCGTCCGGATCCGTTCCGCCTCCTCCATCTACACGCCATCATCCGAATCCGTTCCGCCTCCTCCATCTATCCGCCATCGTCGAGTCCGTTCCTCCGCCTCCTCCATCTACACCGTCCATCGTCCAGTCCGTTCCGCCCTCCATCTACCGCCATCATCGAGTCCGTTCCGCCTCCTCTATCTATCCGTCCGTCCATCCGGATCCGTTCCGCCTCCTCTCATCCACCGCCATCATCGAATCCGTTCCGCCTCCTCTATCTACCGTCCATCGTCGATCCGTCCGTCTCCGCCATCCATCCGTCTCATCCGTTCCGCCATCCATCCGTCTCCGTCCATCGATCCGTTCCTCCATCCATCCGTCCATCCGCCATCATCCGATCCGTTCGCCTCCTCTATCTACATGCCATCATCGAATCCGTTCACCTCCTTCTATCCGTCCGTCCGTTCCATCCGTCCATCCATCCGCCATCCATCGTCCGTCCCTCATCTCCGCCATCCATCCGAATCCGTTCTCGCCTCCTCTGTCCGGTCCGTCCATCCATCCGAATCCGTTCTCGCCTCCGTCCATCCACCGCCATCCATCGAATCCGTTCCGCCTCCGTCCATCCGTCCACCTCCATCGTCGAGTCCGTCCGCCTCCTCCATCTCCATCCGTCCATCCATCCGGATCCGTTCCGCCTCCTCCATCCATCCGTCCGTCGTCCGGTCCGATCCGCCATCATCCGATCCGTTCACTCCTCCTATCCATCCATCCGTCGAATCCGTTCCTCCATCCATCTCATCCGTCCATCGTCCAGTCCGTCCGCCTCCATCCATCCATTCCAGTCCGTTCCGTCCATCCGCCATCCATCCGATCCGTTCCGCCTCCATCTACCATCCATCCGATCCGTCCGTTCCGCCTCCATTCCGGTCCGTCTCCATCCATCCGTGTCCGTTCCTGCCATCCTCCATCCGTTCGCCTCCATCCTTCCATCCATTCCATCCGTCCTCATCCATTCCTTCCTCCATCCAGTCCAGTCCGTCCTCCATCCGTCCATCCGTTCCGCCATCCCTTCCATCCGTCCTCCAGTCCGTCCCTCCATCCTTCCATCCAGTCCGTTCCTCCTCCATCCATCCATCCGTCCATTCCGTCCTCCATCGTCCGTCCGTCCATCCATTCCTTCCATTCCGTCCATCCGTCCATCCATCCGTCCATCCTTCCATCCTCCATCCATCCGATCCATTCCGTCCTTCCATCCATCCGTCCGTCCATCCATCCTTCCATCCATCCATCCGTCCTTCCTTCCGTCCATTCCTTCCATCCATCCGATCCGTTCCTTCCATCCATCCGTCCAGTCCGTTCCTCCTCCATCCATCCAGTCCATCCATCCATCCGTCCGTCCATCCTTCCTTCCATCCGTCCGTCCGTCCTTCCGTCCATCCAGTCCATCCGTCCTTCCGTCCGTCCGTCCATCCTTCCGTCCAGTCCGTCCGTCCGTCCTCCATCCATCCGTCCAGTCCGTTCCTCCTCCATCCGTCCGTCCATCCATCCGTCCGTCCATCCATCCTTCCGTCCATCCGTCCGTCCGTCCATCCTTCCGTCCATCCGTCCGTCCGTCCGTCCATCCTTCCATCCGTCCGTCCATCCGTCCGTCCATCCATCCATCCGTCCAGTCCGTTCCGTCCGTCCATCCTTCCGTCCGTCCGTCCGTCCGTCCATCCATCCGTCCATCCATCCGATCCGTTCCGCCTCCTTCCGTCATCCGTCCGGTCCGTCCGTCCGTCCGTCCGCCATCCATCCGGTCCGTCCGCCTCCATCCATCCAGTCCGTTCCGCCTCCGTCCGTCCGTCCATCCGTCCGTTCCGTCCGTCCGTCCGTCCATCGCATCCGGTCCGTCCGCCTCCATCCGTCCGTCCGTCCGTCCATCCTTCCGTCCATCCGTCCGGATCCGTCCGCCTCCTTCCGTCCGTCCGTCCGTCCGCCTCCATCCGCCATCCATCCAGATCCGTTCCGCCTCCTTCCATCCGTCCGGTCCGTTCGTCCGTCCGCCATCCATCCGATCCGTTCCGCCTCCATCCATTCCGGTCCGTCCGTCCATCCATCCGGTCCGTTCCGCCTCCATCCGCCATCCATCCGATCCGTTCCGTCCGTCCATCGTCCGTCCGGTCCGTTCCGTCCGTCCGTCCTCCATCCGTCCGGTCCGTCCATCCATCCATCCGGTCCGTTCCGCCTCCTGTCCGTCGGTCCGTCCGCCATCCGTCATCGTCCGGTCCGTTCCGCCTCCATCCGTCGTCCGTCCGATCCGTCCGCCTCCGTTCCGTCCGCCATCGTCCGGTCCGTTCCGTCCTCCGTCCATCCATCCGGTCCGTTCCGCCTCCATCGTCATCCGGATCCGTTCCGCCTCCATCATCCGTCCGGTCGTCCGTCCGTTCCTCCATCCATCCGGTCCGTTCCGTCCATCCGTCGGGTCCGTCCGCCTCCATCATCCGGATCCGTTCCGTCTCCGTCATCGTCCGGTCCGTCCTGCCATCCTCCGATCCGTTCCGCCTCCATCCGGTCCGGTCCGTCCATCCATCCGCCATCCGATCCGTCCGGTCCGTCCGTCCTCCGTCATCCGGATCCGTTCGCCTCCATCCGTCCGTCCGGTCGTTCCGCCTCCTATCCATCCGGTCCGTTCCGCCTCCTTCGTCGTCCGGTCCGTTCCTCCATCCATCCGGTCCGTCCGCCTCCGTCCGCCATCATCCGGTCGTTCCGCCTCCGTCCGGTCCGTTCCGTCCGTCCGTCATCCGGTCCGTTCCGCCTCCATCCATCATCCGGATCCGTTCCGTCCGTCCGTCCGGTCCGTCTCCGTCCGTCCGTCCGCCATCCATCCGGTCCGTTCCGTCCTCCGTCGTCCGGATCCGTTCCGTCTCGTCCTCCGATCCGTTCCGTCCATCCGTGTCCGGTCCGTCCTCCGTCGTCATCCGGTCCGTTCCGCCTCCTCCATCGTCCGGTCCGTTCCGCCTCCATCGTCCATCATCCGGTCCGTTCCGTCCTCCGTCATCCGGATCCGTTCGCCTCCATCCATCCGTCGTCCGATTCGTTCCGCCTCCATCCATCCGGATCCGTTCCGTCCTCCACTGATCCGTTCCGTCGTCCGGTCCGTCCATCCGCCATCCTCCGGATCCGTTCCGCCTCCATCCGTATCCGGTCCGTCCTCCATCCGTCCGGATCCGTTCCGCCTCCATCCGTCCGGTCCGTCTTCCGCCTCCATCGTCCGGATCCGTTCCGCCTCCGTCCGTCCATCCGGATCCGTTCCGTCCGATCCGTCGTCCGGTCCGTTCCGCCATCCGTCCGGTCCGTCCGCCATCCTCCGTCCGTCCGTCTCCGTCCATTCGTCCGGTCCGTCCGCCATCCATCCGGTCCGTCCGCCTCCATCGTCGGTCCGTTCCGTCGTCCGTCCGCCTCCATCCGCCATCATCCGGATCCGTTCCGCCTCCTCCATCGTCCGGTCCGTCCTCCGTCCGTCCGTCTCCATCCATCCGTCCATCCGATCGTCCGCCTCCTTCCATCCGTGTCGGTCCGTCCTCGCCTCCATCCGGTCCGTTCCGCCTCGCTATCCGTCCGGTCCGTCTTCCCTCCATCCGCCATCCGTCCGTCATCCGCTCCTCCATCCATCGTCCGTCCGATCGTCCGCCTCCTCTATCCTGCCATCGTCGGTCCGTCCGCCTCCTCCTTCCGTGCCAGTCCGTTCCGCCATCCTCCGTCATTCCTCCATCATCCGGTCCGTCCTTCGCCTCCCGTCCATCCGTCCATCCGCCATCCTCCGTCATCCGTCCGTCCGCCTCCCCATCTACACGCCATCATCGAGTCCGTTCCGCCTCCTCATCTCCACTGCCGTCCGGTCCGTCCTCGCCTCCTCTATCTACACGCCATCGTCGAGTCGTCCTCGCCTCCCCATCTACACCGCCATCATCCAGATCCGTTCCGCCTCCTCTATCTACAGCCATCGTCGGTCCGTCCGCCTCCCCCATCTACACTGCCATCGTCCGAATCCGTTCTCGCCTCCTCTATCTACCGCCATCGTCGAGTCCGTCCTCGCCTCCCCATCTACATCGCCATCATCGAGTCCGTCCCCGCCTCCCCATCTACACTGCCATCGCCGAATCCGTTCCGCCTCCTCTATCTACACGCCATCGTCGAGTCCGTCCTCGCCTCCCCATCTACACCGCCATCATCCGAATCCGTTCTGCCTCCTCTATCTACACGCCATCCATGCTCCGATCCGTTCTCGCCTCCTCTATCTACACGCCATCGCTCCAGTCGTCTTCGCCTCCCCATCTACCGCCATCGTCCGAGTCCGTCCTCGCCTCCCCATCTACACCGCCATCGTCCGAATCCGTTCTCGCCTCCTCTATCTACACATCCATCGCCGAATCCGTTCCGCCTCCTCTATCTACACCGCCATCGCCGAGTCCGTCTTACGCCTCCCCATCTACACCGCCATCATCCGAATCCGTTCTCGCCTCCTCTATCTACACGCCATCGTCCGAGTCCGTCTTCGCCTCCCCATCTACACCGCCATCCATCGAATCCGTTCCGCCTCCTCTATCTACACGCCATCGTCGAATCCGTTCTCGCCTCCTCTATCTACACGCCATCCGTCGAGTCCGTCCTCGCCTCCTCCATCTACACGCCATCATCGAATCCGTCCTCGCCTCCCCATCTACACGCCATCGTCGAGTCCGTTCGCCTCATGCCTCCTCTATCTACACGCCATCGTCGGTCAGTCGTTCGCCTCCCGCATCTACACCGCCATCCATCCGGATCCGTTCTCGCCTCCTCTATCTACCGCCATCGTCGAGTCCGTCCTCGCCTCCCCATCTACACCGCCATCATCGAATCCGTTCTCGCCTCCTCTATCTACACCGCCATCGTCGAGTCCGTCCTCGCCTCCTCTATCTACACCGCCATCGTCGAGTCCGTCCTCGCCTCCCCCATCTACACCGCCATCATCGAATCCGTTCTCGCCTCCTCTATCTACACCGCCATCGTCGAGTCCGTCTTCGCCTCCCCCATCTACACCGCCATCATCGAATCCGTTCTCGCCTCCTCTATCTACACCGCCATCATCGAGTCCGTCTTCGCCTCCCCCATCTACACCGCCATCATCGAATCCGTTCTCGCCTCCTCTATCTACACCGCCATCGTCGAGTCCGTCTTCGCCTCCCCCATCTACACGCCATCATCGAATCCGTTCGCCTCCTCCATCTACACCGCCATCGTCGAGTCCGTCTTCGCCTCCCCCATCTACACCGCCATCATCGAGTCCGTCCTCGCCTCCCCCATCTACACCGCCATCATCGAATCCGTTCTCGCCTCCTCTATCTACACCGCCATCGTCGAGTCCGTCCTCGCCTCCCCCATCTACACCGCCATCATCGAATCCGTTCTCGCCTCCTCTATCTACACCGCCATCATCGAGTCCGTCTTCGCCTCCCCCATCTACACCGCCATCATCGAGTCCGTCCTCGCCTCCCCCATCTACACCGCCATCATCGAATCCGTTCTCGCCTCCTCTATCTACACCGCCATCATCGAATCCGTTCTCGCCTCCTCTATCTACACCGCCATCATCGAGTCCGTCTTCGCCTCCCCCATCTACACCGCCATCATCGAATCCGTTCTCGCCTCCTCTATCTACACCGCCATCGTCGAGTCCGTCTTCGCCTCCCCCATCTACACCGCCATCATCGAGTCCGTCCTCGCCTCCCCCATCTACACCGCCATCATCGAATCCGTCCTCGCCTCCCCCATCTACACCTTCAGGGATAAGGGCAGGCTGCAGAGTATCATTCGCTCTGCAGAGAAGCTGATTGGCTGCAGTCTTCCACCACTTTAGGACCTGTATGCTCCATCAGGACCTGAACCTCATGCAACATAAACAGTTTCTGTCCGTCTGCAGCCTCATCAACAAGACCCAGGACGGACTCTGCCCCACCCCCTTACAGTATTTCCATCTGATGTAAATATTTTTCATTCCCTGCACAAACTGGTGGATCAAACTCTGTCTTTATTTCTCTCATTTTTAAAATCTTGTCAATTGAATATTTGAATATTTTATGTTTTTTGTGAAGCACCGAGTCACCAAAGCAAATTCCTGCCTGGCAAACAAGCTGATCTGGTTCTCACAGGTACAAACCCATGATGATCTCTCAGACCATGATGCATTGCTGCAGATAACACCAGCTCACCCAGAGCGTGTTGAAGTGTCTCATCCTCGCCTGATGAATATTAAAAAATAAACGCTGGGTCCATCACGTCTGCACAGTGACTGAAAGTGACGTCTGTCAAAAATGTTCCTCAATTATTAAGAAGAAAATTCACCTGTGTGAAAACAGCCGACCTCTGAGACGGGAGCAGCTTCTAAAGATGGCGTTCGCCTGAGTCGACGTTCCCGCATAACAACACACTCACTGTGGGAGGTCAGAGGTCACTAACAGACTGCAAAATGTCTGATTGTCTCATTCAGAGCTGGAGTACTGCCAGAGTTGGGACTTCATTACCCACAATCCCTGTGCCGTGAGGAAGAGGAGCGAGGGCGCCGAGGTTACGAGACAAATAACAGGAACTGGGGGTGAAGCTTCCAGTTTCCTCGTCTGATGTGGAGGCGGAGAAAACCTGGAAGTGATGAGTCCCAAAGACTGAAACTGATAAACAAGAAGGACAAATGAAATAAAAATAAATGAAAAGTGCTAAACTAGGATAACCTCTGGATTTATTTCTTTTAAAACAAGCCGAGGACATTTCAAATAAACTGGTGGAGGAGAAGTTTAGTAGAACAGTTCCTCCTGTCTCTGGGTCTGTAACCTGGATCCAGGTGTGTGCAGGTGTCAGTCAGCTGTCAGCCGGCTCTCCAAGGCCTCAAACACAGAGTGAGGATCCTGATCAGCATCAATCAGAACTGCATCTGGATACACAGACTGTAAACACACAGAGTGAGGACGACGTCAAATAGAGCATTTGCTGGGACTACTTTCAGCGGCGGATGAATCCACACGTGGTGCTGTGGTGAGTGTTTGGGGCAGCAGGACGGTGTCTGTGGGGCTGAGTCAGAATGAACTGCAGTGAGTGAGTTAATGGTGATGAAGGACCATGAGACCCAGCAGAGAGGGTCCACGGCTGCTTTTCCACCACTTCTTGGTACCAGCTCGGCTCGCTTTGGTTCCCCGTCCTCCGTTTTCATTGGAAGATATAACCCTTAATGTAGCGGGTCGTAATAGTGACGCCGCCGTGATGTGGTCTTGTGGGAGTTTACTGAAGACAGGTCCAGAGTCCTCTCCCGCACAGAGAAAGGAACACAATCCCATGACAGCTGCTCTCTGCTGGTCTGGGCTCCGGTCCGGTCTCACGGCCCCGTAAATGAAGATTAAAAGTTCAGCTGCGTTCATGCTGTTTAACTGAGTGACATTAAAACATTTCGAGCCGTCAGCTGTCACCCTGTCAGGAGGTCGGCTCACTGAGCCGGTGTCCTCTGAAGAGACGCTGCTTTTTAGGATGAAACTGTCCTGGTCCTGGTAGAAACCTCCTGGACAACAAAGGAATCCTAAAATAAACCCAAGCTGAGCAGCTAAATTGAGTTTACATAAGCAGCTGCAGCTCGGCTGGAAACACTCGGGCTGTTACCTAGGTTACTCCCAACACGGGTTTGTAGTGGAAAACCAAAAAGGGGCAGTAGGGTCGAGCCGAGTTGGTACCATGGGGTGGAGAAGGGGCGTAGGACTCGTTTGGACATCCATCCACTGGGTTACAGTTTAAGACTTCTTCTATCTCTGTGAGGACCGATCTGGTTTTTAGACCTTCACACGGATGAAATTTTGTTCTAAAAATAGAGTTTGAGGGTCTAAACTCAGGTTCAGGGTTAAGATCCCGACCCAGGTTTTAGGTTGTTGATGGTTTCCACAGGCCCAGAGGTACAAATGTGTGTGTTTACCTGCAGGGCAGCGGTGTGCGTCCTGTACTGACTCAGTCTGTGTGTTACACTGTGTGTGCTGTCCTCAGATCTGGTCTTCAGTCTGTTCTGGACCTCAGCTCTCGGAGCCGGACGACTCACAGCGTGGAACCTGCAGGAGGAAATACACAGGTGTGTCTTCAGGTACGTCATGTGTCGCGTACTATGTGTTTGTAACGCTCACAGTGTTTGTGTTAAAATACTGTCGCAAAGCTTTTTGCCTCATGACGCCATAATGACTTAAACCTGCATCCCCTCCAACAGCCAGCAGGGGGCGACTCCACCGGCTGCAGACAGAAAATGTTTCTCCTTCTCAGCTGATTTATTCCCTCACTGTGTACATTTAACCAGCGCAGCTGAAAAAGCTCATCAGGAGTCGGCTGCTCATTTTTCAGTGAGTATGTTTAGTTTAAAACTGTTTGTCGCTAGCTAAAATTAGCATCCCAGCTAATATCACAGCTAATGTGAATTACAGATGCTAACCAAGCTAGCTAGCTCCACCCTCTTGTCCAAATATAGTCATGTCTGGTTCCAAAATGCCAAACTGGAGGCTTCAAAACGGCGTCCCACAAACAAACGGGTGAGGTCACGGCGCCTCCGCTCGCTGCTTTCATACCGTCACCTTGAGATCTTGAAGCTTCTGTGGGTTCAAACAAACAGTTTACTGGTCGGACTGGTTTCTGACCTCTGTCCACTGACGGGATCTGTAGCTCTGAGAGTGATCCTCTCCAGACAGACGTCGTCTGTCAGCTCCAGGAAGAAGACTCTGAGAGAGAGAGAGAGAGAGAGCAGAGGCGATTCAGAGGGCCGGTCAGAGCACAGAGAGCCTGTCTCACAGACGGAGCCTGAAGGTTTCATGACTGTTTGTGTTTTAAACACTTCATGTGCAGCAGCCGAGGCCAGAGAGGAATATTTAGACTGCAGCATCAAAGATTCAGCAGCACTCAGAACACAGCAGTGTGTGTGTGTGTGTGTGTGTGTGTGTGCGTGCGTGCGCGCGCGTGCGTGCGTGTGTGTGCGTGCGTGCGTGCGCGTGCGTGCGTGTGTGTGAGTGTGCGTGCGTGTGTGTGTGTGTCTGTGTGTGTGTGTGTGTGTGTGTGTGTGTGTGCGTGTGTGTGTGTGCGTGCGTGTGTGTGTGTGTGTGCGTGCGTGTGTGTGTGTGTCTGTGTGTGTGTGTGTGTGTGTGTGTGTGTGTGTGTGTGCGTGTGTGTGTGTGCGTGCGTGTGTGTGTGTGTGTGTGCGTGTGTGTGTGTGTGTGTGTGTCTGTGTGTGTGTGTGTGTGTGTGTGTGTGTGTGTCTGTGTGTGTGTGTGTGTCTGTGTGTGCGTGTGTGTGTGTGCGTGCGTGTGTGTGTGTGTGTGCGTGTGTGCGTGTGTGTGTGTGCGTGTGTGTGTGTAAAAGCATTAGGGAGCAGCCACACTGTGAAGCTGCCGTGTGATTGGTCAACAGAAGAAAGACTCGTCTCCTTTTCAATAAAACATGTCTAACAAAATGGGGGGGGCCAGTCTTCCCCAAGTCCTCGTCCTGCTCCACAGAGACAGAGCACAGAGGTCTGGTAACAAACCCCCCTCAGGCGGGCTGATCCTCCTGGAAAGGCCCCTCCAGGTTCCTTCATCACTTCTAGTATGAGCATTAAAGTCCTGCAGGAGAACTAAGGAGCCTCCAGACAGCCGACAGACCGGAGCCACCGGGTGCTTTAAGCTCCCCCTCCAGGTCTGAGCTGAGTCTGTAGAGCTCTCAGTCCGGTCCCTGGCCTGGGATCAGTTTACCTCAGGAGAGCTGCTGCGCCCGGCAACACAGCTCTCAGACTCAGAACCTGTAAGCTAATTAATCATCACACAGCCACAGCAGGGCTCAGGGGTCCTGTAGTAGGAGCAGTAGTACCTGTTGGGCTGGTGCTGGGACTCCTGCAGGCCCTTGGCTTGCTGCAGGTCGAAGGGGAAGCCATGCAGGATCCAGCCTCTGCAGCTGCAGTCCACTCGGCTCAAACGGTCCTCCAGAACCTGCAGCACCAGGGAGTCTGGAACTGCAGCAGCATCAACAATCAGCAATCATCACTTCACACCTGCAGCTACAAACCAGCGAGAACATGAACGTGTGTGGAACCTGCTCAGGTGTGATCAGTGGAGGTAGTGGACACGCACACCTGCAAAATCTCAACACGTCTACTGTGATGCAGGAGTCAGCTGACACGATGGAGATGACCCTCAGCAGCACATGGTGCACCGATCTGATACTGATCAGTCCGATTCTGACCCAAATAGTTAGATCAGGTCTTATTTACATTATTATTTATTCATTTAGCTGACGCTTTTATCCAAAGCGACTTACAGTTGCTGTCAGAGGTCAGAGGTCGCACGCCTTCGGAGCAACGAGGGGTTAAGAGGAGAAAAAGGGAGAGGCCGAGCGAGAGGCCGAGCGAGAGGCCGAGCGAGAGGCCGAGCGAGAGGCTGGCGGACGACAGCGAGCTTCTTGAAGTAAACGGCAGCACAGACTGTTGCCACTGATGGAGTAAACAGTGACCTGCAGAGCTGCCTGATTATTAAACACACCTGCTGGGATCACACCTGACAGAGTGTCTGTGTACCCCAGGGGCTGCTGGGATACAGACAGGAAACACATCTACCTGTCTGCTGTGTGTGTGTGTGCGTGGTTACCTGGCCTTCCATCGTCCAGGTATGACTGGATCTTTACTCCCAGAGCTGAACCATCAGCTGCTACAGACCTCAGCAGCTGACCACAACACACTGAGGGACAGACAGAGACAGACAGAGACAGACAGAGACAGACAGACAGAAGGACAGACAGAGACAGACAGAGACAGACAGAGACAGACAGAGACAGACAGACAGAAGGACAGACAGACAGACAGGACGTGAGATGTGTTAGAGTAACAGAAACATGATGTTTTTACAGTACAGCACATGTGAAACCATGATTTCACCCTTTAACCCAAAGCTGTTCGGGTTTCACTCCCTTTATTTCCGGCTCCTGCTGAAGTCACTACGTTTTCTCAGCTGGAACAAGTCGACTCTGAGTCGAGCGGTGCAGCTCAAGTCTCTTATTTGATATTTACTCGATCTCGCTTGAAGTCGCTTCTGCACGGCGAGGAGGATCTCTGAGGAGCCACGAGAGACTCAGTCTGCATGTTGGAACTATTACTAAATACTTGTTAAAAATGTATCATCAGTAACATAATCCAAGGACCAGAACATGAAAGTAATGTGACCTGATTACTTGTAGTTACTTTTGGATTAGTGGAGAATCAACGCTGCGTTTTCTGCTCAGTGTGAAATCAAAATCCGTGTTTGAATGTTTTTATGATGCTTTGCACTGAGTCACCACTTTGGACGTCTCTGGCCTTGATGATATTTAAGAGTTCGTCGTTCAGAGTTTCCTGAAGGACAGACAGCTTTACCTGTGGCTGAGGTTAGTTAAGAGCTAACTAGCTGCTGTTATTAGCTCAGTTAGCCGTGCAGCCCCTGATCAGATTAGCTCGGCCCGCACTGGGAGCTCAGAGCAGCGGGGGAGTGTTAGTGTTTACCACAGACCATATAGAGGTGACTTAAGACCTGGAGGTTTCCAGGACAGGGGTGGGGGGGCACCCTGCAGGGAATGCTGGCAGGGTGCGGCGCCTGATTGGTAACCAGAGTCAGGCTAGCGGCCAACAAAACCTCGCTCAGAAGGCTCCCGGTGAACACAGGATGAACCGGACCGAACACAGCCTCAGAGACCAACAGGGATCCCAGTACTGAGATGGCTTACACAGAGATCCTCGATGAATAGCTTTACTTTTTGCTAAACCGCTAACTGTAGCCTATCGCCTGTAGCCTGTAGCCTGTATCTGGTGAGTTTGGTCGATTAGCCGTGCCGCTAGCAGTTCTATTAGCTTATTCAGCACCGGGGTGCCAAGAGCCAAACTAGACAAGAAAACCACCTCGGTACTGGATTCCCAGTGGTCAAACTGGCCTCTGTTGGTCTCAGAGGCTGTGCTTGGTTCCGGTCTGGCTCCCGTGTTCACACACTGAGAGCTGGATCTAGAATCTGCTTATAGTAATCCCTGAGAGTAATCCCCAGTATTAAATAATGTACCTGTCTTCTGATCATGTCTATTTTTCTTTGTACTGTAAAAGAATACAGTTTTGTTTTTGTATCCTGATTACATGTAATCCGTTACTGCCCTGCATGCAGTTTGAACACATGCAGTCTGAGCAGGGATGTTGGTCGCAGGTAGTAAACGCTACGCTGTAAACAAACAAACACTCGTCCTAGTCAGCAAGAGGTCGGACCTCATACAGCCCTCAGCGCCACCCGTCCTGTCTGCTGTTGACGAGCCCTCAGAAAGACCTCTGCATGGTCCTCAGGTCCACACGACTGGTTTGGTTTCTGGTTCGTTACCTCTACTTCTTGTTTATTACAGCCATGTGTAACGTCATCTTCTGAGTTATTTTGCTCAAAACCAGCAGATGGACACGTGTCGAATTCACATTTTCACATCCAACATTAACCTGGACTGTGTGTGTTTGTGTGTGCGTACCATCCACCATCTTGTGTTTCTCCGACAAAAGTCTGGCCTGGTGACTCTTCCCTGCCCCTGGTGGACCAAACAGGAGGATTCTGGGAGTTCTGGAGCGATGACGAGTCCGGACGAAAGCCAGCACTGAGACACAGACAACATTAAATATCAGGACAGTGAAACAGAGCGAATCCTCCAGACTTCACACGATTACTGAAGGGAAGTGAGAGTGTGGATATAAAAGTGAATCGTCTGCATATTTGAGGAGATCTGACCTCAAACAGGAAGACGAAGGAGAGAACTGGACACGATCAGAACCAGAACTCTGAGGGACCCGTTTCAAACGTACAGAGTGATGTCTGATAGTTTTAGTTACACAAATACGTGCTTGTTTCTGTCCATCACTACCTTGTTGGTACACGTCAGTGTGCGGTTGGTCGGCGTTGATGACCTTCAGGACGTGCTGATAGGCTGAGGTCAGACCTGTGACCTCACGGCGGTAACGCTGCAGCTCAGCCAATTGCTGCTTCTCTGACGGGCCCGGCCCCTCTTCCAGACGCTGAGCGACGGCGGCATCGGCCGGCCAGATGAAGGTGCGATGGTACACGTCTGCAGACAGGAAGTGAGGTCAGGCGTTATTACAATGCAGTGTCACAGCTTTTACTGGATCGTTCACCACCACAGTGCTGAGCCTCATCGTGTGTTCGCCTGCAGCTCCTGTTCTGAGACATCATGTGTGATGTCACACGACACAAATATACTCCATTTCCCATGTTGCACCTGTCTCTGTGAGTGAACCG
Organism: Lepomis macrochirus; assembly: GCA_024633595.2. NCBI lineage: Eukaryota > Metazoa > Chordata > Actinopteri > Centrarchiformes > Centrarchidae > Lepomis > Lepomis macrochirus. Next base: position 39,792,060 of record JALXJV020000005.1, on the reverse strand, counting down.
GACTCACCTCCGGTCAGTGGGTCGACCAGTTTCCCCTGACTCCTCTCCAACAACACATCATCAGGAGCGTCCAGCATCACTAAACACACACACGTGCACACACACACCCTTCAGTGATATATATGCAGTATTTATACTTTATGCACAGTGCATGACTCCTGAGCTCATATTTTGTTCTCACCAACATGTTCGGGGATGACTCCAGCCTGCTGGAGACTCAGAGCCTGCAGACGAGTCTGAGGGACCCCCTCCAACACCCAGCCCTGTAACACACACACGTTTGACCCTCTACGTTGACGTCTCATTAGCCATTTTAGCTAATTGTCAAGCAAATTTTAAGCAAACTTCTGAAATGTTGCACAAAGAAAACAAAAAAAGACAATGTGAATTAGGCGTGTTTCTATAAACTAGAAGTCGGGAAACCAGAAACAAAACCAATCACATGGATCTGAAAAAAACAGAGAGAGGTCTTCAGGAATGTTTCGACTGGGCAGGTTGCTACCAGCCACATTTGTATGAATTATGGGAATATTTGGGAAGAGCAGCAGCCCTGATGCTCAGAGTCACTGCTGGTCATCAGGGCTGAGGTTAGTGATCTCACGTGCAGAGGAGGGTGGATGGGAGAGGCCACAGCCCGGTCAGTAAAAACCCCAGAGAACTCCTGAAATCTCTTCAGGACATCTGCAGCATCCTGAAGGACTCCTGAAACTACCTTAAGAAGACTGCTGCATTTCTGGTGCTGACTGTGTAAAAGACGCTGCAGTGTGAAACTTCCAGCTGCTCGTTAAACTCCGTCTCTGACTGAGGCTGACAGCAGCTGGATCCTCTGCTCTCTGCTGTCTGACTCTCTCAATAACACCGTTTGTTTAAAGCAGAGCTGCTGCAGTCTCACTCAGGCTTTCTGCCACAGTAATCCCTCAGTGCTGCCTGCCAGGCTGAATAAAGACGACTGACAGCAGCCCTGACACACACACACATATGACAGGCTGTGTGTGTGCCGGATGAACTGCTGTCTGCTTTAGTTCACTGGCTGTGATCAGCTGATCGGTTGTTGTGTTAAAGATATTGATTATCCTGTTTTACAGCCGTCTCCTTTCTAATGGAGGTCTATGCAGTAAACCGTCTGTGGGCCCCAGGAATTGTTGTTCTTTTGTGGTTACTGGGACAAACTGCCGGTGAGGCTGATTGATGTCAGTAACACTGTTCTGATAAAGTATCAGGCAAAGCTATCGACAAGGTTGTTAATGAGACTAATAAAACTAATGAGAACCAGGTGTGCAGAACATTTTCATTAGCGTCTGTTTGCAAAACTAACTTAAATAAACTAAAGTTACAGAGTGAAGGTCTTCAGTTTATTTCAAAGGGCCTACATTAGTCTAGTATTTTGAGTGGATATGATGTCGGGTGGAAATGACGTTGGGGGGCAGCTGGTCTGAGCGGACCCTCAATTCAGCCGGTGCAGGCGGCGATTGACAGACTGGTAGCTAACATGCTTCTGTCCTCGGCATGAGGACATGTCCAGCGGCTGTCCTGCACCATGTGAGGGAATCAGAAATGGGCATTCTTGCTTTGTTCATCAGGACAGCCGGAGTCAGAGTGGCGTCTGTACCGCTGTTACAAGACCTTCTTAAGAGAGTGCTCATTAAACGTTACAGAAAACTTAGTCGATCCAGCAGGAGTCTGCTGCCCAGCTGGTGGGGTTTGAACATGTTTTCTAATAATAATGATGTTTGGTTTGTTTGTTGCAGGTAGTCAGTTTCTGTCTTGGTGGTTTTCTTTTCCTTGTTCTGTTCTTTTGGCCTGGTGCCCACCCTGTGCGGGGTGTACATGTAGTGCTGATCAGTATATTTACTGCGTGGCAGCTGGTGGGTGTGTTATGGGGTAACAGATATGTCAGCCAACCTGTCTTGTTGTGCTTCACACAGTTTTAATGGACCTGTTTCTGGGTTAATAAAAGTTTAGATTTTAATATAACACTTGCCTTCAGGGTCTTGGGGACGTGTTGTCTGTGGTTCGGGGGGAGATAATGAACTGTATGTCCAATTTCTAAGCTGTGCCAGTTTTTAGTCCCGGCCCCTCACCTGGCACCATGGAGGCAAAATCGGGAGAAATCAACCCATACAACTAAAAAAAACTGACACTGAAACTAATAAAAACTTAAAAACGAATTTCAACTAAACTGAAACTGAAAACAAAAACTCAGATAAGGTCGAACAACAAGTCGGACAACATGTTCTTTCCTAACACACTTAAGTGACATGATTCCAACTTCATCGCCTCAGCGACAGCTCCATCTGTTGAGGAAGACCCTGGGATGTGGCTGAAAGCTTTGGAAACACAGTAAGTGGACGTTGTGTTGGGAAGTTTTCTGTCTGACAGTAAAGGGAGAGTTAAACAGACAGTCAGGAAGCGAGACGGGCAAAGTATTTAATGTGACAGGAGGAGGCGGGGTCCTGATGGACGCTGTCAATCATCCTCCTCTCCTCCGTTCCCACCGACAGACAGAAGATAAACTCACAGTCCCTGGTGTGTGTGTATGATGGGTTTAGCCTGCGGCCAAAAACAGCCATTAGCAGATCAAAGCAGCTGCTAATATCACACACACACACACACACACGAACACTGAAACACTAAATGCTACAACGAAGCTAAACGCTGGAGGACAAGAGAAGCAGCTGTTTTTAGAGTTTAGAGGAAAAGACAAATGCTGGTTTATATGGAACACACAGTCTAACACACTGTAACACACTGTAACACACTGGACACACAGTAACACACTGGACACACTGGACACACAGTAACACACTGGACACACTGGACACACAGTAACACACTGGACACACAGTAACACACTGGACACACAGTAACACACTGTAACACACTGGACACACTGTAACACACTGTAACACACTGGACACACAGTAACACACTGGACACACTGTAACACACTGGACACACTGTAACACACTGTAACACACTGGACACACAGTAACACACTGGACACACTAACACACTGGACACACAGTAACACACAGTAACACACTTGACACACAGTAACACACTGGACACACAGTAACACACTGTAACACACTGGACACACAGTAACACACTGGAAACACTGTAACACACTGTAACACACTGTAACACACTGTAACACACTGGACACACAGTAACACACTGGACACACTGGACACACTGGACACACAGTAACACACTGGACACACTGTAACACACTGTAACACACTGGACACACAGTAACACACTGGACACACTGTTATGTCCAAAGTTACTCTGTGCCCTGTTTTGCAGGTATCCTGGAAGCTCCTCCCACTATTTCCCCAATTTCCTGGGTTTGATGGCCAGCCTTTAAAAGCCCCTGTCTAGCTCCACCCACTCTCTCTCACACAAGGCAGCCAGCAGCAGCAGCAGCCACCATTGTTCTTTGTCCCTTTAACTTTGTTTGCAATAAACCCTTTTTTTGCTCATCATAGATGTTTGTGACTCCTCTATGTTGCCTCCCTTGAGCCAGGGTCGTAACATATTGGGGGCTCGTCCGGGAGGTATCGCATCCGGAGGAGTTTTGCTTGTTTTTCCCCTAGATTGTGTGGTTAGGTGTTAGTTTGTGGTGTGCTGCTCAATGCTAGCTGTAAGCTGCTGTTTTCTCCCTCCTGGTGAGTATCTGGTGAGTATAGTGTCTGAGTGCTGTTGACTTGAAATATTCAGTGATCTCCCTGGTTAGGTAGGGAGTGTGCCAGCTGGGTAGTGAAATCTGTCCTTCCATCGGTGCACTCATTTGTTTTTTGCCTTTTTTATTTTTGAGATAACTCTGGGTGGAGATATGTTTCTCCGGTGGGGGCAAGCATTTCAGGTCCTTTGCCATATGGCTGAGGTTCGCTGAGGTTTTGCTTTTAAAGACGCCTCGAGCCCAGCACGTCTCAGAAGATACTCAGGTTTCAGTGTAAGTTAGGCAGGTACCAGGGGGGTTTGCTGTAAGTGTTGTCAGTGCACTCAGGGGCTTGCTTGCGGTGCTCATCAGAGGGTGGTTTTGGTAAGTTAGGTGAGTTAAAGGTGCTTTAGTTATCTGGTACCATTGTGGTAATGTGTCCATGATCCTAACTTTATGTGTTATGCAGTTTTTTGTCAAGTGATTGTGTAACTTGACTTTGTGTAGGCTAGTTCTCCCTGAGTTTGTTGTTGCCTTAGTTATTGTTTACCAGCAAGTTCCATTGTTGTAGTGGTATTTGTTTGGGTAATCTGTGCTACAATAGTAGTCTGATGGGTTGGTTCTAGTCCTACTTTTGTGATTATGGTTCTGATAGCCATTAGGTAGAGAGTATTGGTGATTTAGCTGCTTTTGTAATATTGGACACTTTGTGCTGTGTTTTTGTGACGCACTGGTTTCATGTTGCACTTTTCTGTAAAGGCTTCAGGTGCAGTCTTGTTCAGATGTAAGAAAGTGAGTATCGAGTATGGCAACACTTGATGACTTTGTAAGGGCACCTTCAGAGGAGTTGCTTGAGCAACTTACTAAAGATCAGCTTCTAAAACTTGCCAGTCACTATGAAATTGAGATTGCAAGTAGTGAGAAGCGTTTAAAAGAGAATATTAAGGAGTCTATTAGGACTATCCTAATGGAGCATGGTATTCTCAAGTTTACGCCTCCACTGGCAGCTCAAAAAAATATACCGCCTCAAATGTCACAGAGTGCTGTTGAGTTGAGGTTGAGGGAACTGGCTCTACAAGAACTGCAACTTGAGGAAAAGCAGAAGGAGAGACAATTAAGAGAGAAGCAAATGCATTTAGAACATGAACGGTTCCTTAAAGAACTGGAATTGAAGCATGCTTCTCTAGTGAGCTCTCCTAAAGTTGAGTCAGCTGGGTTTGATGCAGTAAGAAATATTCGATTGGTTCCCCCTTTTGTGGAGAAGGATGTTGAAAAGTATTTTCCTCATTTTGAACGTGTGGCTACAATTTCTAAGTGGCCTGAGCATGCCTGGACTTTACTTTTGCAGAGTGTTTTAGTGGGAAAAGCACAGGAAGCTTACTCGGCTTTAAGCCTCGAGGAAAGCAAGGACTATGAGACCGTTAAAGGTGCCATATTAAGAGCCTATGAGCTAGTTCCTGAGGCTTACCGTCAACGCTTTAGAAGTCTCAGTAAGCTTGACAAACAAACTTATGTTGAGTTTGCTAAAGAAAAGGAGACCCTTTTTGGTAGGTGGTGTAAGTCCCTGAAAGTAGAAACAAAGGAAGATCTTCGCCAATTAGTTTTGCTTGAGGAATTTAAAAGTTGTTTGCCAGATGTTGTGTGTACATATCTGAATGAACAGAAAGTGACCACTATTTGTAAAGCTGCTGTGTTGGCAGATGAGTTTATGTTGACGCTACAAGCTTGATTTTGATAAAGGACAGGGTGAGCAAAAGGGTGGAGTAGTGTTTCATAGAGCTCGGCTTTGAAGCACAGTCCCACTGTTTCTGCTCCCGTTGCCAGAAAGTCGGCCATTGGAAGCGTTGCTTCTGACAAAGCATGTTTCTATTGCAAGAAACCTGGTCATCTTATTGCCGACTGTCCTGTCTTGAGCAAGAAGCATAAATCTGTTAAGCCTGTAGCCTTAATAAAAACTGTGAACACGCCTGTAATACCAGTTAACAGCGAGCATCCAACCCGAAAGCCAGAGCTGGTTGGCTCTTCGTCTTTCCTTATGGATGGTTTTGTCTCTCTTGCTTCTGATCCTACAGCTAAGCGACCTATTAAGATCTGGAGAGACTCTGGAGCTTTTCAGTTGTTGATTCTCCAGGATTTTCTTCCGTTTAATGACAAGTCTGCATTGGGCTCCAGTGCTATTGTTCAAGGGTTTGGTGGTGGTTATCTGTCCTTACCCATGCATAATCTTAATCTCCAAACTGCTTTGGTGTCTGGGGAGGTTGTTGTCGCTCTGTGTCCTCATATTCCTATTGAAGGCGTTTCTTTCATTTTAGGCAATGACCTGGCCGGTGGAAGAGTGCTTGCTGCTCCTGAGGTGGTTCCTTTCCCAGTAGCATCTAAAATTCCAGATGAACTTGAGACGCAATTTCCAGATACGTTCTCTGTTTGTGTTGCTACTCGTGCTATGGCAAAGAAGAACCAAGCCAAAACCTGTGACTCAGAGATTACGTTTTCTAACCCTGTAAAAGATGAAGCCAAATCCTCTGACTCAGAGATTGCGCTGTCTGACACCTTCATGGTAAATTTTGAGACATTGGGGTTTGGTACAGTGTTTCCCTCTCGTGAAGAGTTAAAAGTGGAACAAGGAAAAGATCCAACTTTGGTTTCCCTCTTTGAAGAGGCTGTTTCTGAAGAGGCAGTTACTGCTGTGTCTTGTGGGTACTTTGTGAATGATGGACTATTAATGAGAAAGTGGACTTCTCCTAAGATGTCTTGCCATGACGAGTGGAGTAGTGTGTTTCAGGTTGTCGTTCCTAAGGCTTATCGCTCTGGTGTCTTGCAACTGGCTCATGATCATTGTCTTGCAGGTCATATGGGCACCAAAAAGACTTTAGATCGGGTGCTAAGGCATTTCTTCTGGCCTGGATTAAAATCTGATGTTGCACAATATTGTAGAACATGCCATGTGTGTCAAACTGTTGGTAAGCCTAACCAGAAAATTCCACCTGCGCCTTTACATCCCATTCCAGTCATTGGAGAGCCCTTTGAGAGGATCTTGATTGATTGTGTTGGTCCTCTCCCTCGTACTAAATCGGGTAACCAGTACTTACTGACCATCATGTGTGCTGCGACTCGGTTCCCTGAAGCTATTCCTTTACGCCGGATTACTGCTTCAGCAGTTTCTAAGGCCATGATCAAGTTTTTTACAACATTCGGTCTTCCAAGGATTGTTCAGACTGATCAGGGGTCAAATTTTATGTCCCGTGTGTTCTCCCAGGTGCTGCAGCAGCTGTCTATTCAGCACTGTGTTTCTTCTGCCTACCATCCAGAGTCTCAGGGAGCCTTAGAGAGGTTTCACCAGACTCTAAAGTCAATGTTGCGGTCATATTGTAGAGAGTTTGAAAGAGATTGGGATGAGGGAACCCCTTTACTCCTCTTTGCGGCTAGAGAAGTGACCCAAGAGTCCCTTGGTTTCAGTCCGGCTGAACTGGTTTTTGGCCATACTGTGCGGGGTCCACTGAAACTTTTGAAGGAGAAGTGGTTGGGAAATCAACCTTCTTCTACTAACCTCTTGGACTTTGTGTGTAACTTTCGGTCTAAGCTTAACAAGGCATGTGAATTGGCCAAGCGAAATTTGGAGGAAGCTCAAAGGAGAATGAAGGGGTATTATGACAGGAAGGCAAAGTATCGAGTGTTTAATCCAGGTGACAAGGTATTAGTCCTTTTGCCCCTTCTGGGATCTTCTTTGCAGGCTCAATATAGTGGACCATATGTGGTTGAGCGTCAGGTTGGTGAATGTGATTACTTGGTTAAGACCCCGGATCGGAAGCGTAAAACACGGTTATGCCATGTTAATCTGTTGAAGTCCTATTGTGAGAGGAATCCGGCTGTGCACTCAGATGTGAAGGCAGTTGCTGTGTTGAATATTCCGATCAATGTAGGTGAGAAGGACACTGATGTTGTTGTTAATCTAGAAATGTCTCAAGGTAGGCTGCCAAACTCAAAGGTCCTGGCCAGCCTAGATGACCATCTTTCTTACCTGGATCCTCCAAACCGTTTCGACATCATGGAAGTAATTCACCAACATCCTGACCTTTTCTCTGATGTGCCCACACGCACCAATGTCCTTCATCATGACATTGATGTAGGTGTTGCTGGTCCAATAAAACAACCTCCTTACAGAGTTAACCCTGTTAAGCGTCAGCTTTTACGTAGGGAAGTAGACTATATGCTGCAGCATGGCATTGCTGAACCTAGTACTAGTTCATGGAGTTCCCCATGCCTGCTTGTGGATAAGTCAGATCATACACCTCGTTTTTGCACTGACTTTCGCAAAGTCAATTCTGTCACTAAGCCGGATTGTTACCCTCTTCCCCGATTAGATGACTGTATTGACAGAGTAGGATCCGCTGCATTTGTTACAAAGTTGGACCTCTTAAAGGGCTACTGGCAAGTTCCTCTCACTCAGAGGGCCAGTGAAATATCTGCTTTTGTAACACCAGATGATTTTTGCCAGTATCGTGTTTTGGCTTTTGGGATGCGGAATGCACCAGCCACCTTTCAGCGTCTGGTAAATACAGTGTTGAAAGGAGTTGCAGATTGTGAGGCTTATCTTGATGATGTGGTTATTTACAGCTCTACCTGGCCTCAGCATTTACTCCAGCTGAAAGAGGTGTTCCATAGGCTTGATGCTGCAAATTTGACTTTGAACCTTGCCAAATGTGAATTTGGACAAGCCACAGTAACCTACTTGGGCAAGGTTGTTGGACATGGAAAGGTCTGTCCCATCGATGCTAAAGTAGAGGCTATTGTGAATTTTGGTGTGCCGACGACTCGGCGTGAGCTGAAACGTTTTCTTGGTATGGCAGGCTACTATAGAAGTTTTTGTAAGAATTTTGCTATCGTGGCTGCTCCCTTGACTAACCTCCTCAGCCCAAAGGTCCCGTTTATTTGGTCCAGTTTGTGTCACTCTGCATTCGAGAACTTGAAAGCACTGTTAGTAAGTGCTCCTGTACTTGCTGCCCCTGATTTTGATAGGCCTTTCAAACTAGCTGTTGATGCTAGTGATGCTGGTGTTGGGGGTGTTTTACTCCAAGAGGATTCAGAGGGAGTTGAGCATCCTGTATGCTACTTTTCTAAGAAGTTTGATGTACATCAGAAGTATTATTCTACTATAGAGAAAGAGGCTTTGGCCCTTATTCTTGCTTTGATTCATTTTGATGTATATACCTCTTCTTGTCAGACCCTAGTGGTCTACACGGATCATAACCCTCTTGTTTTTCTCAGTAGGATGAAAAACTCTAACCCTCGGCTAATGCAATGGAGTTTATTTTTGCAGGGGTTTAACTTGGACATCCAGCACATCCGTGGGAAGGACAATGTGTTTGCAGATGCCCTGTCTCGGTCTGATATGCAGTCAATTTAACTATGGTGTTATTCTGTGTGACATGTACCGGAGTGGTTGCTTTAGAGCAACCTGCTTATGGGAGGAGGTGTTATGTCCAAAGTTACTCTGTGCCCTGTTTTGCAGGTATCCTGGAAGCTCCTCCCACTATTTCCCCAATTTCCTGGGTTTGATGGCCAGCCTTTAAAAGCCCCTGTCTAGCTCCACCCACTCTCTCTCACACAAGGCAGCCAGCAGCAGCAGCAGCCACCATTGTTCTTTGTCCCTTTAACTTTGTTTGCAATAAACCCTTTTTTTGCTCATCATAGATGTTTGTGACTCCTCTATGTTGCCTCCCTTGAGCCAGGGTCGTAACACACACAGTAACACACTGGACATACTGTAACACACTGTAACACACTGGACACACAGTAACACACTGGACATACAGTAACACACTGGACACACTGTAACACACTGTAACACACTGGACACACTGTAACACACTGTAACACACTGGACACACAGTAACACACTGGAAACACTGGACACACAGTAACACACTGGACACACAGTAACACACTGGACACACTCTAACACACTGTAACACACTGTGACACACTGTGACACACTGTGACACACTGGACACACTGGACACACAGTAACACACTGGACAAACTGTAACACACTGTAACACACTGGACAAACTGGAAAAACTGTAACACACTGGAAAAGCTGTAACACACTGGACACACTGGACACACTGGACACACAGTAACACACTGGACAAACTGTAACACACTGTAACACACTGGACAAACTGGAAAAACTGTAACACACTGGAAAAACTCTAACACACTGGAGAAAGTGGAACACATTGTAACACACTGGAACACACTGTAACACACTGGACACACTGTAACACACTGGACACACTGGAAAAACTGTAACACACTGGAAAAACTGTAACACACTGGAGAAAGTGTAACACACTGGAGAAAGTGGAACACATTGTAACACACTGGAACACACTTTAACACACTGGACACACTGACTAAGTTTAACACACTGGACAAGGTGTAACACACTGGAGAAAGTGTAACACACTGGACACACTGTAACACACTGTAACACACTGTAACACACTGGAAAAACTGTAACACACTGGACAAAGTGTAACACACTGTAACACACTGGAAAAACTGTAACACACTGGAGAAAGTGTAACACACTGGAACACACTGTAACACACTGGACACACTGACAAAGTGTAACACACTTGACAAAGTGTAACACACTGGACACACTGTAATACACTGTAACACACTCGATAACTGTAACACACTGGGCACACTGTAACACACTGTAACACACTGGAACACACTGGAAAAACTGTAACACACTGGACAAAGTGTAACACACTGTAACACACTGGAAAAACTGTAACACACTGGACAAAGTGTAACACACTGTAACACACTGGAAAAACTGTAACACACTGGAGAAAGTGTAACACACTGGAGAAAGTGTGTTACACTTTGAAAGTGTAACACACTGGACACACTGTAACACACTGGACACACTGTAACACACTGTAACACACTGGAAGAACTGTAACACACTGGAACACACTGGAACACACTGGAACACACTGGAACACACTGGACACACTGGAAAAAACTGTAACACACTGGACAAAGTGTAACACTGTAACACACTGGAAAAACTGTAACACACTGTAACACACTGGACACACAGTAACACACTGGACACACTGTAACACACTGTAACACACTGGACACACAGTAACACACTGGACACACTGTAACACACTGGACACACAGTAACACACTGGACACACTGTAACACACTGTAACACACTGTAACACACTGGACACACAGTAACACACTGGACACACTGTAATACACTGGACACACTGGACACACAGTAACACACTGGACACACTGTAACACACTGTAACACACTGGACACACAGTAACACACTGGACACACTGTAACACACTGTAACACACTGTAACACACTGGACACACAGTAACACACTGTAACACACTGGACACACTGTAACACACTGTAACACACTGGACACACAGTAACACACTGGACACACAGTAACACACTGGACACACTGTAACACACTGGACACACTGTAACACACTGTAACACACTGGACACACAGTAACACACTGGACACACTAACACACTGGACACACAGTAACACACAGTAACACACTTGACACACAGTAACACACTGGACACACAGTAACACACTGTAACACACTGGACACACAGTAACACACTGGAAACACTGTATCACACTTTTTAGAGTTTAGAGGAAAAGACAAATGCTGGTTTATATGGAACACACAGTCTAACACACTGTAACACACTGTAACACACTGGACACACAGTAACACACTGGACACACTGGACACACAGTAACACACTGGACACACTGGACACACAGTAACACACTGGACACACAGTAACACACTGGACACACAGTAACACACTGTAACACACTGGACACACTGTAACACACTGTAACACACTGGACACACAGTAACACACTGGACACACAGTAACACACTGGACACACTGTAACACACTGGACACACTGTAACACACTGTAACACACTGGACACACAGTAACACACTGGACACACTAACACACTGGACACACAGTAACACACAGTAACACACTTGACACACAGTAACACACTGGACACACAGTAACACACTGTAACACACTGGACACACAGTAACACACTGGAAACACTGTAACACACTGTAACACACTGTAACACACTGTAACACACTGGACACACAGTAACACACTGGACACACTGTAACACACTGGACACACAGTAACACACTGGACACACTGTAACACACTGTAACACACTGGACACACAGTAACACACTGGACACACTGTAATACACTGGACACACTGGACACACAGTAACACACTGGACACACTGTAACACACTGTAACACACTGGACACACAGTAACACACTGGACACACAGTAACACACTGGACACACTGTAACACACTGTAACACACTGGACACACAGTAACACACTGGACATACAGTAACACACTGGACACACTGTAACACACTGTAACACACTGGACACACTGTAACACACTGTAACACACTGGACACACAGTAACACACTGGAAACACTGGACACACAGTAACACACTGGACACACAGTAACACACTGGACACACTCTAACACACTGTAACACACTGTAACACACTGTGACACACTGTGACACACTGTGACACACTGGACACACTGGACACACAGTAACACACTGGACAAACTGTAACACACTGTAACACACTGGACAAACTGGAAAAACTGTAACACACTGGAAAAGCTGTAACACACTGGACACACTGGACACACAGTAACACACTGGACAAACTGTAACACACTGTAACACACTGGACAAACTGGAAAAACTGTAACACACTGGAAAAACTGTAACACACTGGAGAAAGTGGAACACATTGTAACACACTGGAACACACTGTAACACACTGGACACACTGTAACACACTGGACACACTGGAAAAACTGTAACACACTGGAAAAACTGTAACACACTGGAGAAAGTGTAACACACTGGAGAAATTGGAACACATTGTAACACACTGGAACACACTTTAACACACTGGACACACTGACTAAGTTTAACACACTGGACAAGGTGTAACACACTGGAGAAAGTGTAACACACTGGACACACTGTAACACACTGTAACACACTGTAACACACTGGAAAAACTGTAACACACTGGACAAAGTGTAACACACTGTAACACACTGGAAAAACTGTAACACACTGGAGAAAGTGTAACACACTGGAACACACTGTAACACACTGGACACACTGACAAAGTGTAACACACTTGACAAAGTGTAACACACTGGACACACTGTAATACACTGTAACACACTCGAATAACTGTAACACACTGGGCACACTGTAACACACTGTAACACACTGGAACACACTGGAAAAACTGTAACACACTGGACAAAGTGTAACACACTGTAACACACTGGAAAAACTGTAACACACTGGACAAAGTGTAACACACTGTAACACACTGGAAAAACTGTAACACACTGGAGAAAGTGTAACACACTGGAGAAAGTGTGTTACACTTTGAAAGTGTAACACACTGGACACACTGTAACACACTGGACACACTGTAACACACTGTAACACACTGGAAGAACTGTAACACACTGGAACACACTGGAACACACTGGAACACACTGGACACACTGGAAAAAACTGTAACACACTGGACAAAGTGTAACACTGTAACACACTGGAAAAACTGTAACACACTGTAACACACTGGACACACAGTAACACACTGGACACACTGTAACACACTGTAACACACTGGACACACAGTAACACACTGGACACACTGTAACACACTGGACACACAGTAACACACTGGACACACTGTAACACACTGTAACACACTGTAACACACTGGACACACAGTAACACACTGGACACACTGTAATACACTGGACACACTGGACACACAGTAACACACTGGACACACTGTAACACACTGTAACACACTGGACACACAGTAACACACTGGACACACTGTAACACACTGTAACATACTGGACACACAGTAACACACTGGACACACTGTAACACACTGTAACACACTGGACACACTGTAACACACTGTAACACACTGGACACACAGTAACACACTGGAAACACTGGACACACAGTAACACACTGGACACACAGTAACACACAGTATCTCTGACACACTGTGACACACTGTAACACACTGGACACACTGGACACACAGTAACACACTGGACAAACTGTAACACACTGTAACACACTGGACAAACTGGAAAAACTAACACACTGGAAAAACTGTAACACACTGGACACACTGGACACACAGTAACACACTGGACAAACTGTAACACACTGTAACACACTGGACAAACTGGAAAAACTGTAACACACTGGAGAAAGTGGAACACATTGTAACACACTGGAACAGACTGTAACACACTGGACACACTGTAACACACTGTAACACACACACTGTAAGACACTGGACACACTGGAAAAACTGTAACACACTGGAAAAACTGTAACACACTGGAGAAAGTGTAACACACTGGAGAAAGTGGAACACATTGTAACACACTGGAACACACTTTAACACACTGGACACACTGACTAAGTTTAACACACTGGACAAGGTGTAACACACTGGAGAAAGTGTAACACACTGGACACACTGTAACACACTGTAACACACTCGAATAACTGTAACACACTGGGCACACTGTAACACACTGTAACACACTGGAACACACTGGAAAAACTGTAACACACTGGACAAAGTGTAACACACTGTAACACACTGGAAAAACTGTAACACACTGGAGAAAGTGTAACACACTGGAGAAAGTGTAACACACTGGAACACACTGTAACACACTGGACACACTGACAAAGTGTAACACACTTGACAAAGTGTAACACACTGGACACACTGTAATACACTGTAACACACTCGAATAACTGTAACACACTGGGCACACTGTAACACACTGGAACACACTGGAACACACTGGGAAAAACTGTAACACACTGGACAAAGTGTAACACACTGTAACACACTGGAAAAACTGTAACACACTGGACAAAGTGTAACACACTGTAACACACTGGAAAAACTGTAACACACTGGAGAAAGTGTAACACACTGGAAAAACTGTAACACACTGGACAAAGTGTAACACACTGGAACACACTGGAAAAACTGTAACACACTGGACAAAGTGTAACACACTGTAACACACTGGAAAAACTGTAACACACTGGAGAAAGTGTAACACACTGGAACACACTGTAACACACTGGACACACTGACAAAGTGTAACACACTGGACAAGGTGTAACACACTGGAGAAAGTGTAACACACTGGACACTGGACACACTGTAACACACTGTAACACACTCGAATAACTGTAACACACTCGAATAACTGTAACACACTGGAAAAACTGTAACACACTGGAAAAACTGTAACACACTGTAACACACTCGAATAACTGTAACACACTGGAAAAACTGTAACACACTGGAAAAACTGTAACACACTGTAACACACTCGAATAACTGGAACACACTGGAACACACTGGAAAAACTGTAACACACTGGAGAAAGTGTATCACATTGTAACACACTGGAACACACTGTAACACACTGGACACACTGACAAAGTGTAACACACTGGAGAAAGTGGAACACATTGTAACACACTGGAACACACTGGAACACACTGGACAAGGTGTAACACACTGGAGAAAGTGGAACACATTGTAACACACTGTAACACACTGTAACACACTGGACACACTGACAAAGTGTAACACACTGGAGAAAGTGGAACACATTGTAACACACTGGAACACACTGTAACACACTGGACAAGGTGTAACACACTGGAGAAAGTGGAACACATTGTAACACACTGTAACACACTGTAACACACTAGACACACTGTAACACACTGTAACACACTGTAACACACTGGACACACTGGAAAAACTGTAACACACTGGAAAAACTGTAACACACTGTAACACACTCGAATAACTGTAACACACTGGAACACACTGGAAAAACTGGAACACACTGTAACACACTGGAAAAACTGGAACACACTGGAGAAAGTGTAACACACTGGAGAAAGTGGAACACATTGTAACACACTGGAACACACTGTAACACACTGGACACACTGACAAAGTGTAACACACTGGACAAGGTATAACACACTGGAGAAAGTATAACACACTGGAGAAAGTGTAACACACTGGACACACTGTAACACACTGTAACACACTGGACAAAGTGTAACACACTGGGCACACTGGAACACACTGGACACACTGGAAAAACTGTAACACACTGGACAAAGTGTAACACACTGTAACACACTGGAAAAACTGTAACACACTGGACAAAGTGTAACACACTGTAACACACTGGAAAAACTGTAACACACTGGAGACATTGGAAAAACTGTAACACACTGTAACACACTGGAAAAACTGTAACACACTGTAACACACTCGAATAACTGTAACACACTGGAAAAACTGTAACACACTGGAAAAACTGTAACACACTGGAATAACTGGAACACACTGGAATAACTGGAACACACTGGAACACACTGGAAAAACTGTAACACACTGTAACACACTGGATACACTGTAACACATAGTAACACACTGGAAAAACTGTAACACACTGTAACACACTGTACACACTGTAACACACTGGAAAAACTGTAACACACTGGAAAAACTGTAACACACTGTAACACACTGGACAAAGTGTAACACACTGGAGAAAGTGGAACACATTGTAACACACTGGAACACACTGGAACACACTGGACACACTGATAAAGTGTAACACACTGGAGAAAGTGTAACACACTGGACACACTGTAACACACTGGACACACTGTAACACACTGTAACACACTGGAAGAACTGTAACACACTGGAACACACTGGAACACACTGGACACACTGGAAAAAACTGTAACACACTGGACAAAGTGTAACACTGTAACACACTGGAAAAACTGTAACACACTGTAACACACTGGACACACTGTAACACACTGGAAAAACTGTAACACACGGTACACACTGTAACACACTGAAACACACTGTAACACGCTGGACAAGGTGTAACACACTGTAACACACTGGAAAAACTGTAACACACTGTAACACACTGGATACACTGTAACACATAGTAACACACTGGAAAAACTGTAACACACTGTAACACACTGGACACACTGTAACACACTGGAAAAACTGTAACACACTGTAACACACTGGACAAAGTGTAACACACTGGACAAAGTGTAACACACTGTAACACACTGGACAAAGTGTAACACACTGTAACACACTGTACACACTGTAACACACTGGACAAACTGGACACACACTAACACACTGGATAAACTGGAACACACTGGAACACACTGTAACACACTGGATGAACTGGACACACACAAACGCAGGCACAGTCACCACTGAAACCTGGTAAAGGACCCGTAGAACTACCTCAGTGACGACTAGAACCTCATATAGAAACACAAACAGGACCCCATGAACTTTCTCTATGACTGCAGAACCTGCAAAAGGACCAGAACAACCTCAACGACCACTAGAACCTGCTAAAAGTAAATTAGAACAACCTACAAAACCTCTGGCACCTGTTCAAAGACCACAAGAACCTACTCAATAAACTCTGGAACCTCCTATAGGACCTTCAGAACCTCCTTAATATCCTAAACACCTGCTAAAAGCACATTTAAACCGCCTCGTTTTCCCTTTAGTCTGTGAATGTTTTTTATTGTCTAACAGCAGAGCAGCTAGTGTGAAGGTATCTGAACAAAGGGCAGACGTTCAATCAGGCAGATAAGCGCAGTTGTGAGCCTCAGTTTGTGTTGTTGTTGTTGTGAGAGTGTTGCTGACAGCAGCTTCACTTTCTTTAATTCTCCTAAACGGATCAGAAAGCAGCGCTCGGTGTCCTGATGAACGCTGACAGGAAACAGGACGTGATGCTAATGAGGAGCAGCAGAGAGGACGAGCCCGAGTGAAAATAACACGCGTGATGTGACAGCGGCGCGTCTGTTTGATCAGCCGGTCTCCGGGGAGACGCGCCAACACGCTGCTCGGCCCGCTGGGAATCGTAGTACGACACAGCGGCGACCAGAGCGCTAATTATTATCATCACAGCGGCACATCAGAGGCGAGGAGAGAGAGAGACAGACAATGAGAGGGACAGACAGCTGATCAGATCATTTACCGGCTGTTTAAACAGACGCTGAAACTCTTCACAGGTTTACTGAGAGACTGGATTTCACATCTCTGGAAAGTTCTCACCCAGAAATCACTTTATCCTCCGGCTCCACCATCAGCAGCTCCACAGCAGAAACACACTGTTACGCCTCTGTTTGAATGTAAACCATCAAAAATCACGTTCGACTGTTGTTAATTCTCTGTTTGAGGGGCGGGGGAGGACGCCTGCAAACCAAAACCCCTGTGGGGAGTTTGATTTTTACATGTAAGTGAAGCATTCTGGGTAATATTTTAACTGTTCCTCACTGTTATAGGTTTCAGCTTTGTGACGGCTGCACCACTGCATTTACTTAACAGGGCTCCAGCTCTACAGATAATTTTCCAGGACCTTTCCAGGATATTTTCAGTGATGATCTACACTAACATGTTCCTCTCTGCAGAAGTCTGATTTTAAAGACGTGCAGTCTGTGGCCATAACTTATTTATGAAATCATCTATTACTGTTGCTTTTTTCCTTTTTATTCCTTCTTGTCTTGTAACATGTTTTACAGTTGTTGTTATTTTTTACAGTACTGCCTTTTTTTGTTGTATTTTTGTATTTCTTTTTGAAAGCCCTTTGCTTTCCTTATGAATTATTAATATGATTTTCCAGGACTTTAAACTTCTTCTCTTATTTTCCATGTGGTTTTCATGACTGGAAAATCGGTCAACTATTTTCCAGGTTTTCCAGGAAGCATGGCCACCCTTGGATCCCTAGGATGGAGTTGTAGCGCAGGTGGAGAATTTTTTTTGGCCTGTTTTATATCCGGATATAATCTCCACAGGGAGTTTATATCTCTGGCATTCATTTATTTCTACCAATATATACATATTTCTTTACCTACCAAATTCTGTTACTGTTTCTATTCTTTGTGATGTGTAATGTGAGAAACTGTGACACAAGACTTTCCTCTGGGGTATCAAATAAGTGATTCTGACAGGACAGCATCGAACCTGACCTCCTACTAACAGCAGGAAAACCTGTTAATACGACCTCAGATCGATTCTAGATTGTTTCCTCATTATATCCTCATTATCCTCATTTACAGCTATTACATACATTGATATTAACATAAAAAACAGAGAAGAAGAATGACCAGGCATATTGTGCCTTATATTGTTTCTACTCCTTCTGTAATATCAGATTGGAACAGTATGATAGAGAGAGCCCTGGATAAAGTCTGGTCATTAGCCTTTAAATATCTTCTTCCTAATAAAGTTTGTTTAAATTAATTCACTGGTTCTACCCAGTAAAGTCTAGTGTTGAAACTGTTCCTTCTGTAAAGCTGCAGAGGAAACTGTCACAGAGAAACTCTGCTCAGACATGTTGGAGCTCATTCAGGCTCGCCTCATATTTCTTTTTGTTTTAAGGATGTTTTGATTTCAGGGAACAAATCTGTTATTCTTACTTTACAAATGTCAGTTTCCTGGTTCTGAACCAGGCCTCCTTGTCTCCATGAGTGAACTAGCTGCACATATGGACTCCATAAAATAGTGATATAAACTGCAGAGCTCAAAGGGCCGTCCAGCTTTATGCAACACTTATGAGCTGTTGGAAGTGACTGATACTGGAAGTGGAGAACTGGAGTTGCTGCTTTGGCCTGGACTTTTTAATCATCAGTGTTAAATTATTTCTGAGAATGAAATGTCTGTCTTTATGTTCTGTTGTGCTTTTCAATAACGTCTAAAGGAGCTGAGAGGTGCCTCTGATGTGAAGGCGAGTGCTGAACGCAGCTTTACCCTGTTGAAGCAGTCGATGTCGTTGAGTCTCTGTTGAACGAGTCGGACCAGCAGCTCAGCAGGAACCTCCTGAACAAACACACAGAGGTCCGGATCACTGCACTGTGACCCCTGTGGGGCTCGAAGGTAGCAGGACTACATATGCAAAGGCTTTCAAAATAAAACTAGTGGTTAACGCTGTAAAAACTGTTTGGTTAGGTTTAGGAAGAGATGAGCTTCAAATAACTCCGTAACTCATGTGACTTAAATTACCTGAGCTGAGTAAAGCTACTTACCTAATTTACATAACGTCAATAAAAGGAATCAGTGCTGACTTTTTGTTTCACGCAGGAAACGAACACCAGCTCCAGGCTGAAAGTCCAGTTCTTGTCCCACCCGTCCTGCCAACCCCCTCCTTACTCTGACTCTTCTGTTTAGCACTTTTAGCGTTGAACAGCGGCGCCCTCTACTCTCTGTTCTCAGGGCCGACGGCAGCCCAACCTCAGGGCTTCGGCCCCCTCGGCGTCTCTTTGAACGCTGCTGTCCCGATCACAGTGGGCGCTCAGAGTGAGCGGCGGCTGGGGGGTCGGAGGTCGCCTGTTTTCATTCAGCTCGTCACAGAAACTGAACAACGATGAGTTCAATCAGCTGTGTATGTGTGTGTGTGTGTGTGTGTGTGTGTGTGTGTGTGTGTTGTGTGTGTGTGTACCTGCTCTGCCAGTGTGTGCTGGCGTGCCTGGATGCTCAGCTCTGATTGGTCCTCCAATAAACCTTCTGCAGTCACATGAACAGCTCTCAGCTCAGCACTCAGCTTCTTGGCCTGAAGGAAGACAGCAGCAACCACAGAAGAAGAAGAAGAAGAGACTCACTGCTCTGACGTCGGTTTGGATTCTTCCTCGTTGGTGTTCACACTGAGACGTTTAATCACGACTGAGGAAACTCACCACTGTGTGTTTCCCAACAGCTGGAGGGCCGAGCAGCAGGATCCTGGGAACTGGCCGAGAGGGCAGAGGGTCAGAATCTGTACCGGATACAGGTCTCCACGCAGAGGTCGGGAAATCACATATTTGTTTGTTCAAACAGCAGCTCCTCAGAGTCTGACAACGTTTGGCACGCAGTGAACTGATGCCCAGGAGCCGGACTACAGGAACTTCCTAACCGCTTGGTAACCATGGTAATAAGGGTGAGGAACTGATTTAGGAATAAGGCCAATACAGATTAACAGTACCAGACTGAGAAAAATCCTCTCTCAGACTCTTCCTGTCTTAACTCAAGATACGGCCCCTGAGGTTTCGGGGGTCAGACTGTCAGCAGGGAACCAGAGTAACACACTGAGATCAGACATATTGGTCATGTAGCAGGCTGTAATCATTCACATGAATGAGAAATGTCTTTCAGAGTCACAGCTCCATCTAGTGGCTGCAGACGCGTCCAGCAGCTGTGAGGAGGTTTGTTTGAGAGCTGAACCTCCAGGGAGGAACATGCAAAGATTAGAGAGCTGTAAATAAATCCACCCCTCCAGACCCCTCGGATTCAATCCAGGGGCCTCGGCCCCCCAGTCAAGAACCCCTGTCTCACTCTAACACCAGGTAACTTACTGTCCACGCTGCTCCTCTGCAGCAGACGGATCAGGTAACTGATGGGATCCTCAGGCTGATCGATCACCAGACTGGACAGCAGGCTCTGAAACACACACACAGCCTCAGTGAGGCCACCTGTCTGCGGCCTTAAGCGTTACAGACCGGTCCGGTCCTACCTGCACCAGGCGGAGGACGCTGTGTTTGTCAGCGTAGACGGACATCTGAGGAGGAATCCTCAGCGGCTTCACCGTCTCATCCATCAGGCCGAGGAGGGCGAGGAGGAGGAAGGCTGGGGTTCTGATTCTTTTTCCTGAGGACCATGAACGCATCACATTTAGAAACTCCAGCACAACAACAACACATAAAGGTCCTGGTCCTGGTCCGAGCACAGCATGTGGTCCACATGAATCCTGTCCAAAGACTCTGAGGTCCTGCAGAGTTCACAGCCTTCAGTTTAAGCACAGTCAGTATTTTGAAAGTCTGGGGGGTCCAGAGAGGCTCTGACTCAGATCCACATCAGTGAATCTAAACACGATGACGCACTTTTATTACCGAGGCTCACACTTTGTAAGTTCAGGAGTCAAACATGTAGAAACATCTGCTTTTTATGAACCGTTTCACAAACCTGAAGAGACTTTAAACTCTCGGGGACGATCTGGTCCAGGTTTGAAAGCTCTACGTAGAGGTTTTTGATCTGGACCCGAGTTTCTCTGAACTTTGATGCTGATGCTTTTAACCGCCGTTAGCTTAGCATGAGCGTTAGCTTCTTCTACTTTAACGGTAAAAACGTCCGGCGGAGAACAACAGAGGTAAAACTCACCTGTTACCTGTCCGCTGTTGCTAGCTGGTTAGCTGGTTGCTAAGAAGCGTGTTTCTTGTTGTTAGGGAAGAACGTCAACAACGCGCGTGCGCGCTGAGATCAGGATACCCGGCGTCTCCTGGCAACGCGGCGCAGACGCACAAACAGGAAAAGGATGTAGGAGTTCTAGCTCACACTGACCTGCGAAACTGCACCGCGCCATGAAGTGTAAGGATTAAAATCCTTCAGAAATCTTTTTGCTTCTTTGCATTCATGTGACTTTCTATCCCACACGAGCTATTTTTGCTTCATAAGAAGTTAAATCTTTGCAGGTTTTCACTCAGTCCCGTGTTCAGCAGAAAGTCTCCGTTTCTTTTCTTTAGAGTTGATGATATTGTCAGTGATGACCAGAAGGTCAGTGATGACGTTTATTTCTGCTAATAAATTATTTCTCAGAATTTTTGGTTTAATTTGAAAAACAAACAAATTTGTGGTAAATCAGTAGAAGGTGCTCGGTGTCCTGCCATGTGGCTGTATTTCATGTTTTTTACTTTAAACTCAAATACACTCTCTCCACCTCCGTGGGCTCCAGAGGGGATCTTTCAGATCCTTCAGGGACTGGATTTAAAATCCTGAGTGAAGATATGAAACTAGATCCCTGCAGTTGTTTCGCACTATGTGTTATTTTTGTTAACTGTATTTGAATATTTCTGCATATTGTTAACCAATGTTCATTTTCTTCACTTAAGTCTGGTCCATCATTTATCCAGTTGTTTAATAAATTACAGGATAAAAACTTCGATGAACCTGAGACTTCAGTCTCCTTTAAAAATGTTTTAAATAAAGTTGCCTGAGAGGCCATTAAACATTTGAAATAGATGAACGTGTTTATTGGATTTAGTGTTTAAAAAATAAGCTTGATTTGTAAGAGTTAATTCGGTTGAAGTGGCCCTCTGTTGATACATCGGCGTATTGTAGGAACAAAAACGGAGCCTGGAGAGGAGGTATAATTATATTCTGAGATAAAATTTGAACTGAAATTATTAAATCACACATCTACGAGAAAAACTCCAGGAAAGTACTTAATAAAACGATCTGAGTACTGCTTCCACCAGTGTCACCAGGTTCAGAACTGGACGATGTAAACTGGGAACCTGAGCGGACCGTTTGGTGTCAGCCTGTTTTTAAAAAAGAACTAACCAGGACGCAAACATCAGACAGACCTCAGGAGGTTTTACAAGTCTTTATTTCTTGCGTTCACAGTTTAACACTCGTCTCTCCAGGTTTCCTGGCAGCACATCTCTGAAGCAACAAGGCGCCACGCTGAGCTGCTGCCCAGCAGCCAGAGGGAAAAACCACCCGCCCGAGATGAGATCCTCAGAGACTCATTGATTCAGGCTGAATCAGCTGGACGTCCCACAGAGGACAAGGGGGACTCTTTGGTCCGAAACTGATCCCCGTCTGTTTTTGTCAGCTTGACGTTTCCTTCTGAGAGTTTCTTTCACAGTCAGGCTCAACACGTCCTGGACTCTCGTTTCTCATCTGACTCCTGATCCTGAGGACGTTTCTCCCAGAATCAAGAAAAATGTCGGTCAGATTAGATCCACACTAATCATTCAGTCCTATCGAGAACCCACAGACCGGTTCATACAGGCGGCAGGTCGGCAGCTTAGTCGCTGAATGAGTCTCATTTCAGAGGAAAAACATTAAAGAGGTCATATTACGCTCACTTTCAGGCTCATAACTTTTTTAACGCTTCGGTTTAGCTCCTGAGTGAAGCGTCTCACTTCTATAAGATCTTTGTAGGTTAGGACTACTAGCCAATCAGAACCAGAGTAGGGCGGGTCCTGACAAGTTTGGGTGGTGAGTTATTAATCTGTAACATTTATCTTTCATAGCCTTTTACCTGAGCTCTGTCTCCACATCAGCTTCATGCCCTCTGACTAATCGCTAGGTGCTGCGTGTTAGTGAGCAGATTACAGGTTACAGAAGTCAGGCTGGATTACAATCCAGCTGTGTTCAGTTCAGGAGCAGACTTTTCTGTGGGATACATGAACTCCCTTTGAGCTTTTTCACTTTGCAAACCTGTTACATGCACAAAAAAGATGAATAACACAATAAAGGAGAGGGGAGACGCAGAATGTGACCTCCTTAAGGTTTTTATATGACGACACTGAACTGTTTTGATCAATAATTTCAAACAGTTCAAGAGTACATAAGGACGGAGAGTCGTGGGTATCTGATTGGCTGCATGTTGGCATTAAGCTTCAGAAATGAAAAGAGGCCTGATGTTCGATCCCTCTGTCCTCCAGCCTGCATGTCCAAATTCTAGGGCTGCAACTAACAATTGTTTTCATTATTGATTAATCTGTCGAATCATTGAGGTCTTTGGTTTAAAAATATATAAGAAAATGGTGAAATGTTGGTCAGCGGCCAATTATATTTATTTAAATATTCAGTTTACTGTCACAGAGGAGCAAAGAAACCAGAAAATATTCACATCTAAGAATCTGTAATCAGAGAATCTGGACATTTTCTTTTAGAAAAATGCGTCCGAACGATGATAATTAAAATAGCTGGAGAATAATTTAAGAGTTGACAACTAATCGATTAAACGACTTCTCGTTGCAGCTCAGAAGACTAGAAAGTAGCTTTAAAAGTCCCTTTAGCATGTTAGCATGTAAACTGAAACTAAGGAGGACCTAAAACAGAACCCTGAGGAACCCCACAACCAACTGTTTGCTAACATGTTAGCATCAGCTCCTTTATTAGCCGACAGTCAGATATCGTGCTGTTGTACAGCTCGTTCTGCTGCCCCTAGTGGACACAAACGTACTGGGAATAATCACGACAGCACTGATCAGCTGAATTCCTGAGGAAGGTTTATTGCAGAAGTCATCCCGTTTAGTGTTTCGCAGCCGCTGTAGCAGCACATGATGGGCGACAGGAAGGCAGTTTCAAGTTACAGCTAACAGCTGCCGTTAGCTTCTTTGTAATTTTAACAAAAAAATGAATTTCCACGTGAATGTTTTTCTTCCCTTATTTTTGGCGTTAATAAGTTGTCGTCCCTCCAGACATGAACCCAACTACCAAAGTCAGGACCTTCAGTCGCGGTTAAGAAGACATTTCATTGACAGCACTGCAGCGCTAACAGATCGGGAGAAAAATATTAACACTAATTCATCGGACAATAATTAATGTATTTTTTAAAATAAGGTCCGTTTAAGAAACTCTAAAAATGAGCTTGATATTTTTACTCAAATGGAGGAAGGAATCCTTCACCAGTTAGCCATTAAGCTAGCTAGGTAGCGTGTTAGCTGCCACAATATCGAACAGGGCCGTTGTGGCTGGCTACCGCCAGCACGTTTTAAGATCGCAAGTGTTTTAGCAGTTAGCTTCAGTCACCGTGCCACTTGGTTTGGTGTTTAGGCTCTGTGAGGTACGTCTTTAGTACTCCAACATGTTCTCTGTGTATGAAGATATTTTTTCTTCTTCGGGGCGACTGAAGATCCTGATGGAGGACAGAGAAAGATCTGGATGTGGACTGTTAGCGAGGCTAGCCTGTTAGCAGCCTGCTAGCTCCTGGACTGCAGCTGATCTCCCTCTCTGCCTCCTTCAGTACTCCGGCAGGGTCTCGTCGTAGTCCATGATGCTCAGCTCGTGTCTCCTCTGCCGGACGGCGAGGGTCAGGTCTGTGGGAGGCGCCGCAGGTCCAGGGAGGGGGAGGCCGTGAGCTGAAGCCCGGCTTGGGGGCTCCGTCTGAGGACTGCCAGCGAGGAGGGTGGCCTCCTCCGCCTCCTGACCCAGAGGAGGGCTCTCTGGCTGGGCCTCCTCCTCCTCCTCCTCCTCCTCTTGCTCCCCCTGCTCCACACCCTCCTGCTGCTGCTCCTCCTCCTCCTCCCCCTCCCCTTCCTCCCCTTGGCTGTGATTGGTCGGTCTGAACAGCTGCCGTGCACGCTGCTCCAGGAAGGAGCCGACGGCGAGGGGGGAGTCAATTGGGGAGAGGGAGAGGGGGGAGGAGGAGCAGGAGGGGAGGTGCAGGGGGGAGGTGGAGAGGGCCTCCACGCCGTTTATAATACCAACAGAAGAAGAAGAGGGGTGGGGCTTGTGGCCGCCCTGAGGACCTGGTAAGGTGACGCCGTCGCCGTTTGGCCTGAGGGGGAGAAATATGACGATTACATCATCAGCTGTCTCTTCTGATTGGTTCTGACACCTGTGACATCACTCAGACTGGTTTACCTGCTCCAGACGTCCTGAGGCCGGCTGTGGGGGTCCAGGTGGACCTGGCTGTAGAGGTGCAGCATCTCGGTCTGCAGGGTCTGGGTGACCCTCCTCAGGGCCACGCAGCGACTCTCGCAGGCCGACAGCTCCGCTCTGACACAAACACAACAAGTCAGCCAGAGTCCAGAACACCAGAAACCTGGTTCTGCATGTCCCCGTTCACACGAGCAGAACAGGACCCAGGTTTCTGATCATCTGCATGTAGGTTCAGAACCCTGGCTCGGGTGTCTACATGGCACAGTGTCCTGGTTTCTAACTAAAGGACTCCAGGAAGCAAAAACCCAGGTACCGAAACCGGGATATGGTCTTATCCAGGTCTCGCAGGTCTCCACGAGACGCCTGCTCTGGTTTTTATAGAAGTTCTTTATAGAAATATTAATGTTTGAACATGTGATCAATGTGTCAGTGCCGACATGCTGCACATCGTTACAGCGGTTAGATTCTCCACAGTTCAATCGTTCAGTTCATGTAAAGGAAACAACGAGGCCCAAAGTCTGATTCTTATAGATTTAGCGCTGTGACCTGCCTGGTGCGAGAGAGGAAAAAGTGCCGCCTCCTGTTAACGCTGAAGCTTCGTTCAGTCCGAATGCGTCCCTGTGATTATTTATCTTCCTTCAGTCTGTGAGGATCCACCCATCAAAAGAATCTAAGCAGCTTTAAATATAAACTACAGTCCGTCGCTCTCTGTCTGCTCACGTCTCTCATCCTGCAGCCTGTTGATGTTTCCAATAATATCAAATGAACGACGTGTATTTGATATTATTGGATAATTTTAGTATAAGTTTTATTCAGTTTGAACTAAATAAACTGTTTCAGTCGTTTCAAAAGGAATTAAAGGCCTGTTCCAAATATAGTCCGGTGATTTCAGCAATAAAAGCCCGGGTTGTTAATCACAGATTGTATAAATTATAATAAAGCTTGTACAGTTTGAAAACGGTTGCTGGCCCCTCCCCTTTTGCTAAGAAGCCAAGATGGCGGTGTGTGATGCTCGTCAGTGTGAACTCAAAGCGTGCGAGCTCTGACCTGCTCTGGGCCTTCGTGTCCTCCTGGAGTTTCTTCTGATCCAGGATCAGCTGGTCTCTCTTGGCCAGCTGATTCTCCAGCTCCGCTATCCTGTGATTGGCCGCTTCCAGTTTCTGCCTCTGCTGGACGTCGCTGTCCTTCAGCCGCTGGTACTCCTTACCCACACTGCACTGCAGCATGGACGCCTCCTGAACAACACACAGGGACGAGACTGAGACTGGGAACAGCACCCGGGTCAGTCAGGTCCGAGATGCCTTCAGGGACCGACTGGAGACCGGGTGGGCAGAGTGGTTACAGGTGTGTGCGTGTCCTCACCGTGCGGGGGTGTGTCTCCCCCTCCTCCAGCTGCTCTGTCAGACCTCTGTTAGCTTCCCTCAGCAGGACGAGCTGCTGGTTCAACAGGAAGATGTGCTGCTGCAGCTGCTCGCTGCTGCACAGCTGGAACGCACACGCACACACACACGCACGCACACGCACGCACGTTATTTCACGTGCCAAACACTAAACCCTCCTCAGCAGGTATAAAAACTCTACAGTAGTGAACCTTCTGCTACAGCAGCCAATAGGAGCTCTCCTCACCTTGAGTGACAGCTGAGTCAGCTGGTGTTCTGCATTGTAAGCCTTGTTATTGGCCTTCTGTAGCTCCGCCTCCAGGTCCCTCAACCTGCTCTGACACTCCTGAAGCTCACTCTGAAACAGCCAATCACAGCACAGGAAGGTCTGAGTACGCTTTGGTGTGTCTCTGCCTGTCTCTCTCTCTGTGTACCTGCAGCCTCTGCCTGTCTCTCTCTCTCTGTGTACTTGTACCTGCAGCCTCTGCCTGTCTCTCTCTCTGTGTACTTGTACCTGCAGCCTCTGCCTGTCTCTCTCTCTCAGTGTACCTGCAGCCTCTGCCTGTCTCTCTCTCTCTGTACCTGCAGCCTCTGCCTGTCTCTCTCTCTCTGTGTACTTGTACCTGCAGCCTCTGCCTGTCTCTCTCTCAGAGTACCTGCAGCCTCTGCCTGTCTCTCTCTCTCTGTGTACCTGCAGCCTCTGCCTGTCTCTCTCTCTCTGTGTACCTGCAGCCTCTGCCTGTCTCTCTCTCTCTGTGTACTTGTACCTGCAGCCTCTGCCTGTCTCTCTCTCTCTGTGTACCTGCAGCCTCTGCCTGTCTCTCTCTCTCTGTGTGCCTTGCACCCGCAGCCTCTGCCTGTCTCTCTCTCAGTGTACCTGCAGCCTCTGCCTGTCTCTCCTCTCTGTGTACCTGCAGCCTCTGCCTGTCTCTCTCTCTCTCTGTGTACTTGTACCTGCAGCCTCTGCCTGTCTCTCTCTCAGTGTACCTGCAGCCTCTGCCTGTCTCTCTCTCTCTCAGTGTACCTGCAGCCTCTGCCTGTCTCTCTCTCAGTGTACCTGCAGCCTCTGCCTGTCTCTCTCCTCTGTGTACCTGCAGCCTCTGTCTGTCTCTCTCTCTCAGTGTACCTGCAGCCCTCTGCCTGTCTCTCTCTCAGTGTACCTGCAGCCTCTGCCTGTCTCTCTCTCTCAGTGTAGCCTGCAGCCTCTGCCTGTCTCTCTCTCTCTGTGTACCTGCAGCCTCTGCCTGTCTCTCTCTCAGTGTACCTGCAGCCTCTGCCTGTCTCTCTCTCTCAGTGTACCTGCAGCCTCTGCCTGTCTCTCTCTCTCGTGTACTTGTACCTGCAGCCTCTGCCTGTCTCTCTCTCTGTGTACCTGCAGCCTCTGCCTGTCTCTCTCTCTCAGTGTGCACCTGCAGCCTCTGTCTGTCTCTCTCTCTCAGTGCACCTGCAGCCTCTGCCTGTCTCTCTCTCTGTGTACCTGCAGCCTCTGCCTGTCTCTCTCTCTAGTGTGCACCTGCAGCCTCTGCCTGTCTCTCTCTCTCTAGTGCTGACCCTGCAGCCTCTGCCTGTCTCTCTCTCTCTAGTGCACCTGCAGCCTCCTGTCTGTCTCTCTCTCCCTCAGTGTACCTGCAGCCTCTGCCTGTCCTCTCTCTCTGTGTACCTGCAGCCTCTGCCTGTCTCTCTCTCTCTGTGTACCTGCAGCCTCTGCCTGTCTCTCTCTCTCAGTGTACCTGCAGCCTCTGCCTGTCCTCTCTCTCAGTGTACCTGCAGCCTCTGCCTGTCTCTCTCTCTCTGTGTACCTGCAGCCTCCTGCTCTGTCTCTCTCCTCCTCAGTGTACCTGCAGCCTCTGTCTGTCTCTCTCTCTGTGTACCTGCAGCCTCTGCCTGTCTCTCTCTCTCCGTGTACCTGCAGCCTCTGCCTGTCTCTCTCTCTCTGTGTGCACCTGCAGCCTCTGCCTGTCTCTCTCTCTCAGTGTGCACCTGCAGCCTCTGCCTGTCTCTCTCTCTGTGTACCTGCACCCAGCCCTCCGTCTGTCCTCTCCTCTCTCGTGCCTGTGCACCCAGCCTCTGTCTGTCTCTCTCTCTCCAGTGCTGTACCTGCAGCCTCTGCCTGTCTCTCTCTCATGTGCACCTGCAGCCTCTGCCTGTCTCTCTCTCTCTCTGTGCTACCTGCAGCCTCCTGCCTGTCTCTCTCTCTCAGTGTACCTCTGCAGCCTCTGTCTGTCTCCTCTCCTCTGCCTGTCACTCTGCAGCCCTGTCTGTCCCTGTCTCTCTCTCCAGTGTACCCTGCAGCCCCTGCCTGTCTCTCTCCTCTCCTGTGCACCTGCAGCCTCTCTGTCCTGTCCCTCTCTCATGTGCACCTGCAGCCTCTGTCCTGTCTCCTCTCCCTCTCTGTGCACCCTGCAGCCCCTGCCTGTCCTCTCTCTCTGTCCACGTGTCACCTGCAGCCTCTGTCTGTCTCTCTCTCTGTGCACCTGCAGCCTCTGTCTGTCTCTCTCCTCTGTGCACCCTGCAGCCTCCTGCCTGTCCTCCTCTCTCAGTGTACCTGCAGCCTCTGCCTGTCTCTCTCTCTGTGTACCTGCAGCCTCTGCCTGTCTCTCTCTCTGTGTACCTGCAGCCTCTGCCTGTCTCTCTCTCTGTGTACCTGCAGCCTCTGTCTGTCTCCTCTCTCTGTGTACCTGCAGCCTCTGCCTGTCTCTCTCTCTGTGTACCTGCAGCCTCTGCCTGTCTCTCTCTCAGTGTACCTGCAGCCTCTGCCTGTCTCTCTCTCAGTGTACCTGCAGCCTCTGCCTGTCTCTCTCTCTGTGTACCTGCAGCCTCTGTCTGTCTCTCTCTCTGTGTACCTGCAGCCTCTGTCTGTCTCTCTCTCTGTGTACCTGCAGCCTCTGCCTGTCTCTCTCTCAGTGTACC
Organism: Lepomis macrochirus; assembly: GCA_024633595.2. NCBI lineage: Eukaryota > Metazoa > Chordata > Actinopteri > Centrarchiformes > Centrarchidae > Lepomis > Lepomis macrochirus. The sequence continues at coordinate 39,761,404 of JALXJV020000005.1, read as the reverse complement.
TGCAGCCTCTGCCTGTCTCTCTCTCTCTGTGTACTTGTACCTGCAGCCTCTGCCTGTCTCTCTCTCAGTGTACCTGCAGCCTCTGCCTGTCTCTCTCTCTGTGTACCTGCAGCCTCTGCCTGTCTCTCTCTCTGTGTACCTGCAGCCTCTGCCTGTCTCTCTCTCTGTGTACCTGCAGCCTCTGCCTGTCTCTCTCTCAGTGTACCTGCAGCCTCTGCCTGTCTCTCTGCTCGTCCTGGTGCTGCAGCAGCAGTTGTTGGACGTGCCCGTGCAGCCTCTCCGTGTGTGTGTGCGTGTCCTGCTGCAGTTGTGTGTGTCGTCTCTGCTCTTCCTGCAGACTCGCCTTCAGAGAGCGAATCTCTTCGTCCTGAGCGCTCAGCTGACCTTTCTGAAACACAGAAGTATTCTCCAGAGTTCACTGCGTCCTTCACGTGTCACAGTTAAACGTGAGGTTAGTGCTGATGGTGGCGAAAGGTCAGAGGTCACCACAGGCGCCACTCTCAGGAAAGTATGGTTACTACAACGTGATTCTAAACAAAAAGAAAAGAACAAAAAAATCTGCTGTTATCGGACAGTGTCGTTACCATGGCGACGCCGTGCTCCTCCAGTGTGGTGGCGCTGATGATTCTGCGCAGCAGGCGGCGGTTTCTGATGGCGTGTTGTTGGCGTTTGAAACGCTCGTACTGCAGCTGACTGTGGACCAGCAGCAACTGGCTCCTGAGGGACTGAAGCTCCTCCCCCTGGGCGGGGCCTGACACACACACACACACACACACACACACGGGCGATGTGTTTAAGGTCCTGCAGGAAGTTTGGACTTCAGGGATTAAACAATATATTACTTTTACTAAATTTTAATGAGATAAAAAAAAACTTCAGGCTTCAAAATATTTTTCCTGTTTCGTTTTATTCATTTCATTCTGTCTCAGAGGAAAGTCAAAGCAACAGGAAGTCCGCCATTTTGAATCTGATGGTCATTTTTGCCAATTTACATGTTCTGTACTTTAACAAACTCCTCGAACAGAATTAGTCCGATTAACATGTAATTTTGTCTGCACAGTCCAAAGGCACTGACGATCAAATGTTGTACAAACAGTGTTTTTTTATTGAAGGCTCGTTCTGTGGCTTGGCGTCAAAAATCAGTGAATCGCCATGAAACAGGAAGTCGTTATACCTTCACTGCACATGCTCACATCTGTATCAAACTCTGCATGTTTGATAAATCTGATCACATCCACAAGCCAATATTCAATCAGTGTCATAGCATTCACTTCAGATCGTTCAGTCTGAACAGACAGAACAACTCTGACGCAGCTCGTTGTTCAGCTGCTGGATAGAAAACATGCTGACGAGCAGCTCAGATCAGTCCGGTTAGTCTGGTCAGTAGTGGTTTCACTTCCATTCAGAGTTTAACCCCGAACACTGGATTTTTTATGTTTTCCTCTTATAAAGTCCTGCCCCTGGTCAGTGCTGCTCAGGTTCTAGTTGATGTGACGTGATGTTTATAGTGATGCTTTAAAAATTTAATAACCTAATAAAAATATAAAGCTGACCTGAATATAAACCAGCAAAAGAGTTAAACTGCTGAGAAAATATAAAAAGTCATGCAGCTGCAAAAGGAAAAAACACAGCAGGAAACTGCTTTTCAACAAATCAGGTTCCAAACAGAGACTCCACATTCATCAATGAGTCAAACATATCAATGAGTCATGTTAATGAGGTTTCAGTGTTAGTTTCCGGTACCTTTGTGTTTCATGCTCTGCTGTTTACCTCCAAAATGACTCCGATCCACCGACTTATTCACAGCTGACAACCTGCCACACACACACACACACACACACACACAGTATGGTTATTACATCACTCGGAGCGCCACAGGGCTCCATTTTGGGTCCTCTTAGTTTCTCTGTTAACGGTCTTACCTCCGGCGGAGGTGTTCGTGGGCGTCGTGTCCGTGGACGATCAGCTGGTCTAAAACCCTCAGAGGAGAGATGGAGGTCTGCTCCTCCTCCATGTCCTCCCCCTCTCCTCCTCCTCTTCCCCTTCCCCCCTTCTCGTCCTCCCCCGCTGCTCTCTCCAGCACCTCCTGCATCACATAACGGCACCAAGACACAAGACAGGACAGATCAATGCTTTACATGTGATCTATCAACTAATGTATTACTTCTGATTGTGAGTCAGCAGAGCTTCATCTTCAGATTTCATTCGCAAAGAAGCATTTTATAAACTTTAACCACAAAAACTCTTCCTGATTACGAAATGTAATCAGGAAGAGTTATTGGTTTGACTTAAAAGAGTTATTGGTTTTGATAGAAGAGAGACAGAGTATTGACAAGAATGATTCTTTTAGATATTTGCAGGTTCCCCACCACAGAAAGAAGAGATTCAAATCCGTCTCAGTACATGAAGAAATATGAAGGAATTAGAAAATGGGAGATGGTTGAAATCAACCAAGCAGGAATCTCCCCGTCTGAAAAGTGAAGCCTTAAACGGCCAGCAGGGGGCGACTCCACCGGCTGCAGAAAGAAAATGTTTCTCCTTCTCAGCTGATTTATTCCCCCAGTAAACACTTTCCTGATGAGTTTATGGTCTCAGTCGCTAGTTTCAAGTCTTCTTCAACACAGCATGATGTTCATTTAGTAAATTATGGTCCCATTTAGAGGAACAGAGACCAGGAAGCAGGGGGGGCTTTAGGGCGGGGCTACAAGGTTATTGACAAGTAAAGTAACAAGTAAAGACGAACAGGAAACAGTGTCGCAGCTGTTTCATGAAATCAACTTCCTGTTTCCTCAGCAGGACGCTGATGTGACAGAATCTGTCCACGATGTGAAACTGGTGAACCTCGATCTTCACTTTACCTGCGTCTTCTTCCCGATGAACATCGTGGCGGCTCGGGGTAGAGCGAGCTCAAACAGGGCTTCATAGGGAGGGGCGGGGGCTTCATAGGGAGGGGCGGGGCCAGACGGGAGGGCGGAGCCTTCCTCCTCTGATCGACCGAAGGTGGTGGAAGGGTGAGGGGGGGTGAAGCAGAGCGAGATGGAGCAGGGAGGGACGGGCGGGGCCGGACCTGAGGAGGACTCGTCACGGCCCGGGGTGGAGGTGAGGAGGACCGGCTGAGAGGAGGAGGAGGAGGAGGAGGAGGAGGAGGAGGAAGGCTGCTGGGACTCTGGTGTGACCTCTGAGGAGAGACAGACAGGAACATGAGGATCAGTTACAACAGACAAAATACCCTCACTACTCAATCTCCAGGAAGGAAGGAAGGTAAGAAGGAAGGTAGGAAGGAAGGATGAAGGAAGGATGTAAGGAAGGAGTGATGACGGTAAGAAATGGGATGAAGGAAGGAAGGAAGGAGGTGGGATGGAAAGAAAGGGGAAGAATGAAAGGATGGCGAAAAGAGGAAGGAAGGATGAAATGAAAGAACAAGGTAGAAAAGACGGAAGGAAGAAGGAGGGACGGAGGTAGGAAGAATGGAAGAAAGGAAGGAATGATGAAGGTAAGAAATTGAATGAAGGAAAGAAAGAACTAAGAAGGACGGATGGAGTTAGGAAGGTTGGAGGTAGGAAGGACAGAATGAAGGAAGGAGGCAGGAAGGAAGGAGGGATGAAGGTAAGAAATGGGATGAAGGAAGGATTAAATTAGGAATGATGGAAGGAAGGAAGTAATGTAAGAAATGTTCCAGCAGGTGAAGCACTTTGTGACTTTGTGGTCTCAGGTGATCACCTCACCTTCACTCCTGCTGTTGTTGATGACATCACTCCGGCCTGTTCCCTCCTTCTCTGTGATTGGCTGCAGGGGCGACCCGTCCTTCTCTGTGACCTGTGAGGACGAGAGAGAGAATCCTTCAAAATAAAAGCCTCTCAGTGAAGACACCAGAACATAACCTCTATCCAGCGCTCCTGATCTCACCCGGCGGTTGTTGTCCGGAGTCAGACCGCCGTCTCGGTTCTCATCTGTCTGCGGTGTCGCGGAGACGGAGGCTGGCGACGGATATTTCACACCTACAAACACAACAGAGTTCACGAGCAGACGGACGAGTTATTGATCCGTTTCTTACAGACTATCATGTGTTAACAGCTCACGGCGTCTCACCTGAGACAGAGGCGGCCCTGCTCAGAGGGTGGGCGGAGCCTGTAGCAGCAGGTTCAGGAGGGGGCGTCGACAAACCACACTGTGAGGAGGGGCTCCATGTGACATCATCAGCCTGAACACATAAACAGTGTGTGAGTGGAGGGAGGAAGGAAGAAAGGGAGGAAGAAAGAAAGAAAGAAGGAGGAAGGAAGAATGGAAGGATTTATGGAGGAGGGAGGAATGATGGGAAGGAAGGAAGGAAGGATGAAGGAAGGAAGGAAGGATGAAAGAAGGGAGGAAGGAGGAACGAAGGGAGGAAGGAAAGAAAGACGGAGGTAGGAAAGACTGGAAAGTTTTATGGAGGAGGGAGGAATGATGGGAAGGAAGGAGGAAAAGTATAATGAAGGGGTGAGGAAGGAAAGAAGGATGAAAAATGAAGGCGGAGGAAGGAAGGAAGGAAGGACGGACAAATGGAAACAGAGGAGGGGAAAGGACAGATGGAAAAGGAAAGAAGGAAGGAGAAAGGAGGGATGGAGGTATGAGGGAATGAAGGAAGAATGGGAGGAAGGAGGTATGAAGGATGGGAGAAGGAAGGAGGAAAGGATGGAAGGAGGGACGGAAGGCGGAAAGGAAGAAGAAGGAAAGGAGGAAAGAAAGAAGCAAAAGAAAGAGGAAAGGAAGAAGAAGGAATGGAAAGAGGATTGAAAGGAGGAAAGAAAAGAGGAAAGGAAGGAGGAAAGGAAGAAGAAGGAAAGAAAAGAGTGAAGGAAGAAGAAGGAAAAGAAAGAGGAGAGGAAAGAGTAAAGAAAGAAGGAAATGAAAGAGGAAAGAAAGAAGGAATGGAAAGAGGAAAGGAAGGAGAAAAGGTAGAAGAAGGAAGGAAGGAAGGATAAAGGAAAGGATGAAAGGAAGAAGAAGGAAGGGAAGGAGTGATCTTACCTGTATGTAGGAGTTGTTGAGTGTCAGCTGAGGTGGAGGACAGACTGAACTTCCTGTTGGCACATAATTAATTTCATGTTTAAGAAGATGTTGATATTCATTAAAGACAGCAGTCCTCATCAATTACTCGTTCAGTTACAGTGACAGAAGCGTCTTTCTGCTTCATGTTGCCAATCGTCATCAGTGTCCATTAATAAACAGGTGTGTTCGTTACCTGAGCTGCTCTCTGAGGTGAGGTTCAGGTAAGGGAGGGGGGAGGAATGTGGGGGAGGTCTGGGTGAGGAGGAGGGGAGTGGGAGGGGAGAGGGTCTCTCAGGGAGGAGTAAACGTCCTCCTCGCAGGACGACTCCAGAGGATCCAGGGACACTCTGGAGCACTCGATCACGATGTCGTGGACCTCGTAACGCCTCCACCTGAGGCGAGACAGGAAGTCAGAGTTCTGTATTTTATTTTGAAAATCCATGTTTTCTGTCCTCATCTAGTATTCGGGGGTAGATCCACCGTACGAGGCAAACTGAACCCGGCAGTTACCTGTGTACTCACCTGGACGGGTCCAGCTCATAGTCCTGAGTCCCTGTGACCAGCTCGGGGTGAACCCTGACGTGTTCCAACATGGGCTGAGAGACAAAGACAGACGTTATTAGTTGGACATATCCTCTAGAAGACGATGACTCATGGTTTCTGCTGGTCTCTACAGGTTTCTGCTGGTCTCTAGAGGTGTGTGCTGTTTCAGCTGGTCCCTGCGGGTCTGTTCTGGTTTCTGCTAGTTTCAACAGGTCACTGCTGGTCTCTGGTGGTCTCTGCTGGTCTGTACTGGCCTGTAGTGGTCTCTGCTGGTCTGTACAGGTCACTGCTGGTCTCTGGTGGTCTCTGCTGGTCTGTACTGACCTTGACGACCTCCTGGAAGGTGTCCAGGTTCTCCTTCATGCTGTAGTGCAGCCTCAGGTAGGAGATGAAGTTGCAGGGGAACATCCCGTACAGACGGTGGAACAGAGAGTACACAACTGCATGGAGGTGGACCAGGTGGACCACAGGTACACGACCTGCAGGGGACAGCCAATCAGAACAGCCCGGCGACCGACCGGAGAGCGTGTTGAGCGTGTGAGTGCTTGTTACCGGGGTTTTTGTAGCTCCAGGATGCGAGGCGTCCGAACACGTCGAAGAAGTCGTAGATGTGCTGCTTCCCGGCCTGAGGGATCATGGGTAGCAGAGTGATGAGGACCAGGACTCCGGTGATCAGGACCACCACGTCAGTGTCTGTCTGAGGAAACAGGAAGCAGCTCGGACTGAGTTCGCTCAGAGGCAGGTGTCAGATTACAGCGTTGGTTTGTGGACTGCAGGTTTTGGCTGAGACATGAACACACAGTCTGCTGTGTGTTAGTGTTAGTACCTTGAGGCAGCGCAGCAGGGAGGCCAGCAGCGCCGAGCGGCTGATGTGATGAACCCAGGGAGGCTGTTTCCGGATCAGGTGACCCAGCAGCGTAAGACCAGCCAGTCTGGTCCCGGGTCGGTTCAGAGACTCATTGAGCTTCTCCAACAGGGGCTGAAGGAAGAGACATGTTTCAGCACGTCGTGTTTCAGCAGGTCGTGTTTCAGCAGGTCGTGTTTCAGCAGGTCGTTGTTTCAGTGCGTCGTGTTTCAGTACGTCGTGTTTCAGCGCGTCGTGTTTCAGAACGTCGTGTTTCAGCGCGTCGTGTTTCAGCAGGTCGTGTTTCAGCGCGTCGTGTTTCAGCGCGTCGTGTTTCAGCAGGTCGTGTTTCAGCAGGTCGTGTTTCAGCACGTCGTGTTTCAGCAGGTCGTGTTTCAGTACCGTGTCGTGTTTCAGCAGGTCGTGTTTCAGCACGTCGTGTTTCAGCAGGTCGTGTTTCAGCACGTCGTGTTTCAGCACGCGTCGTGTTTCAGTACGCCGTGTTTCAGCAGCGTCGTGTTTCAGTACGTCGTGTTTCAGCGCGTCGTGTTTCAGTACGTCGTGTTTCAGCAGCGTCGTGTTTCAGTACGTCGTGTTTCAGCAGGTCGTGTTTCAGTACGTCGTGTTTCAGCAGGTCGTGTTTCAGTACGTCGTGTTTCAGTGCGTCGTGTTTCAGTACGTCGTGTTTCAGCAGGTCGTGTTTCAGTACGTCGTGTTTCAGTGCGTCGTGTTTCAGCAGGTCGTGTTTCAGTGCGTCGTGTTTCAGCAGGTCGTGTTTCAGCGCGTCATGTTTCAGTATGTTGTGTTTCAGCGCGTCGTGTTTCAGAACGTCGTGTTTCAGCAGGTCGTGTTTCAGCGCGTCGTGTTTCAGTACGTCGTGTTTCAGCGCGTCGTGTTTCAGCGCGTCGTGTTTCAGTGCGTCGTGTTTCAGCAGGTCGTTTTTCAGCACGTCATGTTTCAGTATGTTGTGTTTCAGCGCGTTGTGTTTCAGAACGTCGTGTTTCAGCTCTTCGTGTTTCAGCAGGTCGTGTTTCAGTGCGTCGTGTTTCAGTGCGTCGTGTTTCAGCAGGTCGTTTTTCAGCGCGTCGTGTTTCAGCAGGTCGTTTTTCAGCGCGTCGTGTTTCAGCAGGTCGTGTTTCAGCAGGTCGTGTTTCAGCAGGTCGTGTTTCAGCAGGTCGTGTTTCAGCGCGTCGTGTTTCAGCGCGTCGTGTTTCAGCGCGTCGTGTTTTAGGACATCGTGTTTTAGGACATTGTGTTTCAGGACATTGTGTTTCAGTACATCGTGACAGTTACAGCGTGACAGTCAGCTGACCTTGTGATGAGCCTCTCTGACGGAGGACAGGAGAAGAACCGCCTGAGACGAGGACGAGTCCAGGTAGTACTCCACCAGCGAGGAGAGGACAGCACCTCCTCTGTCTGACAGGAGAAACTACAATGAAGGCACCCGGCCTCTCTGCAGTCCACTTGGAGCGCAGTTACCCACAGTACATTGCAATGAGACGGGTCCTGACAGGTGGAGACAGGAGGACAGAAAGGTAAACTCACCTGTACTCAGCTGCTGGTTGACTGCTGCTCTGACTTGCTCCGCCTCCTGCAGCTCTGAACTGTCCAATGAGAGCAGGAGCTCACTGATACTCACCTGCTCCCTGGACATGATGAACACCTGGAGACACACACAGTTATTTAGCAGATTTCTCAGGTGTGTCCTCCACCAGGGACACGTCTGTCCTTCACCATACCTGATCCAGGTGTTACCTGTGTACACAACCTGCTACTTTAAGCTGCTTTCTGCCAACTGAACCTGTTCGCGTTCTGAACAGTTGCTGGACAAAACCAGGACACCTGAAGACGTCACCTCGCCCTCCGCCCAGGTGGAATTAACGACTGCCCAGGTGGAATTAACGGACGCCCAGGTGGAATTAACGAACGCACAGGTGGAATTAACGGACTCACAGGTGGAATTAACGAACGCCCAGGTGGAATTAACGGACGCACAGGTGGAATTAACGGACGCCCAGGTGGAATTAACGGACGCACAGGTGGAATTAACGGACGCACAGGTGGAATTAACGGACGCCAGGTGGAATTAAGGGACGCACAGGTGGAATTAACAACTGCCCAGGAGAAACAGATCTGAGCAGCACTGACTTCCGTTAAGAGTTTCCATAAATAAATTAACATTTCCACCTTAAATTGGTGCAGAACAACCTGGTCTCGTCCTTGATAACTGTGTTACTGACTTTCTCACCTTCAGCTCAGGTTGTTCAGATTTCAGAAGAGTCTCCAGGAAATGACTTCATAAGAAGTCCAGATCTGAACAGACAGTAAGAAGCAGGATTCTTTCCCTCTGAGGTGTCACGTTTGTACCAAAGTGCTGTTACTTGAGTTATTTCCACCACCGCAGGTCGCAACACGATGACACTGCAGTACTTTTAAGCAGAGATGCAAATATGAACATGATCAGGGGCCTCACGTGCTTCTGACCTAACAGGTGCTGTTCATGTTACAGGTCAGTACTCTGATACTTAAAGTACACGCCGGTACTTTGACATAAGTACCAATGCTGTACTGTGTACTTCAGTAGTGTTTGTACGGCCGACTGTTGCACTATCCTCTGCGTGTTACGTAATTTCTTCCTCTGATGTCACCGTCGTTATGTAACAGTAAGGTGACGTCACAATTACAAACTCTTGTAGTTACAAAGTGAGACCTAGCTAACAGCTACTTTTACAGTTACCGTGTAGCAGCTAGCATGCTAACGTGCTAACAGCAGGCTGCAAGGCTAACATGCTAACAGCTGAGCCGTCAGTGCGGCTGCCTGTTTTAGAGTTTAGCTCACACAGAGGAGCTGACAGCGTTATTTTCCCGCCTGCAGCTGCTCGGTAACTTCCGGTGCTCAGAAACGAGCCGAGACGGTTTTAAAAACTAAACAGCAAACATTTAAAAGTAACTTTGAGTCCAGAAAGAAACTCCGCTACCTTCAGACCTGTTGATCCGTGCAGGGCGCAGCCATGTTGAGCAACACGAAGCCCCGCCCACCGCGGCAACCCGACACGCTGCAGCTGTCCGTCAACGTCAGGAGGCGTTCAGGCGCAGGGGAAAGGGTGGGAAAAACAACAGTTAGCCGAAACAACCTGTTTAATGCTGCATTCAGGTGCTCCTTCAGACTTCGGCGTGTTCATGTGCTTTTTTATGTGTTTGAAGCTTTTTATCACGAAGTTATTTTTGTCCCAGAGTTTTTCCTGCACCCCTATATAACCTGAAACCACTAAAATATTGTACTGCAAATAAATAACTTTCCTAATGAATCTACGTCACTCTGCATGGACAGCAAACTAACATTATATCGATGAGCAGAGGATAAGGATAAGACACAGTACATTTACATTACATTTACTCATTTAAATGCAAAGTAGCCTACACCATATTACACATGAAACCTGATTCTACAATAACCCAGAAACAACTTTAACAAATTCAAACACAGTTTCTTCTTCTCCTTTCCGTCCTCTCCTTGTGAACACGACAAACTGGTAGGACGGTTTGTGACAACATGTAAAGGTACGGTTGATTTATTATCTTTAGCTAACACAAAAAGATTTTTCATCTGAGCCCTGATGTCTCCACCAAAGAGCTCTCAGAAGACCTCGGATGTTGACACACATGAAGCTGGGTTACAAAAGTCTCTCTAAAAACCTTGATGGTCAGTCCACGGTAAGACAAACTGTATGGACGGGTTTCTTGTATACAAACACTCCTGGATGTGCAGCCAGAGGGCAAAAACACTTTGGTAGCCGGTCAGAAGACTGTAGTCAACGTAGATTATTGCTTGTGAATTCTTATTGACTTAATACTAAACTGCCATTTCAGAATTGGATCTGTGATGCATGATTAGATTTAGATTCACGTGCAAAACAGTGACATTAGTTCAAAAGTCGAGACACAGACGAGACACGAGGCACAGAAACCCGTCCATATGGAGAAGTTTCAGCTCTGCTGCCAGTCATCCTCGGAGGGGCCGTCCTGCAAAGACGGCTGCACGAGCACAGAGCAGAAAGCTGACTGAGGTTAAGGAGGATCCCAGAGCGTCAGCTGAAGACTTACAGAAACTGTTGGTGGTATTAGTTTAAGCAGACTGTGTTTGTCTGATGTTGTGACTTGGATGAAGATCAGATCACATTTTATGACCAATTTATGTAGAAATCCAGGTGATTCCAAAGTTTTCTCATCCGTCGTCCTGCGACTGTGTTACACATGTTTACAGTATTTGTACAGTGTGTGTGAGCAGCAGCTGTGTGTGTTCTCAGTCTCTGCTGACGATTAAGGTCACACTAACACAAACTGTGTCTCAGCCTCGCTTCACATCTCAGATCTGAACTAAACTCACTAACGTTCAGCCTCTCACTCGTCCTCAGCTCTTCTTCTTCCCCAAAACGTTTGACAGATCGTTCCGCTTCAGTGAGGACGTTCCCATTGGAGTCCTGTCTTGTCCTAGATTATTATCCTACTGAGAAAATATTTAGGCTATATCAAAAACATTTTGCTGCTTTTTTCATCATGAATAGTTTTACGTTCTCACACTCACATACAGGCCTGAAACAGCACACCTGCTGTCATCTCACTGAAGTCTTTCTTTGGAGTGGACCTCTATCTGTTCTCTGCTGTGAAATGTCTGTGTGAAAGCTAAGCTGGACAGGACGGTACAGTATCTCACATTTTGTTAATATTTGATTTTATGTTTTCATGTTTCAACTCTGCAGACATGACTCTGTGCTCCAGTGTAAAGTCAGTGAGTGTGCAGCTTGTATAACAGTGTAAAGCTGCTGTCCCCTCAAAATAACACATCACACAGACATTAATGTCTAAACTGCTGGCAACTAAAGTGAGGACACCCCTAAGGGAAAATGTCCAAACTGGGGCCCAAAGTGTCAATATTTTGTGTGGCCACCATTATTTTCCAGCACTGCCTTAACCCTCTTGAACATGGAGGTCACCGGGGCTTCACAGGTTGCCACTGGAGTCCTCTTCCTCTCCTGTTAGAGACCTTCCCCTCCTCCACCTTCAGCTTGAGGACGCCCCACAGATGCTCAGTAGGGTTCAGGTCTGGAGACCCTTGGCTTCTTCAGCGAGGCAGTGGTCGTCTTGGAGGTGGGTTTGGGGTCGTTATCCTGTTGGAGTACTGCCCTGCGGCCCAGTCTCTGAGGGGAGGGGATCATGCTCCGCTTCAGTACATGTTGGTGTTCATGGTTCCCTCAGTGAGCTGGAGCTCCCCAGTGTCGGCAGCACTCGTGCAGCCCCAGACCAGGACTTTCCCATCACCATCCTGGACTGTAGGCGAGACACACTTGTCTTTGTGCTCTTGGTTACCTGGTTCCAGGCTTTCTTGTGCATCATCTTTAGAAGAGGCTTCCTTTCGGGGTCACAGCCATGCAGACCAGTTTGATGCAGTGAGCGGCGTATGGTCTGAGCCCTGACAGGCTGACCCCCCCACCCCTTCAACCTCTGCAGCGATGCTGGCAGCACTCAGACGTCTGTTTCCCAAAGACGACCTCTGGACATAACGCTGAGCTCGTGCACTCAGCTTCTTTGGTCGGCCATGGCGAGGCAGGTGTGTGATGTTATTTTGAGGGGACAGCAGATTTACACTGTTACACAAGCTGCACACTCACCAACTTTACACTGGAGCAAAGAGTCATTTCTTCAGTGAATCAAATATTAACAACATGTGAGGGGTGGACTCACTTTGTCAGATACTGTCAAATGTTCCTTGAAGCTGAGTTTGCTCTGAGCTGCAGGAGATAAGAGGTTTCCTGCGTCAGTATAAGTAGCAGCAGGAGGCCGGTCTGTGAGGCAGAGTGACTGCAGACACACAGCTGAGGATGATGCTGCTGGTGTTTATGTTCGGCTTCTTGCTGAACTCGGCCTCAGCTGCAAAGGTGAGTCAGACTTTATAACAGCTTCGTTATGTTATCAAAGATCAAACCAGCAACCTGTCTCACTTCCTGTCTGTGGCTCTCAGCGGCGAGCTCGTTGCTTCCTGCTGAAGACGTAAAACCTTTAAAACCTCCTCTTAGATATAGTTTCATGTTTAAAAGGCTCATTTATTTCCTCAAACAGCTGCGAGCTGTAGTTTCTATCAGACAGGAGGAAACAATGCATCTGTTGGGGACTTTCAGCGGCGGATGAATCCACATGTGCTGCTCTAATGTAATAATAATAATCTTTATTTATAGAGCACTTTTTAAAATCATTATGTTCCAAAGTGTAAAACACAAGAAACACATTTAAAACAGATAAAACAAGACACATGATAGGAGCAAGAAAACAAAGTTAAAGCAAAGATAAATATAATCAGTCTGATGTATTTATTTATTAAGAGGGTAAAAACAGGATTGCACAGGTGTTTGGGGCAGCAGGACGGTGCATGTGAGGCCGAGTCAACACGAGACCTGGTGCAGCAGACAGGCTCTCTGATGATCAACCAACTACACAGAATCTGTACTTTTAAAAACACTTCAGTAGCCTGTCAGAAGTACACTGAGTGTGGTCGTGAGCGTCAGGGCAAACACTGTTGTTACGGCAGGCTGTCCTTCAATAATAAGTCAAGTTACTGATCAGGCAAATATCAGTGTGATAAGGGCAAATACTCGTGGTCATGTGTCAGATGGGCCTGATGCATTCACTGCTGCTCTGAGTCTGAACACGAGGCCACAGTCTAGACCGTCACAGTCAGAATGTGGTTTCAGGATTAAGGTTAGACCCGGGTCTCAGGGTTTTTAAGGCTTTTCAGAGGCGGAGATGTACAAACACTGTGTGTGTGTGTGTGTGTGTGTGTGTGTGTGTGTGTGTGTGTGTGTGTGTGTGTGTGTGCAGCTGGGTGTGGTGAAGACGGAGGGGGGGATGGTGGAGGGAAAGAGTCACAGTATGGGTCTGTTCAGGAGCGTCGATGTCTTCAAAGGAATCCCCTTCGCTGACGTCCCTGGAAAGTGGGAGAAACCAAAACCTCATCCTGGATGGAGCGGTAAGTCCCAGAGACCACGTGAGTTCAGCTTAAAGGTCCAGTGTGTAATATTCAGATCCATAACGCTGTTCTCAGCGGCGTGTAAAGACCTCACATAACAAACCTCGTCATGTTGCGCCGCCATGTTTCTACAGAAGCCCAAACGGACAAACTGCTCTGCAGAGAGCGTTTCAGCACTACAGTGAATGAGAACGAAGGACAACATGTAAAGTTAGTAGTAGTGTTCGGTCTTATGACCACGTTTGACGGTGTTGGTCTCGTCGTCTCGGACTTGACCGCATTAGTACTCGGTCTTGTCTCCATCTCGGACATTAAGGACTCGGGACCAGTCAGGACCATAACTTTGGGAACATCAATAAACTGCTTTTGCATTGTCTGATTTATTTGTTAACATCCTAACGTGGGATGTAAAACTTGTTGCTTCAAATTCAACCAATAACGCTAATTAAACATGTGTTCCCGTTAACGGCTGCCCCCCCCCCACTGACGTTGATTTCAGCTTTTAGTGTTTGTATGTGGGTGTTTTAACAGGAATGTGGATCCTTCAGATCAGTTTATCCTGTGTCATGTAATGTGGGGAACTGGTCTTGGTCTTGGTTTGGGCGGTCTTGAGAACTAAAGTGTACATGGAACATAAAGAAGTAGACAGAACTTGGATTTGTTGAACGTGTTGCACATGCATGTATAAACATGACGTGTGTAATCTGGTTAGTTGCTGAACTGGACGTCTGCGTGTTGTCTTTATGCTCTGATGATGTTAATCCAACACGTCTGTGTAGCAGCGTCCACGTTGACTCCACATTCTGACTTAAGAGCACAGAAACACACTGAAGATAGAAGAACGACTTCACGACTCATGAATCGGGACCATCCGAGGAGCACGTGAACGCACCGTGAGCCACTGGTTGCAATCCGCAGCCTTCACCACTAGATGTCACTAAAGCTTACACACTGAACCTTTAAAGCAGTTCAAACTTGTTCATGTCAAGGAGCCCTAAACAAATTAGACAACGGAGCCTAGTTGATAAGATCTGGTCGGATTTTGGATTTTTTATTCCAGGAATTGTAAGAAACCCCATAAACTTATAAAGAGCAGCTGCCTCGCTGCCTTGATACCGTAACAGCCAGCTGCCTCTGAAGGCATCACTTTCAAGTGAAGGCAGCTCTGTTTGCATTAGTTTCCAACAGCCTTCTAAGGCAGCGCTTACGGCAACGTGTGACGTCAGCACGCCGTCTTGCGTCTCTTCTGCCTGTCAGAAGAGATGCTAGCCTTAGCATAAGCTAACTAGCTATTGAAAAGCCAAACGGCGAACAGACGCCTCAGAAATCAGACTGAACAAACTTGGATGGTTTCAGTCACGGGCTGGTCTTATGGTTCAATGTTTAGTTCTCGCTAGATTTTCAAAAACTGAAGCGAGAAAACTACTAAAACTTTTAAAAACGTTTGTGTACAAATTCGGCTTGTCTGTCCGCCATCTTGACCAGTTTTCAAAAGCTCCGGCGGCCACAGCCGCGCTGCTTTATGGGTAATACTCAGCATCAAGTCACCATCAGTGCTGCCTTCAAAACTGGCCGTTACTGGGGCAACTTGAAGGCGTCTTAGGAGTCAGGAAGAGATCGTTCAAACAGCACTCGATGCCTCGCCGTCCTGTTAGACACCTGCTGAGTCAGCAGTTTAGCCCGTTTCCAACACGGCCAATGAGTTGCATGTGTTCCAGTCATCTTATGTGATGATGATCAGCCAATCAAATCTTTTAACCAAGAATGTAGAAAACCAGAACATCTCATATGATCCCAGCTTTGCTTCAGAAGATTTTCTCCTGTTAGAAACCAAAAGTCTTTATTTACAAGCTGAGCTCTGACTAATTCACATGTTTCCAGGAACCCTGAAGGCGACGAAATACAGAGACCGCTGCCTGCAGGTGACGCTGCTGCAGACGAAAACCCGGGGCAGCGAGGACTGTCTGTACCTGAACGTCTTCGTTCCACAGGGGACCAAATGTAGGCAACACACACAAACACGTCCCGCCTGCTCAGCTGAGTCCAGTTTTACCCCAGTTTCAGGCTTTGAGAGACTCTCCTGAGGCCCGCTGGAGGTCAGGCTGATGGCGTACAGGTGTCTCGTTCACCCTCTCTCTCTCTCCGTCAGTGTCCACCAACCTCCCGGTGATGGTGTATCTGTTCGGCGGGGCCTTCCTGCTGGGGGCGTCCAACGAGGTGGAGATCCTCGGAGACTCTCTGTACGACGGGAGGGAGATGGCCGACAGGGGCGACGTCATCATCGTCACGGTGAACTACAGAGTGGGCACGATGGGCTTCCTCAGCACCGGAGACGCCCGCCTGCCAGGTCTGAGCAAAACGCCAACACAGCTCCTGTTCTCACTGCTGATTGGTTAGAGACGGACAGAAAAACAAAAACGTTGCTCCTGCAGTTCAAATCTCAAAGGGTCAGGATCTGGGGCCTGACGTGAACCGGTCTGGTGCGTTCTGGTGCCTGCTGGTGATTTCCCAGCGTGCACGTGGTCAGAGCTGTGCGCTGCCTTATCGTCAGCTGATAAGCCGTGGCCGTTAGCTCAGCTGCTGCTCAGTTTCCACAGGTTCAGGTTCCTTCACTCGTTACGTAACCTCAGCGTGTTTTTGTTTGCTGTTTCTCTCGGAGTGAGGCAGCGAACGCACTCGCAGACCTTTTACACTTTCCAGGAGCTTTTCAGGGACCCCATCACGATAAAACTTCACGAGCTGAACGGAAACAGAAATGGGATGGGAAAAACGACAATCAGCAGAGAAAACGTGTTTAACACTAGAACCGCCAGGGTTCGTTGGATACCTAACACCGCCATAAAAACGCAGCGATTTTGTGATTATTTCTGCTGCATGTTGCTCCAACACACTTTGGGAAACATTCAGCTCCTTGGCTGTGCGTTTCCTATAAACACATCCACACATTTCAGCCATTTCCAGAATATTTATTCTGTTCTGTTCATTGTCGTCACCGTGCAGGTCGTTCACCTGCGCTGCACATCTGTGCAGGGCTCGTTCACACGTGGTGGCTCTTTTGATCCGCTCGCCGCTGTTATAGATCTTCTAGCCTAGTTATATTCTAAACACAGCTTGAATTTAAATGCAGCGTACAATTTACAAACAGACTGACTGTTGTTTTATAGGCGGTAATAATAACAGGCTCATAATATCGGCTTGTTCTTACTGTCCTGCTTGTTTTTTCTCCATCAGGCATCCAGAGGGAAACACATAGCTACAAAAGAATGAAAGTCCAAATAAAAGTAGGCTATTTATTTGAAAAAAAAAAAATTATCAATTCCAAAATTCATAGTAGATTTTTAGGCAATGGGAAAATGTATAAAGATCACTTTTACTAAAAAATACACAGCAGTGAAAAAGTTATAGCCGATCAAAAAGCACATGAAGGAGCTGCACGCTGACGCAGCAAGTGTGATGCCTGTGGTGGGAAAAGCGTTGCCAATAGCAACACAGAATGTTTATCTAAACACGCAAAGTGAACAGCGGTAAAATGACTGTATTCTCTATAGGGGTAAATTTGACCCGTTGGCGCTTATAGGTATAAATGCCCATGTTTTAAATCTGGCTTAATATTGACATTTGTTAACAATAGGGGGCGCTACATAACACACTTTTAGGAAAAGTCAGAGACATGAATATTATATTGAAATACAAACAATCAACAAAACAGCCACAGTTAAATTTGACCCGTTTTCGGTTCTAGTGTTTGAGTCGAGACGCCACAGTCAAATAGGCTTTTTTGCAAAGTCATCATTTTGGACTCTGGGGTCCGGCTTTAACCAGATGAGTCTAAGTCCCGCAAGAGAGACCTGACCAAGAAGCAGCATAGAAGAACAGAAAGTACAAGTTTCAAACACAGAACGGACACCAGTTACACAAATATCCACATTTATCCACAAATATCCACATTTATCCACAAATATCCACATTTATCCACAAATATCCACATTTATACACAAATATCCACATTTATACACAAATATCTACATTTATCCACAAATATCCACATTTATCCACAAATATCCACATTTATACACAAATATCTACATTTATCCACAAATATCCACATTTATACACAAATATCCACATTTATCCACAAATATCCACAAATATACACAAGTCGAAATACAATCTTATAAATAAAGACATTGATTATTATTTTATTTGTTATCAGACAGTAACACAAATAAAATGTGTGCGTATGAAAATGTCATCCATAGTGACAGAAAACATTCTGTTGAGGATAAACACAAAAAACTTATTTCCACTGCGATCCTATAAGCTACAGGTGGTTTGAGGTACTGTGTACAATCAACCCTTACGATACACAAACACCTAAAACAGATCAGTACACAGTTACATGTGTATAGACCTGGGGCCGCTCAATAAGATCCACGTTTTAATATGTTAATAAAGAAACTCCCTCTAAATAAACAACCATTCACCACATACACCATCAAAACAGAGATCTGACTGGCTCATGCTGTCGTCCACTAAAAAGCTGTTTAGCCCAGAACCAGGTCTTAAAGGTATAAAGAAGTCAGTGGCTCTGCCTCTGGTTAAAAAGCTTTGAGAGCTCCTAATGAGTTTAAAGCATTTTTTAAAATCCCGTGGCTCACACATGCAAAATCTGCCGTGTTAATCTCAGCCTCAGCTGCCTCACACTGTTTCCACTCCCTGAGTTCAGTAGAGCCGACAGGAGTCCTGTTGTTGAGGTTCTGGATCACCCTGACTGGTTTATTCTGCACCACGGAGGACAGGCATAACAAGCTAAAGTCAGTCTGCTTCAGTCAGTTCTGAAGAAGGTTTCAGGCAGAAGCTGCAGCGAACCTGAAGGGTTTTTTACTCAGTTCAGTTTGGACACGAGGAACCAGTAATTACAGGATGTCCTTAGAACCTAATCCACCACAGGTAGGTGGGACAAAGTCCAGGAGGTGCCTTATAGATAAAGCCCAGTACGTTCCTGCACAGAGAGAGAGGACCTCTGAGCTTTATAGAAGGTGGCAGAGAACAAACTCAGAGTCTGCAGACAGGAAACAGTGAACAGGTGAGTCTTCTACCTCGCAGGTAACTACGGCCTGTGGGACCAGCATGCAGCCATCTCCTGGGTCCGCAGGAACATCCAGGCCTTCGGAGGAAACCCCGACAACATTACCATCTTCGGCCAATCAGCCGGAGCCGCCAGCGTCAGCTACCAGGTCAGCTGACTGTCTGTCTCCACCTGAGTGTTTGTCTCCACCTGAGCGTTTGTCTCCACCTGAGTGTCTGTCTCCAGCTGAGTGTCTGTCTCCAGCTGAGTGTCTGTCTCCACCTGAGTGTCTGTCTCCAGCTGAGTGTTTGTCTCCAGCTGAGTGTCTGTCTCCACCTGAGTGTTTGTCTCCAGCTGAGTGTTTGTCTCCACCTGAGCGTTTGTCTCCAGCTGAGTGTCTGTCTCCAGCTGAGTGTCTGTCTCCACCTGAGCGTTTGTCTCCAGCTGAGTGTTTGTCTCCACCTGAGTGTTTGTCTCCACCTGAGTGTTTGTCTCCAGCTGAGCGTTTGTCTCCACCTGAGCGTTTGTCTCCAGCTGAGTGTTTGTCTCCACCTGAGCGTTTGTCTCCAGCTGAGTGTCTGTCTCCACCTGAGTGTCTGTCTCCAGCTGAGTGTTTGTCTCCACCTGAGCGTTTGTCTCCAGCTGAGTGTCTGTCTCCACCTGAGCGTCTGTCTCCAGCTGAGTGTTTGTCTCCACCTGAGCGTTTGTCTCCAGCTGAGTGTTTGTCTCCACCTGAGTGTTTGTCTCCAGCTGAGTGTCTGTCTCCACCTGAGTGTCTGTCTCCAGCTGAGTGTCTGTCTCCACCTGAGTGTCTGTCTCCACCTGAGTGTTTGTCTCCACCTGAGCGTCTGTCTCCACCTGAGCGTTTGTCTCCACCTGAGTGTCTGTCTCCACCTGAGTGTTTGTCTCCAGCTGAGTGTTTGTCTCCACCTGAGCGTTTGTCTCCAGCTGAGTGTTTGTCTCCACCTGAGCGTTTGTCTCCAGCTGAGTGTTTGTCTCCACCTGAGCGTTTGTCTCCAGCTGAGTGTTTGTCTCCAGCTGAGTGTCTGTCTCCACCTGAGTGTCTGTCTCCACCTGAGCGTTTGTCTCCAGCTGAGTGTTTGTCTCCACCTGAGCGTTTGTCTCCAGCTGAGTGTTTGTCTCCACCTGAGCGTTTGTCTCCAGCTGAGTGTTTGTCTCCACCTGAGCGTTTGTCTCCAGCTGAGTGTTTGTCTCCAGCTGAGTGTCTGTCTCCACCTGAGTGTCTGTCTCCACCTGAGCGTTTGTCTCCAGCTGAGTGTTTGTCTCCACCTGAGCGTTTGTCTCCAGCTGAGTGTTTGTCTCCACCTGAGCGTTTGTCTCCAGCTGAGTGTTTGTCTCCACCTGAGCGTTTGTCTCCAGCTGAGTGTCTGTCTCCACCTGAGCGTTTGTCTCCACCTGAGCGTTTGTCTCCACCTGAGCGTTTGTCTCCAGCTGAGTGTTTGTCTCCACCTGAGCGTTTGTCTCCAGCTGAGTGTTTGTCTCCACCTGAGCGTTTGTCTCCACCTGAGCGTTTGTCTCCAGCTGAGTGTTTGTCTCCACCTGAGTGTCTGTCTCCAGCTGAGTGTTTGTCTCCACCTGAGCGTTTGTCTCCAGCTGAGTGTTTGTCTCCACCTGAGTGTCTGTCTCCAGCTGAGTGTCTGTCTCCACCTGAGCGTCTGTCTCCACCTGAGCTGTCTGTCTCCACCTGAGCGTTTGTCTCCAGCTGAGTGTTTGTCTCCAGCTGAGTGTTTGTCTCCACCTGAGTGTCTGTCTCCAGCTGAGTGTCTGTCTCCACCTGAGCGTTTGTCTCCAGCTGAGTGTTTGTCTCCAGCTGAGTGTCTGTCTCCACCTGAGTGTCTGTCTCCACCTGAGCGTTTGTCTCCACCTGAGCGTCTGTCTCCACCTGAGCGTTTGTCTCCACCTGAGCGTCTGTCTCCACCTGAGCGTTTGTCTCCACCTGAGTGTCTGTCTCCAGCTGAGTGTTTGTCTCCACCTGAGCGTTTGTCTCCAGCTGAGTGTTTGTCTCCACCTGAGTGTCTGTCTCCACCTGAGCGTCTGTCTCCAGCTGAGTGTCTGTCTCCACCTGAGTGTCTGTCTCCAGCTGAGCGTTTGTCTCCACCTGAGCGTTTGTCTCCAGCTGAGCGTTTGTCTCCAGCTGAGTGTCTGTCTCCAGCTGAGCGTTTGTCTCCACCTGAGTGTCTGTCTCCACCTGAGCGTCTGTCTCCACCTGAGTGTCTGTCTCCATCTTATTCCTCAAATTAAATCAATTTGTTCAGTTGATTTCTTGGTCGACTTCCATCATCATTGCACATGGGGGGGTGATGGTGCAGTGGACAAGACACATGCCCGTGATGTGAGGGACCCAGGTTCAATTCCCACTGCGACATATTGAATATTGTGTCCCTCAGCAAGACACTTAACCCCTCGTTGCTCCTGAGGCGTATGACCTCAGCAGTTGGAAAGCTAAATGAATAATTTTTGACCATCTACTGAAAATCTAATTTAGATGTGTGAATTTGTCCAAGTCATTATTTAGATTTTCTTTCATGATACTTTAAACTAAGGATTTAATGATTTTAACTCTCAGAAACTCTTAATTGTGCGTTAGTATGTCTCACTAAGTCATTATGACGAATTAACTCATAACCTTTAAATAAAAAATTATAATTTTTGTAATAAAAGCCCTTAAAGATGAATAACGTCTGAAAAGGGCTTCAGGGTCACTTTGTGTTTGTTTGCAGGAACGAACAGAAAGTCTCTCATCATGCTGATGTCTGTCTGTCCCTCCAGATGCTGTCTCCCTACAGTAAAGGGTTGTTCCGCAGAGCGATCACACAGAGTGGCGTGGCCCTCAGCCCCTGGGCTCTGCAGAAGAACCCCTTGGCCCTCACCAAGAAGGTCCTCCTCCCTCTGCAGATCATCTGAATGTGGATCAAGCTGAGTGTTTGCAGCTCCTCCTGTGCTCAAGTGCTTTTATTTCTGCAGATCGCCCGGAAAGTCGGCTGCTGGAGAAGCGACGTGGACGAGATGGTAGCGTGCCTGAAGATAAGCGACCCGGTCGGCCTCACCATGGCCGGAAAGATCGACGTGCTGCTTATTCTGGGAAAAGGTCAGAACTCTGGAACGGACAAAGACACGTCCTCACTCCGTCACGTTTGGACGCTTGGTCAGACCCGTTGGCGTCTCTCAAGAACCCTCTGGGTACTTTAGTGTCGTTTTTGCATATGGGGGCGCCACTGTCAAGTTAGCAAGAATAAATATGCAACTTCTGGTTAGTCTTTCAGAATAAAACTAGTTGTCATTATTGTGAAACTGCAGAGTTTGGATTCATTTAGGGAAAGATCCTGGTTGGGTTTGTAAGTTCTGTAACTCTAACTAGGGGCTTCCCAGTGCGTTAAAAACTGACATCAACACATCGTGACCATATGTGAGAATTTGGAACTGAGAGCAGGTTGAACGTCTACATTGCATCAAACAGTGTTTGACCACCAGAGGGCAGAATTTAGACCGTAGCCTGTTGAAAACAGGCAGCTTTGTCCAGGAAAAACTCCTAAAATAACAAACCCCAAAAAGAATCAGGAATAACTGCCTAGATCATCAGGCCTAGATGCATAATTCTCCTTTGAAAGGTCAGAAGCTAAGGAATATAAATCCATTGTATATTAATATATTTATTTTACTTTTACAGACTACATGGAGATGCAATAAAGAAAAAATCTGATATTTTTATCCTCGCCTGGTAAAAAAAAGCTATATTTTAATGCAATAAACCATCAAAACCATCCCGAGGAAGCTTTTAATGCAACTGAATATCTTCTAATACACCTAGAATGCAGCTGTAACTGTAAATCTGATGAAAATAAACTAAAATACAACAGTGATCATATAACATTTTCAAATATCAGCGAATGTCCTTATTTTGGCAATATTTACTGTTTAAATGTTGACTTTTATTTATTGATATCTTTAAATCACTTTTTCTGCCCAAATGAAAAACATTGAAATATTGATAAAAACAGTGAGTATTCATCAACATTCCTGTCACCATAAGCGCTCTCACGCTCTTCAGGCCTGTAGAAAGCTTGAGCTTGAGCAGCCCTTTCATTTGGTGCCCTACATGTCTCTGTATCTCCAACAGGTCGGCCACGAAATATGGCGAAAAACACCGTGTTCTCAAGCGGCATGTTTCCTCTCTGCAGAAATGTTGAGAGCAGGCAGCAGCTCGTGGGTATTGTGCAATAATCAATTCGCTTTGGATCGCTGGCCAGTTAACGTTTGCTCTATTGCTGCCTTTTGTTAGCCGATGTCAGTCACTTCTCGTCAGCCGACCAATCACAGCCTGGATGGGGCGGGACATCAGAAAAAAGTTTGATGTGCAGCAACAAATTATTAAATGTTGAAGAATACGATTATTGACAAGTTAGTTGTTAGCATTAACAAATTAGAGACAGATATAGATCATTTTTTCTTGCACAAGGATCAAATGAATAAAAACAAGCCGCAGAAATTAAACAGCTGGAACTGAATTTAATATTCAACTAGTGGTAAAAGAGGATACTATTATATGAAGTTAGAATTAATTAATATATCAACATAATACAATAGCAGCATACTGTTAACTGGACATTATACTCTTTATTTAATGTTATAATATTAGACTATTCATTGACACTAGTTGCTCCTCCAGGTTGCAGACAGAGTCTGTGCAGTGGACAGATGCAGATTTAGAGCCAGTATTTGCTCTTTTAGCCGCCTCCCCCTCCGTAGAACAACACACTCCCCTTCTTCTCTTTTACTGAAGTTATTGTTACAAAATATAGTTTATTGTTTAACTTTGTTCAAGTTGAGAAAAACACATTTCAAAATGTCACTATTTTGTGCATTTTCCTTGACAATCCAGCAAATGGACCATTTGTTCCATCAAATCGCAAAATGACTATTTCTCCAAATCGTGCAGCCCAACTCTACAGGCATGTGTCCCATCCACTGCTCCATCACCACCCCTACAAACAATTTGTTCAAACTGACATTAGTGACTCCCAGCATGTATGTGGTACTTCCTAGTTCTTATGGCTCAAATGTTAAGAAACACTTGCCTGATGTTATTCCCAGCAAAAACGGAGCAACATGTTCATCTCAGTGGAGTCCTCCTGTCCACCTGTCAGGTGATGGGATTCAGAAATACGTTACTGATCCCCAAGAGGAACGTCTTGAAATAGTCTGTGTCTAATGGCCGAATATGCACCTGGTTTGATGCGCTGGTGATTTTACAGTCAACAGAAAGCTGCACACCGAGCTGCTGATCCTCAGTGGGATCAGCAGGAACGCTCAGCCACACTTTTTATTGTTACAGGGAGAAATCTGATTCACTGAATGAATACACAACAACCACTGAAGGAACCATTCACTCACCAGTTTTACTGTCTTTGGACCAAAAGATCTTTTCACACTTCCTTCAGCTTTGAACGAATGTTTGAGGTATTTTATTCTGATTAGCGGTGAAATATGAAAGTCCAGTTTCAAAGCCACTTAAATTTGTAAAACTCTTTTTTCTCTCCCAGACGAAAACAGTTTTTATTGTCCCAAAACTCTCTCCAGAGTTTGTAACATTACGAACTGCGGACTCTCTCTGACCTCTTTAAGGGTGGACGACTCCATCTCAGTCTCTCTGTCCTCCCTGCAGGTGTGGTCATGGACCTCCTTGAACTCTCTCCGGTGGTCGATGGTGATTTCATCCCCGATGAGCCCAGTAAGCTGTTCCACAACGCGGCTCAGTTTGATTACCTGGCCGGAGTCAACAGCATGGACGGACACTTCTTTGCTGGAGTTGATGTTCCTAATATCAACATGAAAAATGTCACCACTGTGTGAGTACTGAACCACCCCAGAACTACAAGCCTGCTGCAGGGACTTTTATTTTGTAGAAAAATACACCAGCTGAAACACAAAACCAGGAGATTGCAGACTCAAAATGGCCTCATCCAGGCCAGGGTGGGCTCAGTGCTGGCACCCAGCAGTCAGGTTTAGACCGCTGCTTTTCCTGCTACCTGTGAATATGTTGACAGACAAATGACCATGACATTATGACCGTGAAAGAACAGGGTGAGACGGGGTAAGAAATGGTGTAGATGTTCTGGTTGTCAAACCGGGTCATGGTTCTCCTCCTGTGTGTTCTCTTCAGGAAGCAGGTGAAAGGTCTGCTGGCTGGTCTGACCAAAGAGAAGGGGAAAGCCGCCATCGAGTCGGCCTACAGCGTTTACTCGTCTAACTGGGGTGAGGCTCCGGAGCAGGCGGTGGTGAAGAAGACGGTGGCTGACATGGAGACTGACTTCCTGTTCCTAGTTCCCACTCAGATCGCCCTCCAGCTCCACGCCAACAACGCCAGGTCAGCTCCGATTGGTTTGACGACCAGGCTTAAAGTTGCTGCTGTAGTTGGTGCTGGTGGAAGGTTGTTATTACAGCTTTTTTAGAATTTTCTCCTCTTCTTTATTGCACAGCAGGTTTTACAGTTTTGTTGAGCAGAACAACTTAAAATTCGTCACATATGGACGCTTTGTCTAGAACCCTTGGCATCACTTTTTAACGCCCTGGGTACCTTTAGCCATGTTTTTGGCCGTATAGCAAAGCAGTAACAGGGGGCGTTTCATACGGACGCTGAAGGGTACCTTTAGCGTAAAATCCTTTGACTTCGTCACGCTGTCTGAAAGCGTCAGTTATGACGCACTGAGATGAGAAAGTGTTGTGGGTTACGTGTCTTGCTCAGGGACTTATCCACTGTCCCATCTCCACCCACTTTAGTGTTCATAAATGATGCTACATGGTTCCCCCCAGTTCGTTACAAACCAACTCAGACAGGTCTTGACCATGCTTCATATGTGACGACTTGGGAGTGAGAACGTTTTGTTAACGTCATCTCTCAGAGAAAGTCTGAGGCTTCAGTGGTGAAGATCTTCCAGTAAATGTAGGCCTTTTTTTTGTCTTCATAAACACGTTGGTCATCGGCAAAGAGTGAATGTCGACTACAATGTTTTACATTTCTGCCCTCACCCTTGATATTAGATCAAATAAATAGATTAGTTCATATTTTGAAATGTACCTCTTGGGTGTTTCCTGTTGTTTGTCCCTCAGCGGAGCCCGTACCTACTCCTACCTGTTCAACATGAAGACTCGTATCCCAGGATTCCCTCGCTGGGTGGAGGCAGAGCACGCTGAAGACCTGCAGTACCTGTTTGGTAAACCCTTCACCTACGCCCTGCTGTACTTCCCCCGACACCGAGATCTGTCCCGGTACATGATCGCATACTGGACCAACTTTGCCAGGACCGGGTAAACTCCCAGCATGCACTGCAAACACACAGGTCAACACACAAAGGTCACATTATAACTGGGTCTGCCTTTGAATGACTGTCAGACCAGTAAATACTGGTCTTTACCGGTCCACTGTCTGATGTAGTTTCAACTGGTCTGAAGTAGACTGACCTGGTTTGAAGTAATTTTAACTGGTTTGAGGTAGACTGAACTTATTTAGAGTAGTTTTAACTGGACTGAAGTAGACTGAACTGGTTTGAAGCGGTTTAAACTGTAGGACACATTGGTGTCTCACAGTTGATTTGAACCCGGGTCTCTCACATCACAGGTGTGTCTTGTCCAATCCCCCATCACCATATTTACCTGGTGTAAACTGGTCTGAAGTGGTTTAAACCAGCCTGGACTGATCTGGACTGGTGAAAACAGATCTGAGTTGGTGTGAACTGGTCTGACCTTTTTTTATTGTGGTGTAAACTCTCACTCTCCTCCTGTCTCAGTGATCCCAGTAGAGGCGACAGTAAAGTCCCAGTTCTCTGGCCACCCTTCACCAAATACCACCAACCCTACCTGACCATCAACCACAAGATCACCAAGTCCTCCGTCAGGTACCACACTGCACTCTACTGAAGTCTACTGAGTTCTACTGTGATTCTGCAGTACTCCGGTGTTTGTCATTCTGCTGTTCCTAAGTGTATTTTACTGTGATATGTTCTACTGGATAGTCTTTGGTATCTCACTCTGTTACTGATGAACCAAGGACCAGAATAAACAGAAATCCAAAGATAAATCCACAAGACAGAAACATCCGAAAACAGGACAGAGTAATTCACACAGAGGGGCAAGACATAAACTCACAATCTGACAAGAGGCAGGCGACAAAACGAGGCACAGGTGGACTCAAGCAGGGGAAATTAACAACAGGAAGCAAAGCTAGGCAAGACACTAGACGCAGAACACTCCAAAATAAAACAGGAAGTGAAGTATGCATAGACACATAAGGACAAATGTAAAAGAAATAAAACAGAAAACTCGGAACAAATGCATAACTGACAGGACCAAGAAGGAGAACACAGAGACAGGAAGTGATAAATAAACTTTAACAGGAAATACCAAACCCAACTAGCTGACTCGAGTGCCTTTTCTGTTCTGCTTTATTCTATTGAGATGGACACAATAAAACTCTGAGAGGTGGAGAGGATGACGTGTCCTCTGTTGGAGAGATTTTATTTTGAAATGTAATTCTTCTGTGTCGTCTCTTCAGCTACGACCTGAGATCAAACTACGTCGCCTACTGGATGAAAACCTACAGCCTCCTGCCATCAGTGAAGAGTAACGGAGGAGGAGAAGAAGAGGATGGAGGGACGAAGAAAAACTGACCCAACTGTGCTTGAAGAGCGAAGTTTAACCGGCCGAGAAGCTTCGTTCACACTGCTGCTGTTTGGTTCTTCAGAGGTCAATCATATAACTGATAATTTCATAATCATTTATAAATGTAAGGTGGGTTACAAACAGTAAATTAGTGTAATGAGGATTAAAATAAATAAACACAGCAAGAGAGAAATAAAACATCAGTCTGAGGAAGTCC
Source organism: Lepomis macrochirus (assembly GCA_024633595.2). Taxonomy (NCBI): domain Eukaryota; kingdom Metazoa; phylum Chordata; class Actinopteri; order Centrarchiformes; family Centrarchidae; genus Lepomis; species Lepomis macrochirus. The sequence goes on along the minus strand of JALXJV020000005.1, from coordinate 39,734,007 downwards.
AGTAGCTGTACTCTCTTTCTCTTGTGTAATAAAAGAATCTCTCTGGGCCTTTTTATTCTCATTCCCTTTTATTTTTGTTAGCAGCTCCTGTTAGCATTTAGCATAGATGTACAGACAGCTATCACTGGACCACTGTGATACTGAAGAAAACTTAAAAACATGAAGACTCTCAGGCAGCTCTGCATATATTGCTCTTGTTTCTAAGCTGATTTGTGGAAGTTTGTTTTGGACGTACGTCAGAGAACTGAGGAAGAGGAAGTCACACTGAATTATTCAACATGTGTTTCATGTCTCTGAGTTCAGATCTGACTCACTCCTGACTCTGAGAAGGAGGAGCTACAATCCCATTAACTAATTTTAATAGTTGCATTTGGGGCGTGTCCATCCAATGGTCACTAAGCCAGGTGCAGGGTTCTGTGAATGGGTGTGTTTTCAGCCAATCAGAGTGTCATCTCCACCTCCCTTCCCAGGTGCACTTGTACCTCGGAGCATTGCGATCATAATGGCAGATTGTGCATTATAAAAACTAACAATTCACTGATTGAATGGCGGACTCAGCAGAGCTCTGCAGCTCTCTGTTTATCAGTGAAGTGTCTCTGGAGTCTGTTAAGAGACAGACAGAAGCTGTCTCTTCAGGGACACGTCTGGATCTTCACCGCAATGCCTTATTAGAAACTGTGATGAACCGATCGTGGGTCACATCTCCGTTTTAGCTTCTGATGGAGCTCAGGACTGATCAGGAGGACGGCTGCTTAACTCCAGGGGGTAAGGAGGAAAGTAGGGAGGTAAGGAGGTAAGGTCGTAGGGAGGGAGGGAGGTAAGAAGGTAAAGAGGTAGGTAGGGAGGTAAGAAGGTAAGGAGGTAAGAAGTTAAGGAGGTAGGGAGGTAAGAAGGTAAGGAGGTAGTGAAGTAAGGAGGTAGGGAGGTAAGGAGGTAAAAAATGTAAGGAGGTAAGGAGGTAAGAAGGTAAAGAGGTAGGTAGGGAGGTAAGAAGGTAAGGAGGTAGTGAAGTAAGGAGGTAAGAAGTTAAGGAGGTAGGGAGGTAAGAAGGTAAGGAGGTAGTGAAGTAAGGAGGTAGGGAGGTAAGGAGGTAAAAAATGTAAGGAGGTAAGGAGGTAAAAAATGTAAGGAGGTAGGGAGGTAAGAAGGTAAGGAGGTAAGAAGTTAAGGAGGTAGGGAGGTAAGGAGGTAAAAAATGTAAGGAGGTAAGGAGGTAAAAAATGTAAGGAGGTAGGGAGGTAAAAAGTGTAAGGAGGTAGGGAGGTAAGAAGGTAAGAAGGTAAGAAGTTAAGGAGGTAAGAAGTTAAGGAGGTAGGGAGGTAAAGAGGTAAAAAATGTAAGGAGGTAAGGAGGTAAAAAATGTAAGGAGGTAGGGAGGTAAAAAGTATAAGGAGGTAGGGAGGTAAGAAGGTAAGAAGTTAAGGAGGTAGGGAGGTAAAAAATGTAAGGAGGTAGGGAGGTAAGAAGGTAAGAAGTTAAGGAGGTAGGGAGGTAAGGAGGTAAAAAAGGTAAGGAGGTAAAAAATGTAAGGAGGTAGGGAGGTAAGAAGGTAAGAAGTTAAGGAGGTAGGGAGGTAAGGAGGTAAAAAATGTAAGGAGGTAAGGAGGTAAAAAATGTAAGGAGGTAGGGAGGTAAGAAGGTAAGAAGTTAAGAAGGTAAGAAGTTAAGGAGGTAGGGAGGTAAGGAGGTAAAAAATGTAAGGAGGTAAGGAGGTAAAAAATGTAAGGAGGTAAAAAATGTAAGGAGGTAGGGAGGTAAAAAGTGTAAGGAGGTAGGGAGGTAAGAAGGTAAGAAGTTAAGGAGGTAGGGAGGTAAGGAGGTAAAAAATGTAAGGAGGTAAGGAGGTAAAAAATGTAAGGAGGTAGGGAGGTAAGGAGGTAAAAAAATGTAAGGAGGTAAGGAGGTAAAAAATGTAAGGAGGTAAAAAATGTAAGGAGGTAGGGAGGTAAGAAGGTAAGAAGTTAAGGAGGTAGGGAGGTAAGGAGGTAAAAAATGTAAGGAGGCAAGGAGGTAAAAAATGTAAGGAGGTAGGGAGGTAAGAAGGTAAGAAGTTAAGGAGGTATTGAGGTTGTGCTTATCACAGTCCTGCAGCCACACATACCAGTTTTTGTTGTCATGGGTGTTGGAGCATTTGATTTGTTGCTATATGTAATGAGAATTTCAGCACATATGAACAGAATCAGCTGCCAAAATGACCACTGGGGGGGGCAGTAAACCAAATGACAATGTTTTACATCAGCATGTGCAGGTAGGTAAGTAGAAACAAAGTTTAAAAATAACAACAATGGTAAAGTAACCACAGATCAAAAATGAAGAGTGGATGTATAAAACAAAGTGTGATACAGAGGACGGGAGGAGCGACACTAAAGAAGGAGGTTTCACACTGCCAGTTAGTTCTGCTTTACATGTTGCAACACAGCGAGAAGGCAGGAAACTGAGACGTTTCTCTGCATCACACTGATACCACAGACAGACAGAGAGAGGGAGGCAAGAAAAGAGGAGCAGGAGGACAGGACGGCGAGACACTCTCCGAACTGGACAAAGTCGAGCGAGTCAACGAAGAAAGACAGAACAAAAGGAGGTGAAAGGTGAACAGGAGGTGGAAATAAAAGGAGAAGTTCAATGTAAGAAGTGCAACGAAAAGGGTCAACGCAGAGCAAAAGAAAGGAGGTGAAGGGGAGCAGAGCCAAAGCAAGCAGAGAGGAAGAGGAGGAGGAAGGAACGAAGAAGAGTAGTAATAAAGGAAGAAAACGGACGACCAGAAGAGGAGTCGAGACTTTTAGCCGCCGAGGAAGAAGAAACTGAGAGAGGAGGGTGAGTGGAGGAGGCGAGGGAGGAAAGGAGGAAACACCAGAGGAAGAGAGAGGAGTGGTGGCCGTCATCAAAAAAATAGTGGAGCACAGAGAGAAGAAGAGAAAAGAGGTGAGGAGAGGAGGAGGAGAGGAGGAGGACCTGCGGCGTCACCATGGAGGAGGACATCAGGAAAAAGGGGGTGCTGCAGCTGCAGCAGCAGAGGTTTGGAAAGGTACGCCAGCACTGACACAGCGCTAACAACAGAGCTAACGCTAACACAGCATGTGTGTGTGACGTTTGTGGTGCAGCAGTAATGTGGTGAAACAGGTATTCAGATGTTTTACTTCAGTAGAAGTATCAGTATCTCAGGGTGAAAGTACTCCACTACAAGTAATCTGCATTCAAAACGGTACTGTGTAAAAGTGCTAATGTCTTAGCTGCAAAATGTATTTACAGTATTAAAAGTAAAAGTATTCATTAGTCAGCAGAAGGATTGTAACATTACATTATTGAATTCTTTATTACTGTATCGATTGTTTGTATTATTACAAATTAAGCATATTTAAACAATGCCAAGAACACAAACAGGAACAAGAACAAGAACAAGAATAGGAACAAGAGAGATGACAGGAACAGGAAAAGAACAGGAACAGGAACAGGAGAGATGACAGGAACAGGAACAGGAGAGAATACAGGAACAGGAAAAGAACATGAACAACAGAGATTAAAGGGACATGAACAGGAACAGGAGAGATGACAGGAACAGGAACAGGAGAGAATATAGGGACAGTGACAGGAACAGGAACAGGAGAGATGACAGGAACAAGAACAGGAGAGAATACAGGAACAGGAAAAGAACAGGAACAAGAACAGGAGAGAATACAGGAATACAGGGAGAATACAGGGACAGTGACAGGAACAGGAACAGTGGTAAGAACATGAATAACAGAGATGACAGGAACAGGAAAAGAACAGGAACAACAGAAATGAAAGGGACATGAACAAGAACAGGAACAGGAGAGAATACAGGAACGGTGACAAGAACAGGAGAGATGACAGTAACAGAAACAGTGGCAAGAACAGGAACTGTAACAGTAATGCAGTAGTTGCTCGTTTAGAAATTGTGCTGCCGTTGCATCAGCTTCCACCTGCAGCCTCTGAGCCAAACTGCACCACTGAGCTCAGTGTTTGTTCCCAGGATCAGAGCCTGAACACCAGTGAGCACCTGACACACATCTGCCTCCCACTCTAACCTTTACACTGTATGTCTCTGTGTGTAGAAGTGGAAGCGTGTGTGGTGCGTCCTGTACAGAGAAAGCTCCTGTTCGATCTCCAGACTGGAGTTCTATGAGTGTAAAGATGGAGGAACTGTGGAGAAGAGCGACAAAAATCTACGCAAACAGCAAGAAAACAAGAAGGTAGACTCCACCCTTTCCTACTTCACTGTGTTAGCCTGCTCTCTTGAATGCATTCTACTTTATTTAATTCAATTCTATGTCACACTTTTGTACTGTATTCTAATCTTGCTATGGCTGCCTTAGTGTGAACACAGGAAACAGGGATGTCGACCCAAAATGCAGACACTAAGGCCAACCAGGGTCAGTGTACAAAGTGAATCAAATCAAACGGGAAACAAGGGGAGGGCAGGCCAGGGATCAGAAACCCAAAGAAGATGAAAACAGTAGTCCAAAAAACATTCAAATCAACATTAAATCAAGGGCAAGTGTTTGGGGATCAGGCGAAAAAGGAAAACTTCCAGTTGCAGAGCAGGGACTCATGGGGTCCAGCGTCCAGGAAGGAGGTGTTTGACAGGGGTAGAGCATGAGACGTCAAACAGAAATCCTGAGGGCGGGAATGGAGGGCATCTGTAACCATCAGGTTACCAAAAGTCAGGAGGACCGAAGGGTTGAGTAGGTCTGGAATGCAACCAGAAATCTGATAGTGAAGTTCTGGAGGTTGGGCAGAGGTATGGTGGCGAGAGCGGACACTCTTTAGAGGCCACCGGCGAAGGCAGTGCCCTTCTTTAGGAAGGAAGGGGAAATGAACTCTGGAGGCTGGTGACGAGGACAGAGACTCTCTGAAGGCTGAACACAAGACTGGGGACAAGACAGGAGAACAGGACCACAGTTTAAGGCCTTAAGACAAGAGATCAGCAAAAGGGCAGCTGGCTGGAGACACAGCAGGCTAGCCACAGAGCAGCTGGGGCGGATACCGGTGACAGGGTGTCTGGCAGGAGAGCCTGTGAGGCCAGAGATACAAGGGGCTTCAGATGCTGCAGCAGACCAGCAGAGTCAGGAAGTTGCAGCAACTCCACAAGCTCTGGGGCCAGCTATAGTCTAGCAGTGTGAGGGTCTTGCAGCCGCTCCTCCAGGGGGGATAGGAATCCACTTTATCTCAGGAGCAGGGCGTTTCTCTGGGAATCGGGAATGCTTCAGTTCAGGAACAGAGAATAGCTGCAGCACGGGAACCAAAGTAAAGTTCAACTCAGCAAGGACAGTGCAGCTGTTTAACAAAGTCAGGAGGTTCCTGTAACTTATCAGAGCCAGAAGACTGTTCCTGCATTTCAGGGGAAAACAGAATTTGCTGCAGCTCATGAACTTGAGTCATTTGCAGATGCACAGAAACAGGAAGTTGCTGTAGCTCAGCAGGGACAAGACTCGGTCCGGTCACCTACTGAGAACCAGGAGCAGGTGTCCACCTGGTCGCTGATGACGAACCACTTGGGGCTGGTCTGGTCTGTGATACTGTTAAACATCTCAAGGATGCTAGCCAGCTGTGTCTCTGGATCGCTGGGCCGCACCGTCTCTGGGACGTCGGGCAGCGAGACGCTGGATGGCAGCGATGGGGACAAAGAGCTTGACAGCTATGAAGACGAAGACCTTGGCAGCGATGACTCACTGGAGACTGTATAGACCAGGTCTTCTCCTAGCAGGATTTACTGACAGTGGATGTGAAACTAGTTGGCTGAGAGCTAACTGTCCGTTGAGATGAAGGGACATTGTGTGTGAGTGGTTGCTTACAGGAGGCTAGCGGTCTGCGGGGTAGACCTAAGAAACAGGTATTTGAACCCAAAATGCAGACACTAAAGCTGATCTTCACTCCTGTGTTCTAGTCTGATCCTTGACCCAGACTCTACTGGGCTCTGCTGCCTTCTCAGGAACACCACAAGTTTGGTTAGTTAAGTTTTATGTTATAAAGTTCTCCTCTGCTGCCGTTTGTGTCTCCACTAGGTGATCCGTATGGCCGACTGTATCCGGGTGTCGGAGATGGACATCGACTGTCCCAAAGACACGGGACCCTTCCTGATCGAGACCACAGAGAAGATCTACGTATTCGCTGCAGACAGACAACATCTGGATGACTGGATACACAAACTGTGCGAGATCGCCTTCCCGGTACGTCCACACACACATAAGACCTCTTGGCGTCGCTTTTTAACGCCGTGGCTACCCTTTAGCTTTTGAACGTGTAGGGCTCCATGGTAAAGTTGGCAAGAATGAATATGCAACGTCCGGTTAGGATTTCAAAGTAAAACTAGTGGTGAACCTTGTGAAACGTCGTGAACACGGTCATGGTTTGGGTGAAAATAACATCGCATGACTTCCAACAAACTAACATTACCAAAGAAGGTAAAGACAAAGTTTAGGTTAGCAAAACTGAGAAATAATGGAAATTTCAGAGATAAATATTTTTTAGGGATCAAGTAATGAGTTGACAACTTCAAGTTATTCCGCAGCAGAGGAAGGAAACACTTTGGAGCAGCCTGTTAATCCGCCCTCAGAAGCTTTATTTGTACTATATTATATTATATATATTATTAATGAAGGAAGACAGAGCAGCTGGACATGAGTGGACTCCTCGGTCAAGTTAGCAACAATAAATATGCAACATCCAGTTATTTTCAAAATAAATGTAGTGATTAATGTTGTGAAATGTTGCAGTTTAGTTAGGGTTAAGTATAATTAAGTAACTTTACTTGTGTAACGAAAGCAACTTACCTACGTAACTTAAATAAAAACATTCAATGCTAACTGTTTGACAAAAGTCCTTCCTCCTGGCCCACTTGTCCACCTTAACATCCTCCTTACTTGGGACTTTAGTTTTAAATATCCAACGTTTACTGCTACAGGGCTCCTCAGTGCGTTACAAACTGACGCCAATATCTACTTTGTATGCAGTGACTCTGCTGTTGCTGCTCTAGAAACAACCTTTAGTCATATTAGAAACATTCATTTCTAGTCCTGTTATTAACATATTCTTTTTTTAAATAATATATATACTCAAAAATAACTGTGTGAATGAGGGTCAGTCGGCTTCCTGTAGTAACGGCCGACAGACGACAGTCGTCAGAGGTCGACCTCGGTGTTTTTATGATGGTGGAAAGTGAGCTGTTTTACTCTCTTGTCCGACCAACCAGCCTGTCTGTCTGCTGTGGCCGTGACTTGCTATGCTAACATTAGCTGCTTGACACAGCTAGCTTATGAAAGAGCTGCATTTTGCACAACTGATAAAGAGGAAACTGTTGGCCTCAAGGTCACCCAACACATTGCATTACCGGTCAGCTTCCTCATGAGTCTGTGGCTTCTGCCACCATTTTAAAAATGCCTTTGATCCGAGACAAAAACCCTCAAGTCTCTGACATGTCAGGCGGGTTCGAGCTGTTCTGACGAGTCTTCCAGCCCTTTTTAAACGACCTATAGAGAACGGGCTAAAGTGCATGCTCGTTACACGGTGCATTTAAATAGTGCATTGCTATTTAAACAGTGGATGAATGGTGCATCATAAAAACTGATATATGAACCGTCATGAAGCCTGACGTTCCTCTGCAGCTCTGTGGTTTATCAGTGAAGCAGCCTGGAGTCTGCTCTCCTCTATGAAACGTCTTCAACTCCAAACAGCAACAGCAAAAATTATTTAGGAGCACAGTGTGCGAGTAAAGATTACTACCAACATCCACCCGGCCCCTCTGCTTCACATTCAAAACACAGGTGTCGGATAGGTGTTATGCAAAGTTTTGCATGCCTGCTGAGAATTGCATGCACCTCCAAATACTTCTTTTAAACTGTAATTTCCTCTGTGGGGCTCATCAATGGTGATAAATGATTTTTAGAGTCGTGAATATTGTATCACACTCAGTAGAAGAAGTGTGGAGATCAGCGTGAACAGCAAAGTGTCTGAAAAGGACCTTAAGAGGTGGATTCATAATTAGAATAGAACAGATGTTGTAGGCTGGATCTGCATCCACCCTTTCTCAGCATAAATGGGCGTCACCAGCCGCGAGATGCATGCAATTCTTCGGCAGGCGTGCAGAACTCTGCACAACACGTCGAGCTGTTATACAGAAACACGAGAGTGATCAGAGTTTTAAAAGACTTTTGGGCCCGTGAGTGTCCAGGCTCCAGGGTCTGCACTGCAGGAGGAGGAGCACACGTACGCAGTATAAATTCGATGATAATAAATTGTTTAATAAACTCTGTAACTAAATGTCTTTACGTGCTCCTAAAGTTTTTCATTTAAGAGCAGCTCTTCTGCCTCTGTCAGCCTTTAAGCAGCAGGAAAACTTCAGACCAGGTTTTTGCTGGTCAACCACTTTCTGCCACTTCAAGATAGCAGCGTGCCGACACAGCGGCAGGCGTGAAAATGACAACTGCGTCTCTCGGAAACTAGCAGTGACACTGAGCACCGCTGTGCGCTGGGCGGAAACACAGCGCCCTTCATCTCTTCAAACACAGATCCTCTTTAGCTCCCGCCAGTCAGCTGTTCATGAAACACAAAAATACAAAGCAGTCCAAGTTTACTTGCTCAGCAACACGTCAGTTCACAGATCTTTATATAAAGGCAACAAAGGGGAACTTTGAAACAGGCCAGTTTACCCAATAAACCTATTTGTAACTCTAATGGGTTACAAACAATCATCTGTCACGTCCCATAATGCACCAGACATTCACACTGTGTGACACATTAGTACTGATCAGATCACACACATGAAATATTGTTTGTTTGGTTATAAATAGCAGCGTGATGCCGGCTGACAGTCCTGAGTCAGAGCTCCACTTCCTCTTTCTGTCTCACAAACAGCCAATCACACGGCAGCTTCTGTCTGCAAACGGTCGACACACAAATTCACTGAAGAGACTCTTATTTCTTTTCTCTTTACTTGGTGTTTCAGCTCAGTGTGAACCTGAAGCGTCGCTCTGATGGTCAGATGGGACAAAAGTCATGAAACTGATGATGTTTTTGTTGAATTATGTTTCTGTTACTGTGTGTTTGTGTGTGTTACTGTGTGTTGTGTGTGTTTGTGTGTGTTTGTGTGTGTTACTGTGGGTGTAGATGAGTTGGGCGGAGCACAGTGTGAAGAGAGGCAGCCTGCATAGAGGAAACAGAGTGGATGAAGATGAAGGAATGGAGGACAACTCACTGTACGGCGGCAGAGAGACAGGTACGCCCGCCTGTCTCCTTCTGTTTGATAAACCGCCTTCAGTGCTGAAGGTGGCAACATCGTTCTCAGCACCTGAACCACGAAACAGGTCGTTTGTCCCGGAAAGACCAGAACGAACCTCTGGCATCGCAGTTCAACACTGAAAGTAGACTTTCACCCTGAGAAACAAAAAGACAACACTGATTCCTTTTTAGTGATGTTTTGTAAATAACATAGTCTAACTTGACGTTGCATTTAGAGAGCCTAAGCCCCTCCCCTTCTGGTGGACCACCATGAGACCTTATTTTGGACAAACATAGCGTAAAGCTTCAGTTAATAGCCGAGTCCCAAACAGCCTCCTGCCCCGTTTCCTGGCCTGGTGCTCGAACACATATCGACACCTGCTCTGCTTTTTATAGAAGTTCTTTGGGTGTATAAAACCTGTTAAACCCTGCAGGGTCGCCGCTTTAGCTGCTTCTCAGCTGCTTCTCAGCTGCTTCTCAGCTGCTTAGATTGTTAATACAAATGTTAAAGTTTAAACATGTGATCAGTATGTTGATATAGAAATTGTTAGATCAGCTAGATTCTCCACAAAACCACTGTTAAGTTCATTTAACGCAGACAACAAGACCTAAAGTCTAATTCTTGTACATTTACCGGCGTAACCTGCCTGGCTACACGAGGGGACAGGAAGAGGAAGTGCCGACTCCTGTTACCTTTGAAGCCTCGTTAAGTCCTCACGTGTCCGTTCCTGGTTATTTATCTCCCTTCAGTCTGTAAGGGGCCACCGATCAAAAGGATCAGAACAGCTTTACGGTATGTTCAGTAGTCAACACTGAGAGATGACTAAAGTTTAGATCCCACAGTCACACACACGAAGTCTGTCAGTTTAAAAGATAATTTAAGTCAACAAAGTTTCAGGATCTTAAGAACTTCAGTTACCCGACCTTAACCACAGTGAGAAAGCACGATGAGCTGCATGCACCATCGACATAAACGGCCTTTTTTCTGGTGAGGCTCACTGGGAGAAGCTGCAGGGTCATTAATGAGCAGGTGTAGGAGCTAAATAACACGACAGGACGAGTGAGGATTCATGTTTTACTGTTTCACACGAGAGTTAAAGTGTCTTTGTCCACTTTGATCCAGAAGAGAAATAACAAAGTGATTAAAATGAATTACAAACATAAAACTCAACATAGCCCAGTTTGTTTGCACAAGAAAATCTTCAGTGACATAATTGGTTCCATCGTGAGAATCAGAAATACTTTATTTATTCCTGAGTGAGGGGAAATTCCCCTGTCACAGTTAATAACAGTAAAATAACAGTAAAGTTGGAAATATAACGTAATGTACAAATTTAAAATAGACATAATAACATCTATATTTACTTATACTAAATATATGGTGGTGTGGATATTTACAGTGTTTTACAGCAAACAGATGTAATGATGAATAGAAGTGATGAATTATACAGTGATAGTAATAATGAGTGCAGAAAACTAAAATAGCTAATAGATAATTAAATGAAGGAGTTTTGTTCATTATGTCACCTGATGTCCAGCTGCTCTGTCTGCCTTCATTAATATTATATATAATATATATAATACAGTCCAAATAAAGCTTCTGAGGGCGGATTAACAGGCTGCTCCGACAGTGCTTCATTTCTTTTCATGTCTCCAAAAGAAGGTTTGATGTGTGACGAGGCTGAACCGGATCAGACTGCAGCTGGTCAGAGTTACAAAAGCTGCAAGAAGCGTTTTGTAATGACACGAAACAGAGGCAGAGGAAGTACGCAGACCGTTTACTGCAGTAAAAGAGAGAAAAAAAAGAATCAAGATTCAGTACTTTACTGCTCACGACAACAGATCTGCTACAGACAGATACGCTAAGGTGGAATTCAGCAGGGTTTAGAGCAAAGTCAGAATGAAATGCTGAGTGCTTTTGGAAAACAGTGAAACAGAATAAAACTCTGTGTGTTATCACCTGAGCAGCTGCAGAACATCTGGCTCCCGACCCGCCTGTTACCTCTGTATCAATGACTGATCATATTTGTACCTGCAGACCTGAGAGGCCTCTGAAGATAAAACTCTTACAGGTTTAGAACCTCCTCCTCGCGGTGTCGTGCTTTTTCAGCTCGAACTTCCTGTCGCACCTCCAACAAAGCCCACTTCCTCTCTCTGGCGCTTTTTTCCCATTGTTGCTAAATTTAGCAGCCTGCGGCCTAAATGATGCATCACACTCAAACCCATGCACACACTCGATGGCTTTTTGTGACTCGCTCTGCAGTGAGGGGACCGTTTGACTTTGCTTGTGTTCGTGATCTTTTATTGAAAAGGTCTAAAAGCACAAAGTAAATAACATCTGTGTAAACAGCAGCAGGGCAAAGACTTTGTAGAACCAAAACCAAATCGGTCAAAACCAAAGCCACCATTTCAGAGCTCCTCATACAGTCACCAACATGCACCTCGGCCAAACAGTTAATGTCACCGCAAACCAGAACACACACAAGTCCGAAAATAAGCTCGGTCAACCAAAAAACTGGCAACAATTCTCACAGTTTCTCTAAATTTTTGCATTTAGTGATTCAGTTCGAACTGTCGTGCTGTGCTGGAGACTCAGTGACCACAGCCTGTAATTCGCTCAACCAATTCTGCTGAAATGCAGTCACATTTCCTGCTTTACACTCAGCTTTTTTTCAAAACACTCTACACATAGATGCAAACATAATCTATACATGGACTCTGAGTGTCAGGCTGTTCTCAGTTTTATGCACAGTGTGTTAGAGTTTGAAGCAACATGATCTCATCTCAGGCGTCACATGTGCACGCTTTGGAAAAACTGTGGCTGCTGTATGTTTGCATGTGTTTATGATACGCTGCACTTTGCAATAGCGTTGCAACACAAAGGAGGCTAACCCTCCCCGCTGGCTGTTGACATGTCGGTCGACATGCATGTATCCACTGACTTCGGTTTAGGCTCTAACTTCTGTGACAGTTAAGGACAGGGGGGAGTCACCTCGGGGGTGGGGGGGGGCAAGGGGGAGGCCGGGTTGGCATCATACACGGATGTGTCTCATGCACATGAACCTGGGGGCGTATCCTAACAGGGAAAATCACCGCTTTGCGTTCAACAGCCACGGTTTTTCCAAAGCGTGTATATGTGACGCCTGAGCAGGAGAACAGGCTGGTTTGAGCTCTGCAGGTGGTGGAGCAGTAAATAAAGGAGCTCATGGTTTTTTGGATAAAGGGGTCATTGAATGCATTTTGTGTCAAAGCAAAGAAAAAATAACGCCGCAAGCTTCAACGATCAGGTTCAAGCGAGTCGCAAAAAACACAACATTTGACATTTTCAGAGGAGAAGAACAGACGCAGACGACTTAAGAGGTTAAAGTCATGATAGAATTTGGACTTTGAGATAGTTGGGGAAACGCAAACTTGATTTTTAAAGCATTGCCTTGAGATCAGAGAGCCTCATCATACGTACCCGACTACTGGGTGAAATGTTCAACCCTCCTGCAACATTTTGTGTTTCCAAGATTTAAAGTTTAAGATGCATAAACTCTTTTTAGCAGAGAAAAATGAGAAGAAAGTGTCACAGGATCCAAATAAAACTTAGACTCACTGAACAACCCGAATGTTTACAAGTCTGACTCGGTCACCTTAGGAACCCTGTACCTGCAGATCACAAGCTAATGAGGCTCTCTACTCAGTCTCTGCTCAGTCTCTACTCAGTCTCTGCTCAGTCAGTAGAGGCTGTTTCCACACACCTTCTCAGAGGCTGAGGTGGTGATGTCAACTTAAAACGCTTGTTGGTGAGGAACTTCTGAAAAAAATCACACATCTTTCTGCTGGTTTTGGGTGTGTTGTGAATTATTTTGGTGGCATTTGATCCAAAACTGAGCAAAAAAGAAAATGTTCATACTGTTCAAGCTACAGCAAGATACTGAACATCACTGCAGACTCAGCGTTTGATCTGAAAACCCTTTGACACACTTGATATCGGCCATCTGGGGAACGACTCTGTCGAGTTTGGTAGCGTTTGAAGAAAGACTTGTGGAGATTTAGAAAAACAAAAAACAATAGCTAAAAGGTTCGTCTACACTTCTGCAGGTTGGCGGTCATGTTCTGCTTCTCCCCTCTCCTTTATTGTGTTAGAAATCTTTTTGTGCATGTAACAGGTTTGCAAAGTGAAAAAGCACCAAAGGGAGTTCCCATCTCCCACAGAAAACTCTGCTCCTGAACTGAACGCAGCCTTTACTTAACGCAACCTGTAATCTGCGTCGCTCGGTAACGCCCAACGTGATGCTCGCCTAGCGGCTAGTGTGGAGGGTGGCTGTGGAACAGTGGATAAGACACATGCATTTGGTGTGAGAGACGATTTAATTCCCCACTGGGACACGTCCACCATTGCGTCCCTGAGCAAGACAGTAGAGGCGTGCGACCTCTGAGGTACTTCGCAATCTTAAGTCAGCTAAATGAGCAAATGTAATGTTGCTGTGATGTGGAGACAGAGCTAAATGTGTCACGACCTCTACTCTCTGAAACGTCTCGCTTCAGTCCAGGTTCTGAAGCTGGTTCTGATTGGATCTGCCTGTGTTTCAGCTGGAACGAAGCCGCGGTTACTCGCTGAAGCGGCTTTGTTTTGGATCCCACTACCTTGCTTGTCAGGACCCGCCCTACTCGGTGTCTGATTGACTAGTAGTCCTTGTCTAGGTAGAGCCCTGCACGGTCCCAAAACTCCGACCCTAACCCGGCCCGAGCCCGATATATCAAAAGAGAAAATGAGCCGAGCACAGCCTGAATCTACCCAGAGTGTCGGGCCCCGTCAGGGCACTCCCAACAAAGATCTGACAGAAGTGGGATGCTTCACTCGGGAGCTAAAACAGAGCGTTTAACACACAGGGTGAAAAGTGGAACTGTGCAGTCTGACAATGAAACCGCGTGATCCTGTTCTGGGTGAACACCTTACTAAAATAGCAGCAAAGCAACCTCTTTAATGGTTAATGGGGAACAGAAAAGAGCTTTCCTGCCTGAGAGGAGACCTGTTTGATGTCGCTGCAGCGGCGTGTGGAAGCTTTCACATGTTGTAAACAGAAGCATTTTGATCTGTAGAACCTGTGAAAGATATCTGTTTCTGGCATTTCACACCAGAAACAGACCGAGCGAGAGCTGAGCGTCAGAGAGAAAACCTGCTCTCTGCAGCTGCTGATTGTATTGACTTTTACAACTAACGGAGGATTTTTCCATTGCGGTTCTGATGCTTTCACTGAAATCATGCATTTGCACACACGAGTGTGTAGTTGTGTAGTGGAAACTTGTGTGCAAGTTCCTGCTGCGGCGCAGGGTGTTGCAGCGCTGCAGTGACCAGCGGCTGCAGGACGACCTCAGCTTCTATCTTCACAGGACAAACTTCCTGTTTCTCAACATCGCCAGCGCTCAGCACTTTGTGTCAAAGACGTCTGTGGTCGGATGTTTTCGGACGTCAGTAGAGTGACTGTTCGTGTTCACTGTGCGTTCATGTTCATCCTGCTGGTTTCTCTGATTGTGAGGTAATGAGGTCAACCAGAACTCTGTGCACCAAGGTGTATAAATACACCCTTGAAGGTGGTTAGAGGTACTTAGAATAGCTCAGAGAGCGCTGAGGTTTGGTTTAAGACACTGAAATGTCCAAAACACAGCAGACCTGAGTTTGTGTTTAAGAACCACATCCTTTAAATGATTTATTGCTGAACGAATCTGAAAGATGGCCACCTCGTCACATGTGGACGTTTGGTCAACACCCCGTGGCGTCGCTTTCTAACCTCCTGGGCTCCCTTTAGCATTGATTTTGGACGAGCAGGAAACAAACACCGACCTCCTGAAAGTCCGGTTTCTTGCCCACCCGTCCACCTCTTTACTCTGACTTCACCTTAAACATCCTACTCCTGCCTTTAGCGTTCAAAAACAACGCCACAGATCTTCCCCCAGAGCGTTTCAAAGTGATGCCAACATGTGTGAGTGAGAGCGCGTTGGGCTTGCACTTGCTAAAAGCATTGTGGGGAAGCTGTGATGGGAAAATCCGCCGTAGCCCGACAAATCTGGTCATGAGCTCGCGGAGAGGAAGACGGAGATTAGGAGAAGTGTGCAGTAGCTGTAGCAGCGTTGTGCAGAAGGCATGACGGACTTGTTACCTTGGGGAGAGGAAGAAGAAGATGAGGAAACAAGATAGAGCAAGGTGCAGAACATGAAAGTCAACACAAGGCAATGGGTTAGTAGGTATTTATAGAAACGCAGGAAGTGGCCCTGCTCATGAAACTAAATTAAGATATCTTATGCAAATATTTGTCTTTGCTGTAATTTCATGACCTTTGCCATTTTACTACTTCATACAGTGTAAGAACAAAAGCATCGGGAAGCCCCGGCCCTAAAGTTTTTGACAGAGGCTGTTTTTTCATGTTTTTTTCATGGTAATGCTACAGCGTAGACAATAGTTTGTCTTTGGCCCCCGTGCACAAAGCAGCTCCATAAAGAAACGCTGTTCCTAGTTTGATGTGGATGAACTTGCCACTCAGAGCTCTGACCTGAGTGACCTTTGGGATTTACCAGAACAGAGACAGGGAGCCGGGCTCTCTCGTCCATCGTCAGTATCTGACCTCACAAACGCTCTTCTGCATGAACAGGCAGAAACTCCAGCTTCTTGCAGAAACCCTCCCCAGAAGAGTGGAAGCTGTTGGAGCTGCAGAGGGAGACCAGCTCCGTGTCATAAAGCAGGAATGAGAAGAAGAAATAAACGCAGATATAAATAATTCTGCACTGCTGCAGTTCCACAGTAGTGACATTGTGCGTGTCATTGAGGTCGTGATGTGCGTCTGCTGAAGCTGCTACTGTTTCCCCACATCCTTAAACACCTGCAGCGCACACACACCTGGCTCAGAGTGTGTGTGGTTTCCTCTGTGCAGCTCAGCGTCAGAGATCTGAACACGTTAACTGCCGTCCAGGAGGTGTGAATGAAACTCTTTAACGTCACGTCACATATTGAGCCTTGAGCGTGACACGATCGCACGCAGGGCCGGACTCTGTCTCCTCACCGTTACACCGTCATTGCAGTCCTCTTAAAAACTGTCATCTTCCCCTAAACCACTATAAAGCTGAGTAGCGAGTGCAAGTGAATCAGTGTACTCATTCACACTGGTGATCAGAGATGGCACGGAGCACACAACTCACCGTCAAGTACAAGTAAATTTCACAGCAGCGTGGGATTAATTAAAACAATGGCAGCCATCAGGACAGTTAGCCGAAGCTAAGACTGCAGTAAGGAAGAGCGCGACAGATGATGATGATGTTGCTCTGTCTCACCTTACGATGTTACCATTATATTGTTATCATTGATCTTAACTGAAGTAATCATCATTGTCATTATGGCGTGGCGCAAACAAGGGTGTTACTTTGTGCTGACACGTGGCGGGGATATTTAAGGACTCAGATTAGAGGTGTGACGAAACACTTAGCACACGAGATGTGATGATTCTCAATATCTGAGTCACGAGAACAAGAATAGAAGATTCCCCTGTAGTATGTAAAATCATTTATAAAACCTTTGATAGATTTTGAGCATTAAACACTTAGTTTCCTGCATTCTGGAGACATTTTCTGCACCAATGGTGGAAATGTTTTTAATTACATGAAGGGAAACAAAATTCAGATGGCAGGTGACAAAACCAGAATATAAAATATTATAACATTTTTAATGCAGCTTTTTTTTTTTAGCCAAAGTTACTTGTTTTGACACGGCACATCTGTTTCCACTATATTTACACTGAACTGCAGGTTTTTTGTATTTGTTAAATAAACCTTCAGCAAAGCTTTTCCATTTGTTATTAAAATTTATGGTTGCGAGCTTATTTTCAGAAAACTTTTACAACTGCTTTCAAAAAAGTGGTGGACACACACAAGACATGTGACTGGACCATAGAAACTGAACCAATGGGGCCCATTTTTTAACAGTTACATAAATAAATAACTTACGTTATACCGGCCCCTATCAGAGTGTAATTCACCACTGTGGTGAATAAGGACAACTGTTCACCTGCATTTGTTCCATTACTTATGATCAAAAACTAGCAAGTGACCAACATTTCTAACAGCCAAACATCAAGCAGGAGCGACAACACGAGACACAGCGACATTACTGACTAGTCCAGCAGGAAGAAGCTCGCCGTCTGTCCTGTAGACTTTAGTTTCTACGTTACTTTAGTTATGTCGCCCGCTCACCACCACCAGCAGCGCAATGTTGCATGAAACTTGGGTGGCGAGCTAGCCAACAAAGCTACACAGCATTTATACTTCTGCGTCAAATTGACAGCGTGGCCTGCACGTAGCCCCGTACCCTACGCATTCAACCTGTTCTCACTCCCAAGTTGTCACATATGGACGCATGGTCAAGAGCACTGGGGATCCCTTTACCGTCACAGTCCAACGCAGTGGGGGAAGCCCTGTAGCGTCAGCTTTTGACAGTAAAGGTAGATGTATATTTAACATAAAAGACTGAGTAAGGAGGTGGTTGGGAAGGATGGATGTATGGATGGATCAGAACCCCAACTTTGAATCCTGTGTGAAACAAAAACTCCACTTTAAATATTTTTATTCAGGCAAGTTACATTGATGTAAGTGACGTTAGTTAATTTACGTGCAAACTGACGTACAAATGATGTTATTTTGACCCACATCATGATCTTTTTTAACCTTTACCAAGTAGTTTTGTTGCCTAAACACAACCAAACTGCAACATTTCACGACTTTAATAACGTACTGTTTCAAAATAGCGATATTTCAAAATGCTGGCGTTTTATTTTGAAATTCTAACCGGAAGTTGTGTATTTGTTGTTGCTAAGCGTTGCTAACTTGACCACAGAGCCCTAAATGTCAATAAATGACGCAAAAGGGGTACCCAGGGCATTAAAAATTGATGACAAAGGGCCTTGACCAAGCGGCAAGATGTGACGAGTCGGGACTGAGAACGTGTTGACTCATTAGCCTGACGTGCACCTCCTCAAAAATGGAACTACACATCGGGGCAACGCGGACCATAAAAACTGTGATTGCTTGGCTGGGTAGACTCGCAATGCCTCTGAGACAACAGGAAGTGCCCCGTGCTTTGAAATAACTTTAACTAGCCGCCAAACCAGCACGGTGGATCGATATATTTGACCGTCACAAATGACTCATTTCACTATCAGGATGTGATCCATTCGGCCGAACATTTGGAAAATCTATAATAGCCGCATGTGTACAATTTTACCCCCATTCACGTTAGCAGAGGGCTAAACCGCAAGTCAGCCTGCTCGCCCGGCAAAGTCGACACGGTGGATGCTGTAGCGCTAACGCTGACTAGCATTTGGCGGTAGAACAACGGAGACACCGACGCACATATATGTCAGACTCTTTTTTCCTGTGGTGGGCCCCAGGGTTCTGTGCTCGGCCCCCTGCTGTTCAGTCCGTACATGCTTCCTCTCTGAAAGATTATTGTTAGTTTTGAAGAAATATCTTATCATCATATCATTACTCCTGTGCTTAAGGCTCTTCATTGGCTTCCGATTGGTTTTAGAGTGCATTTTAAAGTTTTAACCATTACTTGCATGGTCAAGATCCCTCTACATCCAGGATCTACTGCACACACACACTTCTGGTCGCTCTCTGAGGTCTCCAGGCCGAGACCTTTTAACTGTTCCCAGAACTCGTTTTACAACAAGAGGTGATGGTTCTTTCTGTGTGGTGGCTCCAAGGCCCTGGAACTCTCTCCCTTGAGCCTTGAGAGCATTGGAAACTTTTAGAAAACACATCTCTTTAGACAAGCATTTAACTAGCCATGTGATTTTGTGTTTTAGTGGTTATTTATTTGTTTTATTTTTATAGTAAAGCACTTTGTGACCCCTCTTGTCTGTGAAAGCTGCCATATAAATAAAGTTTACCTACTTACAGATATAAATGCTTGGCTACACGACGCATAAATATAAACCCTGCTTTGCAGTAGCGTCACATCATCATGACGTGTGTGTTTATGTGTGTGTGTGTCAGTGCGTGACTTCAGAGTGTGTATTCGGAGGACAGAGGCGTCTGATCGCTGCAGACTGAAAGGAGACGGCGTCCTGCGAGCAGGCTCAGACGCTCTTCACCTGATCGATAAGGGGGGCGACGTCCTGTACACCTGGCCGTACAGATACCTGCGCCGCTTCGGACGAGACAAGGTGACACACAATCACAACTACGTGCCTAACTCTAACCAAACGGTCACCTGAACCCTGAAACCAAGTCTTAACCCTCAAACTCCACCAGCTCCTGAGTCCCTGTCAGGTTCAAGTCCCAACTGAAACTAAAACCCCTTTTTTGATTCTCTCTGACCAATCACCTTTTGCCATCACCTCAGCTCGCTTGGAACCTCGCGGGAGGTGATGCCAAACCAGATTAGCCCAATCGAAAAGCAAACGAGCCGAGCGAGCCGAGCTGAGCTGGTACCATCTGGTGGAAAAGGTCTTAACTTCAGCAGCTCACAGTCCCAAACAGAGCAAGGCTTCAGTTTTTAGTTGTTTATATTGCAAAACTCTACCAGCTACGTCACAGCTCAGTCTGGACTCACAGCGTGACAGTGGGTCACATCAGCTGGGCGGAGGTGATTCACGCCGACGTTATCAGTCCAACATTGATGTGCAGTGTGAGGGCGTGTGAAAAGTGTCAGCTGCACGACTCTCACGCTCAAATAGGACAATAACTAAACAGTATTGGTTATCTCAATCAGATATTCTCCATGTTCAGTTTTATTTCTATATTTAGTCCTAACAAAGGTCCTTTGTTAGTCCTTACAGGAGGTTTTCATGTTCTTCTCATTCTGCTAAACTTAAACTTGCATCATAGAGACGACCTAACAATGCTCCTTGTTTAATTTTAAGAATTGTCCTTAAAACTTTAACACTACTGAATTCCTAGTTGCTTATTTTTAGTGGTTTGTAATAGTTTTTCCATTGACTGAACTCTGGAACTCTGTGAGGACACTCTGAGACTCAAGCTTGTATGAATGAAGTCTGGTTTTTCCTCGCCTTCAGTGCTCCTTCTCCTTCGAGGCCGGGCGGAGGTGCGACTCCGGCGAGGGGAATTTTGAGTTTGACACCAAACAGGGGAACGTCCTGTTTCAGGCTGTGGAAGCTGCCATCGACCTGCAGCGGATCTCCCACCCCCACAGACAGACCTCCGCGGGGGGCCAGGTGAGTCAAGAGAACCCCCAGGACCTGCCCCCCCTGCCCCTCAACCCACCGATGATCCAGAGCAGGATGCCACTGATGCCACAGCCCCGGAACCATATCCCACAAACCCCTGCTGCTCAGGTTAGCTCACATTACAGATCGTCTCTATGTTGTTTCAAAATAAAGTCAGGAATTTTCACATTAAAGTCCAGATTTTTTGAGTAGATTTAGAAAAAAGTCAGCATTAAAGGCAGAAATGTTAAAAATAAAATAAAGTTAAAATAAAGTCAGGACTCTGAGTAAAGTCAGGATTTTCACAATTAAGTCCAAATTTTCAGAATAAGTCAGAATGAGGTTATGACTAAAGATAGAATTTCCAAGTTAAAATCAGGACTTTGTGAATAAAGTTAGGATTTTCAGGATAATGTCAAGATTTTCAGAATAAAGTCAGGATTTTCAGTCCAGATTTCCAGGACAGAGTCAGAATAAAGTCAGGATTTTCAGTCCAGATTTCCAGGACAGAGTCAGAATAAAGTCAGGATTTTCAGAATAAAGTTGAAATTTTGAGTGGAGTCAGTATAAAGTCAGAATTAAAGACAGAATTTTCAATTTATTGCTAAATAAATCAAGGACTTCCTGAAAAAAGTCAGGAGTTTGATATCAACGTCCAGATATTCAGGGCAGAGTCCGAACAGTTGCAGGATTAAAGCGGAATTTACAAAATAAGATCAGAATAAAGTCAGGACTTTCAGAATAAAATCCAGATTTTCAGAGTAGAGTCAGGATAAAGTCAGGATTAAAGACAGAATTTTCAAATGATCTCACAGTGAATAATATGAATAAAGTCATGGTGGCCAGAATAAAACCTCAGGAAAACAACCAGAGATTTCAATCACTAATTTAATGTTCCTTCCTAACCAGCTCAGAGAACATTATTTATGACTTTTGGTGAAAACACAGTTCTTTCAGTCAGGCATAAATCTGCAATTTAAACATTCAGAGAAAGGCAAAGACCAAACTTGCAGAGTCAGCTTTAGACTTCAGACGGTCTGAGATTAATTTCACATAACTACACGTTTTTTTTAAATTAATTTAATTAAAACAATATGAATGGATGTGTGTTTATAGTGACAGATATCAGGATTTGTTCTCAGTTAATTATCCAAAATGGAAGCAGTCTTCGAGCTTCCAGCAGCAGCCTGTGTTTTACAAAGACCTCTGGTCTGTTAGAGGAGCAGGAAGCTTCTGCTCCAGCTTAAAAACCGCATGGATGTTTTCTGTCTGCAGGCAGCTGACGGCGTGTACAGCATGGTGACGGAAACGCCGAATCTTCAGATGATTCATCACAAAGACAGAGAGAGCGCCACTTCTCCACCACATCAACAGCCACATCGCCCCCCGCTGGTAGGAAAACACACTACTGCTTGGTTGATCTGAAACTATCAGTAATGTTGAAGGTATCTTGTGTTATTTAGTCTGTTCTTATTGAAGGGTATGAAAACACCTCAATTCAACAGCAGCTGGAAAAGCTTTGTCAGCCGTCAGCTGTCTTTTTGGTCATTTTCAAAAAGAGCACCATGTGACTTCCTGTCTGTGGCTGTCAGCTCCGAGCCCATTGGTTCCTCCTGAAGACGTCAGTCTTTAAAAACTCCCCACAATTAAGGAAATATTGTTTACTTTGTTGAGGACCTCAGATTCTCATCTTCATCAGTTCAGGACACAGTAAACGAATGTTCGGCCCTTTCATACATGAATTATTAAATTAGTAATATTTTCTTTAATGCTTGTTTTTATAAGTGAAAAACTATAATGTAAATATATGAAAGTATTTTTGATATGTGTCTGCTGTAGAGGACACCAAAGTCCAAAAAACTCAATGTTTTTAAAACATTAACTAAAGCAAGTGGTTTAAATACACATGAAGTTATTCAAGTGCAAATGATGTCATGATTTTACAAAATAAGGCAGAATAAATCCTTCGGTGCAGAACGTCCACTGGAGTCTTTTCAGCCGCAGAACAAAATGTTTGTAATAAATAAAGTAAAAATATCATCATTAAAATCTGGATAAAACTAACATCCTATTTAGTTAAAAAAATCCGGTCTGATTTTTTTTGGGTAATATATGTCACTGTGTCACAGCAGAAAGCAAGACATTACTGTAATTGTGTTACTTTTGTGACGTGTTGCTCCCAACACTGGTGCAGGAAATCACAGTGTCAGAGATGATAATTCTCTGTGGGTCAAAATGGCCTCCAGATATCCGTTCTGCACGAGAGGGACTGAAGTTTGGGGGCTCAGACATCAACAGAGACGTATTGATAATGTAGGAACAACATTATGTGTCAGAGCGTTTGCAGTTTGAAGAGAATGAGTAATGTCTTTGATGATGATGATGATAATGATGATGATGATGATAATGATGTGGAGGCTGAACACGTAGTTTGGAGAGTTTCCCTTCTGTTCTGAGAAATGCACCAAAGCCACCGAGACAAGCTGTGAATGAATGTCCTCCAGAGGACAAAGTGCAGCCTGGTTGTCCAAACCTCAGTGTCCATCAGAGAACAGTTGACATAGACGGAGGACGTGTTGACTGTCTGGTTTACAAACACAAACATTTACTGTTCTGGTCACTGTGAGCTGCTCTAACTAATGCCAACAGCTCCATCTGCTGGACTGTTTCAGTTGGTACAGTTCAGGTGCAGACTGGGACTGTAATCCAGGACCCAGAGTGAAACAGATAGACTTTCATTGATATGACCATGAGGGATAAAATACTGATCACTGATTGGTTTATGTCTCTGTCACCTGTTCTGTCCTCAGGCTCGTCTGGAGCCTCCGGTCGACAAGACGCTGACCGGTGTGAAGAGTTTGACCCTGGACACTCGCGGCGTCCCCATCGCCCGCAAGAACCAGGTCAAGATGATCTCCAGCTGCCCTCTGCCTAACGCTGGCCCCGAGCCCGGCTCGGCCCCGGGCCTGTCCCCCGGCCACTCCCCCAACACCCGCCTGAGCCCCAAACTGAGCTCCACCCCAGATCAGACGTACTCCCAGATCACCATGCCGGCCCCCATAGATCGAAGCACCAAGAGGGACAAGAAAGGCGGTGGCGGCAGCGGCGGAGGCAGCGGCGGCGGTGGTGCGGCTCCCCCCAGCACCTCCCCTCTTATCCCCCATGATCCAGAGTACTCCCTTCCCTTCGACACCATCGCCACAAATGTCATAGCCGACATCCTGAACACCCATCGGACTGACGCAGCTGAGAGCGGCGCCGACCCGCTCTACGACAGCATCGACGAGTTGAAGATCAGAAACCTGTTCCTGAGCGACGCCGACTCTGTCAGGCCGCCATACGAGAAGGTGGAGCACATCTACGACGAGCCCGAAGGCTGCGCCATGCCAAAACCTCCCCCCTCCGTGTACGACGACCCAGAAGAGATGCGAGGAGACGCCTGGAGGATTATGGGTACAGCTGCTGACCCTAAAGGTCACGAGTACCCGTACAACCCCCGGGTGGACGACTACGCCGTGCCCAAACGACCTCAGAGGGTGTTTCCTGTTGCACAAAGCACCAACGAAGATGAAGAAGATGGGGAGGAGGAGCCAGAAGAGGAGGAGGAGGAGGAGCTGAGGGAGAGGCCGCTGGATTCACCGTACAACAACGTGATGGTGAAGATGGCGTAGAGGAGACAGGAAGCACATACAAAGCGTCAGCTGTGAGCATTAACCTGAGCTGAGGACTGAATCTCTGGCTGATCCGCCATCTTTAGTTTCTTTATCAGTCCTCCATCTCTAAGGACGGGGCGGTCAGCGCCTTCTTCTAATAAAATTAAGTAATCCAGCAGAGAAACGTCCGCACAGGTCCATCAATCAGCAGCTTGTTATGACCCATATGTAGATTTTTAGTTAGGCGGCGACCCCTAGTGGCAGAAGAAGTCAGGTAACGCGGTATAAAGAGCCGTGTGGTGCGGCGGATGAGTCACATAGACTTTCCCTCAGGAGACCGGGGTTCAAGTCCCGTGTGAGAGAAAGTGAGAGGAGACACGTTCTAAGCCAAATAACCAGCGTCTCTCCCTAAATCTAACCAAACTCCCGCCGTTTCACAACCTTTACCTCGTGTTAAAGCTTCAGCGTGGACGTTTTAGTGGCATCTAGTGGTGACGCCGCTCCCGGCTCTGTCGGCTCCGAGCTAGATAACACGTGCGGTCCTCCATGTGTCCTGGGCGGTGTCCGCGTGAGGGGCCCCGCGGTGTTTGTAGATATAAACGTCTCATTCACGTTCATTCTGTGAGGTCTGTCCACACCACTGAAAACACAGCTATGGATATTGTTTTTGCATTTCTGTCACCAGATCCTCCTAAATATTACACACTGGACCTTTAGACGTCACGTGACCTCACTGAGGGTCCGCCTGTCGCTGGGCCGGTACCTGCCGACACGCGTTCATGTCCTTTTGGCCCATGGACCTATTTCGCCGTTTGGGTTTGAGGACGTGTTCAGCAGTTGTGCTCTGCTTTGTTCTCCGCTCTTTGAAAACCAGAGCTGCTGCGTTTACCTGTACTGGGATCAGTTCTTGTAAAGTGGAGCTTGCTCTCGGGGGCCCCTCTCTGTTTAAGTAAAGGTCATAATAAAAATAAAATAATTGAATTGTCAAAGAATCGTGTAGTCCCCTCTCACAGCGTCGCGTTAGCTCTTTGTCTTCTCGGTTTGATTTCCTGACAGCAGAGCTTGTCGGTGAAAACTTATTAATAATAACTTTATTTGTAACGCACCTTTAACACAAAGATGCAGCTGAACGTGCTAAACTAAGCTAAACAAGATCAGATTAAAATAACATAGCAAAATTATATCATATATATGTATATACATATATATATATATATATATATATATATATACATATATATATATATATATATATGTATATGTATATATATATATATATACATGTATCTAATTTAGATATATATATATATCTAAATGTCCTCAGATGTCAGAGCGTCTTTAAACGCAGCACCGTGGTCTCATCAGTATTTATTTATGTTCATAAGATGCCATAAAGTTTGATTTGGGAGTTTCTGGAGATTGTTTGATGAATCTGACCTCAGGTCTGTTTCAGTCAGAGGAGTTCCTCCAGCAGAGGGCAGCAGAACATCTGCAGAGACCAGATCCATCGCCTGAAGTTATTTCATTATGTTGTTGTATCATTAAACTGTGAACTGAAGTTAGCACGACCATCCTCTGTGTTTGTCCACTCAGTGTCTGTGTGCAGATGTTTCACAGCTGCCTGTAAACCTGAAATAAAACCTCATTCATTGTCCATCTGTCCGGTGATTCATTCCGACGTTGACCCAAAGTGACTGATCATCAAGAGCAGAGTCAGAAAACCTGCAGACATAACGTCCACCCTTTTCTGCGCTGCTGTGGCTCCAGGGGAGAGCTCTGATTGGCTGATATTTCATCCATTAAAAATGTTTCTAAAGTAAAAGTATGTCAGTATAATCAGGACAAAGTACTTAAAGTATACAAAATAAAAGTTCTCACTGTCCTGTGACTGGACTATTAAATGTATATTAAATATTAGTTAGTAGTTTTATATCAGATTATTTCTCTAACTGAAAATCTGAAAATAGTGAGAAATGCCGTCACAGTGACCCGGAGCCCAAAGTGACGCTTTGTTCAGCTTGTTTTGTCAAACCAGCAGCACAAAGCTCAACTTTACTACAAATAACTTAAAATAATAAAAAGAAAATAGCAGCAAATTTAAATACCGTGAAATGTTTTTACATAAAAAATGTTTTTTCCAGATTATTTCACCGTCAGTCCAATGATCCTGTCAGCTGGACAAACTGTTGAGTTTAATTTATAACAAAGCATCATATTTTACAAAAGCTGACTTTGTAAAGTTACTGTTAGATTAACGTAGTGAAGTAAAAAGTACCATTTCTCCCTCTGAGATGGAGGAGAAGGACAAAATACTCAAGTAAAGTACAAGTACCTCAGATTTGTATGTAAGTGCAGCACTTACTTAGTAACTGTGCTTGAATAACTGTCCATCGTTGGTCCCTGATTCACTCAGCTGCATCGTTGGTTCACTGTCAAACCAGACAAAATAAGTAGCTCACAGAGAGCCGCTGACCTTCCTCAGAGTTTCCAGACTGAAATAATCGTAGAAAGACTCCAGACCTTTCAGGTCAGCAGGCTGCAGGAAAATTGGTGGCGTCCCAGCGGACAGGTTCCTTTTCCAGCTGGGGATTATTGTGCTTCTCTTTGGACCTCCTGCTTCACTTTACCTCATTTGTAAGTTTCACTTTGACCTTTGAGGGTCGGTTTCCTGTTAGCAACTGTGAAACTGCACATTTTGGAGAGGCCTTTTATTGTGACCAGCCTAAGGCCTTTTATTGTGGCCAGCCTAAGGCACACCTGTGCAGTTCCCATGCTGTCTGATCAGCATCTTGATATGCCACACCTGAGAGGTGGATGGATTATCTCGGCAGAGGAGAAGTGCTCACTGACACAGAATGTTGACAGATTTGTGAACAATCTTCAATCTAAAGCGTTATGTTAACGCCGCTCTCTCCTGACGAGTCCGAGCATCAGTGACAGAGTTTCTGTCTGTCTGTAAGTTTCACTTTGCTGCTTCAGGTGATGCTTTAAAAAAATCAGATGGAGAAACCGATGAGAAAGTTTACCCTGGTGCACATCATGCTGTTTAACATGGTGCATGTACCAAAGCATTTTACAGTTTTTGCCCGTTGCTTGAACACTATAGACCCATGCTTAGACTAAAGTAACACAACTTGAAGCTTTTGTTACCATACCTCAAACACATGCACCCATTCCTTAAACAAAAGCGCTGCTTTGCACTCTAGTTGCAATTCTGCAACACACTTACTCCTTTATGCAACACACTCGGTCCTGCATACTACACTCTTTGTTCAGAAGTGAAATCTCAGGGTGCCATTTGTAAAACACATGGATCCAAAATACAAAACACATCGGTTAACTGCAACCACTCAAATACACACCTGAAGGCACTTACTTGCAAAACTGAACACCACTCAGCCAGCTACAAAAAGCCCTCAGTTTAGCCATTTCAAGAACTCTGCAAGCATGGATGGAGGGAGAGCAAGAGGCAGAGGAGGAGGAGGAGGAGGAGGAGGAGGAGGAGGAGGAGGAGGAGGAGGAGGAGGAGGAGGAGGAGGAGGAGGAGGAGGAGGAGGAGGTCAAGGTCGAGGTCGAAGAGGCCATGCACGGACCCCTATTTCTGATGATATAAGAGCAACTTTGGTGGACCATGTCATCTACCATGGCCTGACTATGAGGGAAGCTGGGTAGAGAGTCCACTCACATCTAAGCCGCTTCACAGTGGCATGTAAGAACATTCGACTAGAAAACAGGTATTTCTTCCCCTCTCACTCTCCTCAGATGGTATTTACAGCACTGTACTACAGTACATCACATTACCACATCATGTGTACAGGGTATTGCAGGGTGCTAATGCTCCTTTTGCAGCCAAAGTGGTAGTTTTTGTGAAACACACCATGCATCGTTACTTACAGTATATTGAGATGTTTCAGTACAGTAGGTGATATACAGTAAAGTAATGTAAGAAAAAAGAAGCAAACCGATGACAATTTGTGGTTGTATTTCTCTAGAATGACTAGAAGACCTTCTGGGGGAGGACGGCAACAGATGACGGGATCCATGAGCCCACATATGCACAATTGCCATGACTTTCTGTGTTTACAGTATAGTATTTTTTGTATTATTTTATATATATTTTTTGCTTTATCTGAATTCATGTTACTGCTATGTACAATACTGAGTAGGCCTATTTGCTTTTTTGGTTGTCTGAAAATGTGCCTCCTGAAAATACAGTGAAAATCAAAGACTGCAGTGTTTTATATAAAGTAGACTAGTGTGATCCACCTGATCTGAAAGTGTATGCATGTGATGCAAGTATGTCTCATTTTGTCATCAGAGTTACATTTTGACAAAGGAATGTTAGGTTTTGATAGTAGAGTTTCAATTTGACACAGATGTGAACGGTACGTTTCCCAGTGTTGTGTCAGTCATTTTGGCACAATGAGTTTTGCAAAATGTGTTCAAGCACCGGGCAAAAACTGTAACAGTACCATGGTCAACAGTATGATATGTACTCCACACAACTGGACGAGACGCCGACAGCAGAAACAGCTGATCAGATGTGAGTTACAACAACAGTGTTTCCATCTTCCGTTTGGCTCATTAACTCTTTTTCGACAAAAACCACCTCAAGCGAGTGTAAAGAAGGATTGTGTTTCCAATTCTGCCGTTTCCATCGACCTTTTCTAACGCGACACTTAAAAATGCGCATTAAAACACGTTGACGGAAACGTGGCTCCTCACGTCTGCCGACTTTGTCAGCAGTTTTATAAAAACAACTGCCGTTTGGATTAGTTTACTTTTATCATGTACTAAAATTATTTATATATGCATTCATGTACAGGCACAAACTAGCGGTTAAAGGCACCAAAACCACTTCTAGTTTAGGGTCCTTTGGGTGGTTCCAGTGTTATCCAGTGGTTCTGTAGGTGATTACAGAGAACCTTTACTGTAGGAGGTTCTGGGGGTCCGTGAGGAAGTTCTATGTGTGCTGGGTCACTGAAGTTTTTCTGGGGGCCACAGAGGGAACATGTTTTCTCATCCCTCCACACTGGAGGATCTTAAAGGAGATCTGAGGCGGTTCTGGTTCCCGTGGTGGAAAGAGGTCTCCCATCATCCATCTGTTACCTGCAGAACCAACAGAAGGTTCTACATCCCCTGAAGGCCTAACGTCACGCACGTCTCTTTAATTATGACCCTGAGTGTGTTTGCGTTTAATTATGCTAAGTTAGTGCGTCAAAGAAGAAACAGGAGAGCGGCGTTTCCGTGACTTGAGAGGACTTTACAGTGACTCACCCGGACCCCGAGGGGCCCCGACGTCCCCACGGTGTGACAGAAAGAATCAGAGGCTCATGAATTAAGCAGACCTCTTACTGTCACATCTGCTGCTCGTCGACATAGCCGACTGTAAAACCATTTGGGGCGACCGGCATGTTTCTAACACACATATATATTTAATCCGGAGTTATAATCCTTCAGATTTACATTTTGTCCTCCGCAGCAGCAGATGAATTCTGGGACATCTCCTGTTTACACTTGTTTTCACTGAAAGTGAACGTGTGCAGGTCTGATCTGAAATCAGCCTGATCATCCATCATCCATTAATCATGTCACTAAAATGTGTAACAGGCACTAACACGTTACTGTCATACTTTCCCAGTAACTGGTAGAGTAACTAATTACTTTTCTAAAACAGTAATATTACGCACGCTCTGCTGTACTTTTTAAAGTATATTCAGGTGTTTTAGCTCTGAGACGGTCCCAGGTTGGCCTGGAACCCGGCTCAGCTGACGTCGTTCACGCACCACAGTGATAAAGCAAGAATCTGCACATCAACACGCTGCATGTTTGTTCTGGTACAAGAGACGCGTGACAGCTCTGGCGGGCCTCGGGGGTCCCTGTACCTGTGGACTCCCTGAGGACTACATGTGGACCTGTGGAGGTTCAGCTTCTGGTGTGTTCACTGTTCAGGTGACTCAGAGCGTCGCTGTGATTGGCTGCTTCCTGTTTGTCTCAGTAAACTGGCGTTGAAGCTGCAGGGCGCCGTGTGACGGTGATCCTGTCCGACACAACCAGCTACACACACACGCACACCCCCACCCCCCCCACCCCGGGATACAGCGGGCTACAAAGGCGTCCCAGCATGCATCTCTCTGGCCGGCTTACAACACACTCAGCTGGAAACAAAAAGAGCATCAGTGTGCGTGCGTGTGTGCGTGCGTGCGTGCGTGCGTACATGTGTGTGCGTGCGTGCGTGCGTCGCGTCGCGTCGCGTACATGTGATGTGCGTGTGTGTGCGTCGCGATGCGTGCGTCGCGTGCGTACATGTGTGCGTGCGTGCGTCGCGTGCGTCGCATGTATGTGTCGCGATGCGTCGCGTCGCGTGCGTGCATGTGTGTGCGTGGACTCGCTGGCCTGGAAGCTGAAGGAAACCCTCCTCATGATCCTGAACACCCGAGAATTAAAACAGCGAGGTCACGCGTTGTCCTACTTCCTGTTCACAGCTGAGCTCAGACGCCAAGGACGAGACGGTGATGTCATCAAGCGGCTTCCACTGGGAGACGAGCAAACGGGGAGAAGGCGCTAATAAACAAATCTGGACTCTCGAAACAGAAACTTGCTCAAAAGCTACAAGATCAGAAAAGTAGGCGTGTGAAACGCTCGTCAGGCTGATGTTCATGATCAGAATCTGATTGGTTCACAGCAGTGACATAATGAGCGTACGTAACGGGTGTGATGTCCAATTCCTTTGCACAGATCTGGATCACTCCAAAGTAACATTACACATATGTGCATGTACGGCCTGAGCAGCTACACGGGTCTGCGTGCCGCCGTTACGTCAACGAGCCGCCGCTCCGTCTGTGGTGCCTCCTCAGAGACAAACTTTACAGCGAGCAACAGAAGACAAAGACTCGACATCGCGCATCGATATCTGAAGATGACTTAAAAGCCATCAAGAAAGTATCGGGCCGAACGCCGGCCCCTGGCTGTGATGTAAGAAGCGTGTGCTGAAGTATTCAGCTTTGTGATTTGTTGTTGTCCGTCCTCACTTTGTTTGTGGTCTGTTTCCTTCAGCTGGACGCTTGAATGTGAAGACTGATAATGAAGTTTGAGTTTATTCGTCCAGCCGCCCTGCGTGCAGCGACCTCTGCAACGAACCTGTGCTGAGATGCTTTGGGGCGTATGGAACGGAGATCCCGTGTGATACGCTGCGATCAGCGTGACACACGCGCCTGATAACGTCCAGAATCGTTTGCATCAGTGTGTCAAAGCAGTTCGTTCTATGAGGAATGTGTTTCATGACGCGCACGAGTGACGAGACTTTTGAGAGCTTCACTTCTGATCCGTAATGGCTGCTCTGGAGCTTTCTATCACATGATCTTCTCCACAGACGATGACGTCACTTCCTGGTCTTGTGATCCCGACCCTCCCCCTGTGGACGGCGTGTGAGAACAGACCCCAGCTATGACATCACTGTGTGTTAATTATAAGTTACGTCTGGTGAGCAGAGCAGAGGAGGGGGTGCAGGTTGGAGAAGCTTGTTTCCATGGCAACCACTGTAAGGATTTGGAGCTGCATCCGCGTTGCCAGGGCAACTGTGCACGCTGGCAGTGGATGGGGAGATGAATGTGATTTTAAACAGAGAAGAAGAAGAAGAAGCGTTTCTTCTTCTTCTGCCGCTCTGAACACACACGTTCTCATTTTGATCTCAGCAGCTGACGTTCTGGGTTTCCCGTCTCCGTGAACAGGAAGTCCGCTGCATGTGTTCTCACTTACAGCATGCGGACAAAGAAAGCTCGCCATCGTGAAGCTACTTTAACAGTCTGCCTCAGTCTCAGTGTTCAGCCGCCGCCTGGTCATGAAAGACATTTCTCTTTGTACAGACACGTTCTAAACACGTCCGTTAGACTTGATTTTGTGTTAAAGCTGTTTTAACTGACACGTGTCGAACAGGAAAAGTGCAGCCTTGTGGATTTTCCAAGTCCACGTCTGAAACAAGGACTTGTTGTTCTGACAGAAGGATTTGCAGTTGAGAGGCGGATGAAGGACTCCGCAGGGGATCCACTGTGTGCTGCTGTTTGAACAAACTGTTTATGCAGATCTTAAGGATGATTCCAGAAAACCCGGCACATTCGTTCTTAATGCCAAGAATTTCTGATCCATTCTTTTGGATAAAACACTGATTTTATCTGCAGTGTTTTGTTAGAAGTTAACGTCTGACCGATGTTTCAAATCCACGTATCCGACACAATAACTAACAGAACCTCATCTGCAGTCACGATCTGTGAAGAGGACGGGAGCCGGCTCTCCCAGAGGCAGAAGATCAGGAAGGCTCCTGGCCCTGACGGTCTCTCACCATCCTGCCTGAAAACCGGTGCAGCCCAGCTGGCCCCCATCTTCACTCAGATCTTCAACAGATCCCTGGAGCTGTGTGAAGTTCCCTCCGGTCCCTCTATCTCTGGACTAAATGACTACAGGCCCGTCACCCTGACATCTGTAGTCATAAAGTCCTGGTGTTGGCCCACCTGAAGGACATTACAGGCCCCTTGCTGGACCCCCTGCAGTTTGCCTACAGGGCTAACAGGTCAGTGGATGATGTAGTCAGCTTGGGTTTGCATCACATCCTGCAACACCTCGACTCTCCAGGGACATACGCAAGGATCCTGTTCGTGGACTTCAGCTCAACGTTCAGCAGGAAAGTCAGGAAACGGGCAGGAAGCATCGCTGCAGATCCATCTCACCTGTTCCAGCTCCTCCCCAGAGCTCTGTACGGCAAAACCAACAGACTCAGGAACAGTTTCTTCCCACAAACCATCACTCATCTCACTCAATTTCCCCGTATGTGCACACAGACCTGGCAAATAAATCTGATTCTGATAACTTACCTTCATTCAAGTTCACCCTCTCTAACCAACTTTTAGAGAAACAGGAAAGAGAGAGAGAGAGGCATCACGCCGACCTGTTCTCACTCCCGTCACATATGGATGCGTGGTCAAAACCCGTGGCGTCAGTTTGTAACACGCTGGGGGAAGCCCTGTAGCGTCACACTTAAAGTTAGTCAATGTCAACTATAAAGGTAGGCGTAGGATATTTTACAGAAAAGTCCAAGTGAGGACGTGGTTGGGGTGGACCAGTGGGCCAGAAACCAGACTTTTACCCAGGAGGCCGGAGTGTTGTTATTTTATTGGCGTAAGTTAAGTTTCTAACCCAAATCATGATCTTTTCCGAAATCTAACCAACTAGCATTAACCTCTACTCTTATTTTGAAAGTCTAACCAGACATTGAATATGAATGCTTTACCACAGAGATCCCAAAAACCCCAAAGATTAACCAGGGCGATAAAGAGCGAGGCCAAGGGATCCATATGGGACTGAGTCGAACACGCAGCAAAGGGCCATTGGTTGGATTTGAACCCGGGCATCACACAGCAAGGACCCAGACTCTGAAACAAACCTGGGTCTGACCCTCCCCTTTACCTGACACGCAGACTAACACATGTGGGTCACATGTCAAACAACACACACAATAAACCTGTGTCCCGTTAATCACCTCCCTCTGCAGTATTTGAAGTCTTCCCATCGTCTTCGTGTGTTCCCCGAGGTACTCGGCCATGTCTGGGTGTATTTTGGGATGTTACCTGTGCTGTAAGTTGCCAACTCTTAATGCGTGCTAATGAAACGGTGAGACTGCTCTGTGTTTTGGGGCCAGTCCCTTTGTTCCTGTGCCTACACCTTTTTTAGGTACAGTCTATGGTCTACACCTGGCGAAATGTTATTATACATGGAAGATACAGCTAAGTATGTGTGTGCACATAAACACAAATGATGTACAGTATTTTATTTTATTGAGCAGATCCAGGACCCAGGGTGGGTGGCCATCTGCCTCGACCGGTTGGGGGGAGGTGTGGGGGAGGGGGGTGAGAGAACACACAGCAGCCCAATGCATGTTTCACATAGAGATGTAAAATGTGATGAGTGCTAATAATACAAATATCAATAACAATGGTGATGACAGTAGCAAAGGTGTAATGCCTGATGGCTGGAAAAGTGCCCTGATACAACCTTTTGATAAACCTGGTAAAGACACAACTAATGCAGGGAACTACAGACCTATAGCTTTAACATCGCACTTGTGTAAATGGATGGAAAAGATAATTGTCTGCAGATTCTTATTATTTAGAGCAAAGAGGACTGCTAAACAAATACCACAGTGGATTTTGTAAAGGAAAATCTACGATAGATGCTTTAGTTAAAGTTAGCAATGAGGCAGAAAAGGCGGTTAGTATGAAAGAGCTCATGGCTATAGTATAGTTTGATATTGACAAAGCTTATGATTCAATGTGGAGAGAAGGACTACTGATAAAAATGCAAAAAATGGGTATTGACAACTGGGTTTTAGACTTCCTGTCTAACCGAACTTTCCGTGATAAAGTTGGAGATGCTGTGTCGGAGGATTTTGGAATTGAAAATGGCATTCCTCAAGGGAGCTCTATAAGCCCTATTTTGTTTAACATCATGATAAACAACATTTTTGTAAACGTAGATAGAGATATTGGGTCACACTTTATGCAGATGATGGGGCTCTATGGAAAAGAGGGAAAAACATTAGACATGTGACTAATAGCATACAGAGTGCTATATTAAATGTTGAAAGATGGTCATATGAGTGGGGATTTAAGATGTCAGTCTCAAAGTCATGTTATATGTTTCTTACTACATTATATGGACAAAATATGGAAAGAGTTCAAGTATCCAGGGTTGTGGTTTGATGAGAAATCATGTTAAACAGGTTGAAACAAAATGTAAAAAGGTACTGAATCTCATGAGGTCAGTTTCTGGTTACCAATGGGGAGAAGACAAATAATCACTACTAGATATTTATAGAGCCTTAATACGCTCATGTATTGACCATGACTGTATGGTATATGGAGCAGCAGCCAAGAGTATCTTAGAAAAACTAGACAGAATTCAGCTCAGAGCTCTAAGACTCGGTTTAGGTGCAGTGAAAACAACCCCTACTAATGCACTGCTGGTAGAAGCTGATGAATTGCCACCATATTGAAGACGTGCTAAATTGTCTTTAGCATATTGGGTCAAGTTAAAAGGATCTGGAGAGGAACAACCTGCAACAAAGGTTCTATGTGAATGCTGGGAACATACACAACAACTGAAAGCTAAAGGATTTGGCTGGAATATTAATACAGTAGCAGAAGAATACGGATTAAATAAGATAGAATATGGACCAACTACTGTATGGGGTAATGTTCCTCCGTGGATATTTCCTGTACCCAATGTGGACTTGTTGCTTCTAGAGAAGAAGAAAGAATGGAGTGAAAGTAATGTAGATAATATTGGATATTTGGTTCAAGACTGTATAAAGAGGAATTATTATAATTATATACTATTATTTACTGACGGATCAAAAGATCCAGGGACTGATTATGTAGGATCAGGAGCATACATACCTGAGTTTGATGTAAGTATATGTAAAAGAATTAATGATAAGCTATCTGTATATACAGCAGAAATGGTTGCTATTATTTTAGGGTTACAGTGGATAGAAGAGGTGCAGCCTGAGAGCAGCTGCCATTCGCTCAGACTCCACTGCAGCCCTGTAAAGTCTGAATTCCAAAAAGACAGTAAGAGATGATCTATTGATTGAAATATGCACAATAATGCTGAGAATTCAAAGAACTGGAGTGGATGTGCAATTTGTTTGGGTACCTGCTCATGTTGGTGTTGATGGGAATGAGAAAGCAGATGAGATTGCAAAGACAGCGTTGAAATTAAAAGATGATCCGTTCCCTTTGGAAAAGGAGAGGCCAAATCATTAATTAGAAAAGCAGTGAGTGATGTATGGCAGAAGAAGTGGGACACAGACACTAAAGGGAGCCACTATTACAGCATACAGAAATCAATTAAGGTGAAGAGTTTCAAAGGGAAATGTAGAAGAGATGAAGTGGTGTTTTCAAGATTAAGGCTTGGACACACTGGGTTAAAATCAACACTTTATTTAATGGCAAAATGTTTGTCTGATAAATGTGAGGCTTGTAATGTTGCTGAAAATGTCGAGCATGTCATCATGAAGTGTAGTAAATATATTTCTGAGAGAAACATCTTACGGAATTTAGAAGGGATTTTAGGGATGAGTGAGGAAACAAGGGAGGGCTGCAAAGCTGTCTTTAGTTTTCTCAAAGCTGCAGGATTAGATCATAAAATATAGTTATATAGTTCTTTCTGGTTTTGTTTCCTAGCCATTTATTTACCTGTAACCTGAAGTACTAAAACCCTGATATTGCACACTCCGGAACAGTAGGTGGCGGTATGCACCTGAACAAAAATCCCAGAGAAGAAGAAGATGATAGTAGCAGCAAGGGACCCCCAACCACAGATCCAGGCCCAATCCCAATCACCCCCCTAAGCCCTAAGCCCTGAACCCTCACAGACTTTACTGACGTCACTTGGAAAGTGACTGAGTGCAAGAGGCTGCAAGGACTCAAAATGCTGTAACTAGGAACGGGACGGCCCTTTCCCACTTTATCACGTTACCTTGACAACGCTGAAAAACGCTGCACACTTTTTATTTTATGCTTTTGTCTGATTAATGAAGTCCTGCAGGCTCTTATAGTGACATCCACTCTACAGAGTGGAGGAGCGGTAAATGTCAATATATTTGTCAATAATCATGAATAGGCCGACACTATTGTTGGTCAAAACACACATCATTAAGTAAAAACTAAAATAAATAGTTGAATAAACAAAGTGTGTAGGCTAATAAGGTGTATTCCTCTGACTTCATGTGTTCTATGCACCATCTTAAGTTCAGAAAAATTCTAACAATGTTAACATCAGCGTTGGTGTCAATGCTTGTTTGTTTACCGTTTTCTTCTTCTTCTCCTGTATAGGCGTATTTGCCGTGATATTTGTCTCGCTTCGGGCTTCCCCTGGTAACCCCGTGTTTCCACGTCATACCGCTATGAACTGTGGGCAATTCCCTCAGCCAAAGTCTGCAGAAATGCGGACTTCACGGAAAAGGGTCTAAAAGGGCTCAAAATGTCCGCGAGAGCCCTCAGCGCACTTGACGATTTGACAGTGGGACAGCCCTAAGCCCTCACGGACTTCCCGGGAACGCGCCTCAAAGTCTGTGAGTCTGTGAGGGTGGAGATTGGGATTGGGCCCCAGACTCCACAGCTCCAGAGCCAGGAACACCTGCAGGAAGTGACAGGAGGACAGAGGAGCAAGATGGCAGCCAAGCCACACCTGTGTCTGAGATCTCCTCAAGATTTTAGGTGTTTCTTGTGATGTTTTATGTCTTTTAAACTCAGATGACTCCAGAAAAACAAGACATTCTCCTCCATACTGGGATTATTTTAATTGCGGATAAGGCTGAATATGAACTTAAAACCTGGACATTGACCACCTGGTAGCCCTGCTTGCTAGCCACCGCCTGGATGCCCTGCTAGTAGCCTGCTACAGGTAGCCCTGCTTGTAAGCCTGCTGCAGCTAGCTCTGCTGCTAGTCACCACCTGCATGACCTATTGCTACCCTGCTACTGGTAGCTCTGCTGCTAGCCTGCTGCTAGTAGCCCTGCTTGCTAGCCACCACCTGGATGTCCTGCTTGCTAGCCTCCACCTGGATGCCCTGCTGCTACCCTGCTACAGGTAGCTCTGCTGCTAGCCTGCTGCTGGTAGCCCTGCTTGCTAGCCACCTGCTGGTAGCCCTGCTTGCTAGCCACCACCTGGATGCCCTGCTAGTAGCCTGCTACAGGTAGCTCTGCTGCTAGCCTGCTACTGGTAGCTCTGCTGCTAGCCTGCTGCTCGTAGCCCTGCTTGCTAGCCACCACCTGGATGCCCTGCTTGCTAGCCACCACCTGGATGCCCTGCTGCTACCCTGCTACTGGTAGCTCTGCTGCTAGCCTGCTGCTGGTAGCCCTGCTTGCTAGCCACCTGCTGGTAGCCCTGCTTGCTAGCCACCACCTGGATGCCCTGCTTGCTAGCCACCACCTGGATGCCCTGCTGCTACCCTGCTACAGGTAGCCCTGCTTGTTAGCCTGCTGCAGCTAGCCCTGCTACTAGTCACCACCTGCATGACCTATTGCTACCCTGCTACTGGTAGCTCTGCTGCTAGCCTGCTGCTAGTAGCTGCTTGCTAGCCACCACCTGGAAGCCCTGTTTGCTAGCTACCTGCAGCTAGCCCTGCTGCTAGCCACCACCTGCATGACCTATTGCTACCCTGCTACTGGTGGCTTTGCTGCTAGCCTGCTGCTAGTAGCCCTACTTGCTAGCCACCACCTGGATGCCCTGCTTGATAGCCAACACCTGGATGCCCTGCTGCTACCCTGCTACTGGTAGCTCTGCTGCTACCCTGCTACTGGTAGCCCTGCTTGCTAGCTACCTGCTGGTAGCCCTGCTTGCTAGCCACCACCTGAAGCTCCTGTTCACCCCTGTGAAGCCTGTCTTCAACTAAACCTGGTAACTTGACATCATGCATTTGTTTATACTCTTCATACTTATACAGTTCAGTCCTGTACTAGATGAACTTAATATGTCCAAAATGAGAAGCAGTATATTAATACAGCTAAATTATGGTCATTTCTCAATTTCATCTACAAGTCCTTATGAGATATAAGGCCAGAAAATCAACCTGTGTAACCAAAAACTGTTGACAAGTTAAAGACCCCGTATCTCCAGAACCTACTGCTGTTAAATGACTATTTTACTGTCTCAGATTA
Organism: Lepomis macrochirus; assembly: GCA_024633595.2. Lineage (NCBI taxonomy): Eukaryota > Metazoa > Chordata > Actinopteri > Centrarchiformes > Centrarchidae > Lepomis > Lepomis macrochirus. The sequence goes on along the minus strand of JALXJV020000005.1, from coordinate 39,695,206 downwards.
TTCTTTTTCTCAGCTCATAGAGGACAGTGGTAATGACAAATATTACCCAGCCAAACAAAAACTACGTTGTATGATTATGCTTTTATTGATGTTATCTGGTAACGTTCAGCCCGGTCCTGGTCCTGGTCCTGGTCCTCCTAACACTTAGCAATCCTTAGCCACTCCTTCAGATTTCAAAAGCAGACATGGCCTTGATTTTATACATTTAAGCGTTAGAAGCCTTGTCCCTAAAATGGATATGATCAAGATCTGGGCTAATACAACCAATGCTGATATCATTATTATCTCTGAAACCTGGCTTAAAAAATCTCTATCTGATGAACTTATTTCTATTGAAGGTTATAAAGTTTATAGAACTAATCGGGTTGGCATGTGAAATCTAAGTTTAAAGCTCTGTAACCCTGTTTGAAAAAGTGAATATCTCAAAAAGACTCCATCTGCCTCAAAGGATGCTTTCCAATCTAAATCCGAAATATTACATGAAATTAATGACTGAATGAATGAATTTATCCTTATGGGTGATATGAATTGGGACTGGCTTTCTGGGAACTCTGGTTGTTTTAAAGACTTGTGTAATGACCTAAACTTAGTGCAACTTAAGAATAAATCCCAAAGCAGAAATAAAATCTACTCTCCTTGATTTAATCATAACAAACTCAGTTCATAAATATATCTCAACGGCCGTATTTTGTAATGTCGTCAGTAACCATTGTGCAGCCGCTTGTGTAAGAAATACAAAAATCCCCAATTGGTAAAACTATGCATCGTCCTAAAAAGACATTTTAAAAGTTTTGAACAGGCTTTTCTACATGATCTGTATCACAGTGATCTCAGCAGGGTGTCTTTGTTTTCAGAGGCTGAAATGGCATTCAAATTTCATTTCCATTGTAAATAAACATGTACAAATCAAAAAGATTAGGATCAGTGGTAAGGACAACCCCTGGTTCTCAGACAGCCTATCAGAGCTCATCTGTTTGAGAAATAAAATGTGGGCACAAGCTAGATTCTCCAACCCTTCTGCTGTTTGGACTGCATTTAGAACAAGAAACAAGTGTGCTTTGATGATTAGAAGGTCCAAATCTGAGTTTAATAAAAAACACTTTATTCAGGCTGGATTCATATTTGCTCAAACGGTAAATAAATCTGTCCCATGTCCTGCCAACTCAGCATCTGAAAATGTAAATCGGGAATACTTTAATTTGAAACCGATTTCAGTGTCAGAAGTTCATAAAGCCCTCAGAGCCAGAGCCTCTTTTTTTATTAATTTATTTTTTTAAACGTTTACACACACAGGGCAAGGCAGCATGTTTCTGCCCTGTTAGCTTTGTTGCTAACAAACAAACTTCTGCCTTCCTCAGAGCCTTCAAAGAAATCTTTATTGACTGTTGTCGACGGTCTGCAGGGGCCGACGGGCTGTTTGATTCTGCTGACTCCACCGGCTGCAGAGAGAAAATGTTTCTCCTTCTCAGCTGATTTATTCCCCCAGTAAACACTTTCCTGATGAGTTTATGGTCTCAGTCGCTAGTTTCAAGTCTTCTTCAACACAGCATGATGTTCATTTAGTAAATTATGGTCCCATTTAGAGGAACAGAGACCAGGAAGCAGGGGAGGCTTTAGGGCGGGGCTACAAGCTGATTGATAGTGAGTACATTTTGTTTTCAGCCTGTTTATCGCTAGCCAAATTAGCATCCCAGCTACAGGTAACGTGAATTATAGATGCACTCTGCTAACCAAGCTAGCCAACAGCGTACACGGCCGTTAGCTCCACCCTCTCGTCCAAATATGGTCACGTCTGGTTCAAAAAACAAGATGGTGACGGCCAAAATGCCAAACTGGAGGCTTCAAAACGGCGGTCCACAATCCAACAGGTGACGTCACGCCGGCTACGCCCCCCTCTGTTTATACGGCTGTGTTCAGGACTAATAAGCTTTAACGAAGAGGAAAGTCTAAAGGATTCTTAAATGTGGAGCTGGTCTCCTGAACCCAAACTGGAACCTGGTTCCACAGGAGAGGAGCCTGATAGCTGAACGCATTGGCCTCCATTCTACTTTGGAGACTCTAGGAACCACAGGTGCATTCTGGGAGCGCAGTGCTCTGGTGGGGTACTAAGAGCTCTTTAAGAGAAGATGGTGCCTGACCATTAAGAGCTTTGTATGTGAACAGAAGGATGGTTGATTTTATTTTTAGTCTTTTCTTTCAACTGTATTTTAATTTCTTAATCTCGTTTTATTTTGAAAAGTGCTGAATAAATGAATAGGCTAATGTTTGTTGTTATTATTGTTATTGAACAGCTGAAGGTGAGGGGATCACGTGAGGAACAGGTGGGCAGAGGTTATTAAGGTGACTGTTCAGAATGTGAAGGCGTTTTTTTTGTGAGCTCGCGGGGACGAGCACGTGTGGTTTCATTAATTCACCAACATCACAGAGAGAAGCTCGTGCCCGCGCTCCAGCGGCCGCACGTCGTCTTCTCCGTCTGTGACCGCGCGCCGCGGCGGGAGCGAGCGTCAGGATCCAAGGACGGACCGCGGGCTCGCGAGCTTCAGGTCATCTGGAAGTCCGCGAGCATCAAGCGACAGACACCGAGTTACCGGGACCGGAGCTTCACACGCGCACTGATGACCCCCCCAGAGAAGAGGAAGAGGAGAGCAGGGATGTTTTAAAAGATTTAATTTCCCCGAGAGGCTGCGCGTGATGAGGACACGGTGAATCAACAGGACGGAGCGCGAGAGCACATCAACAATGTCAGCGGCTTTAAACTGTGAATGAAAAACATTTCATCGATCAGACATCAGTTAATCCTCCAGAACAGCAGGCTTTCGTTTCATTCATTTATTTAAAATAAAGACAGACACCTTTAACCTGAGAGACCCCGAGGCACCGGACCGGACCGGACCGGAGGAGGACCAGCTGCCGGTACCGGGCTGGCACTGGGAACACTGGGAGGGATCACCGTGATTGAAATAAATCACAGACGGTGAAATCAACAGGAGACGGACGGAGCGCCGCAGCTCTGTGACGGAATTCTGACCCCAGAGAAAGATTCCGTTTTCAACCAGAACCAGAACCAGAACCAGCTGCAAACAGTGAGTCACACTTTATTCTCTGTATGTTCTTCTCTTCTGACTTCTCGCGGTGAAATGTGTCTTTTATTTAAGATTTAGAAGGACATCGATTAGCCTGAATATTTACTGTTAAACAGAACATCCTCTTTTTTACGGTTTTGTTTAAAAAAAGGATTTTTTATTTAAATAAATGCAAAAAATAACGAAGACAAAATATAAAACACCACCTTTTGCTTTGCTTTCTTTTATTCATCAGACCCTCAGAATTTGGCGATTTTCTCTCAAATCAAATTTCTTTTTCTTCTGTGCTTTGAAATTTTTTGTTTTAAAATGCAGATTTATGTGGTTTAATCTGATTACTATCAATAAATTTATTTTTAATTTTGAGACCCCCACCCAAAAAAAATTGTGCTTGTTAAAATTAAGAAGAATAAAGTCAAGAGTTTATGAAAAGACCCATCATGTAAAAGCGAAGTCACGCCCACCTCACATTCCAAGCCACGGGATTGGACGCTGCTGCCGTCACTCCCACATGACTAACAGGTGTGTTAATGTTTGAAGGTGGGACTTTTCACTGCAGTTCTCCTTCTTCTGATGGAACCGCTGACAGCTGAGGATTTGTTTGTGGGTGTAAATCAAGTTTTTGTCAATCAAGAGTTTCTGACCTCTGATTGGATGGAAAGTCCAACATGTAGGAAGCTAGCGCAGCATATTAGCTGTCTTTGTCGACCTCTACGTTTCCGGAAGCTCCTCTGTCAGAACCTGTCATGAGGCAGGAGGACGTGGTCTTAATACACTTAGCATCCTGTTAGCGGCTGAGCTAAGCTAATGAGTGTTCAGCTGTAACTCCAGCAGACTGTCGACAGACTCATGTTAGAGTTTTAGGATTCTTCAGCGAAGTTGGACCTCGCTGTTTTTCTGTAGCGCTCTGTTTTGTTGGTGCTAATTTCTTCCCCAACACGTTCTCATCCGAGGGCGCCAGGACATATGGACGCTTTGTCATCACCCTTTAGCATCGCTATTTAGACGCTAAAGCTACCTGGTTACATTGAGGAAAACACGTGTTTTGTTTTCCGTGTGAAACAAAATGTCAACGTCGAATGTTTTTATTTAAGTCACAGAAGCCAAATCAGGACTTTTTCCTAAACTTAACCTAATAATGAAGTTTCACAATGCTAACCAGCAGTTTTATTTTGAAAGGCTAACCGGCAGTTTTATTTTGAAAGGCTAACCGGACGTAGCATATTTATTCTTGCTAACGTGAGCCCTGAGCCTCACACGTCAAAAAGACGCTAAAGGGCGTAACCATGGCGTGAAGAAACGACGCCACGGTGTCTTGACTGAGCGTCCATATGTGATGAGTTGCGTCGGGGGACGTTCTGTCTACTCGACCTCGGCGGGGTCATTGTCACGGTGACGCTCCTGGCTGCTGTGACGTTGGGGTCACCTGAGGTCGAGTCTGATCGACCGTTGTTGTCGTGAGGTCAGATGTGAGGGTTTGTTCGGTCTCCTGGAAATAGATGTAGCGATGTAGCGATGTCCCAGACCTCCGTCCCCGTTGAGAGGCGGTCTCTCTGCTCAGGTCTAAATGGCGTCTCTCACTCCACATCTGTCCTCCCAGAACAGCAACATCATTTTGCAGCTCGTTTCCTGAGAGACGCCGTTGGCGACAGGCTTTTCTGGTCCGTGCAGGTCTTTGGCGTGTAGTTAATTTCAGGGGCCGTGTTGAGCTGGATTCATGGAGGAGCAGGTGAAGGTGGGAGGAGTCTTTAAAAATAAATGTCTGAGTGAATAAAACAAAGTCTGACTGAGGTGAGAAGAAACTCTGAGCATCACAGCAACAAGACAAACAACTGACAGTAAGAGACGCTGATGACGGACTGAAACATCTCTAACCTCCTTCCTCCTCCTCCTCCTCCTCCTCCTCCTCCTCCTCTCTAACCTCCTTCCTCCTCCTCCTCCTCCCTCTCTAACCTCCTTCCCTCCTCCCTCTCTAACCTCCCTCCTCCTCCTTCTCTAACCTCCTTCCTCCTCCTCCCTCTCTAACCTCCTTCCTCCTCCCTCCTCCTCCTCCTCCTCCCTCTCTAACCTCCTCCTCCTCCTCCCTCTCTAACCTTCCTCCTCCTCCTCCCTCTCTAACCTCCCTCCTCCTCCTCCTCCTCCTCCTCCTCCTCCCTCTCTAACCTACCTCCCTCCTCCTCCTCCCTCTCTAACCTACCTCCCTCCTCCTCCTCCTCTCTCCTAACCTTCTTCCACCTCGTCCTCCTCCCTCTCTAACCTACCTCCCTCCTCCTCCTCCCTCTCTAACCTTCTTCCACCTCGTCCTCCTCCCTCTCTAACCTACCTCCCTCCTCCTCCTCCCTCTCTAACCTCCTTCCTCCTCCTCCCTCCCTCTCTAACCTCCTCCTTCCTCCTCCTCCCTCCTTCTCTAACCTCCTCCCTCCTCCTCCTCCCTCTCTAACCTGCCTCCACCCTCTCTAACCTCCTCCCTCCTCCTCCTCAGTGGAGCTTCGGGGGATGCTGCTCCTCACCGTCCTGCAGTGCTGCTCGGTGGCCCGTGGCGGCTGCGAGCCTCGGCTGGTGAACGTCGGCGCCGTGCTGAGCCAGAAGCGCTACGAGCAGGTGTTCAAGGAGGCGGTGAGCCAGGCCAACACGCTGTACGGGAGGGACAAGTTCAAGATGAACGCCATCTCCGTCACTCACAAACCCAACGCCATCCAGATGGCGCTCTCCGTCTGCGAAGACCTCATCTCCAACCAGGTGAGGTTCTGTCAGTCACTTTCTCCCTGTTCACACTGAGTAAACATGAAGCTAGTTAGCTTAGCATAAAGACTGTAGAGACCGAGAGCGGCGGCCATCTTCTCATGTAACGCCTCAAAGATTATAAACGTATTTCTAAGTACCCAAATATTAGAGAAAAACACCACATACAGCCGCGTTATCACTACGTATATTCACGTTTGTGGTGGCAGCGCCCTCTAGTGGCCGTTCACGGTCTCTAATAAATCCACTTAAGGAGGCAGGATGGGTCGAACCCGAACTAACACTCACGGCGTTCGAGTCCCGTGTTTAACCAAGTAAAAGTAAAGAAGTTATTTTGAGTTTTAACTTTACTGACTTAGGTCATTTCCGACCACATTACGACCACACAGAGCTCCGTGGTCAAGTTAGCAAGAATCAATATGCTATGTCAGGTTAGACTTTCAAAATAAAAGTACTCCTTACCGTAGAGGAACATCACAGTTTCATGTTTGGGAAGAGATTTATTACGTAAGTTAAGTAACGTTACTTGTGTAACTTACTCTACTTATCTAACCTTTGTAAGTTCAATAAAAACATTTAACATTTGTTGACTTTTAGTTTAACTTAGGAAACAAAAACCGGTCTCCTGGGTGAACGTTTGGTTTCTGGCTCTCCATTAGGGCCTGATAATTAATTAATTCAACGTAATTGAAACTTAAATTCAGAGCTTAATTTCAGGAGAATAAAGGAGAACCATGATGTGCTCATCAACATTACCTTATTAATTAACATTTAGAGCCTAATGGATTTGTGAAATCTGTGAATAAATAAACCAGCTCAGTGAAATATGAGGGCTGAAAACATTAGTAATCATTCAGTATTGGAGTGAAATGTTAATTAATCCTGATTTTGTTTTTAGGTGATATCGTCAGCCGCCTCTTTACTCCGACTACACCTGCCTTTACCGTCACAAACTGACGCCTCCACATGTCATTACACTTCTGTCACATCCCTTTGGTATTATGTAGGGATCCACGGTCAGGTTAGCAGCAATGAACAGCATAAGGTGGTCAGACTTTCAAAATAAAGCTAATAGTTAAGGTGAAACATGGAATTTTGGTTAGTTTTAGGAAAACCTTGGCTTGGTTAAATTAACTCCGGCGTTAACTTACTTACACAACTAAATAACAACAATCAATGTACCTAAACACGCAAAAGGGGCGTGGCAAATGAGGCACAGGTGAAAACACTGACAGGAAGCACAGTGCAGGAGACTTCAAACTAAAACAGGAAGCGCAGAACAAACTGCAGAAATGTAACGCAGAGAGTGGAGATAAACACAGACAGGAAGTAAACAAATATAAACAGACAAAATAAAACAGGAAACAGTCAGAAGTGAGAGCTGAACTGCTGTTTCACATTAAAAGCATGCCACCAGCAAGAGCCAATGCAGGGCTTTTAATGTGAAACATCTGTTCAGCTGCTCACAAACTTCCTGATAAAAACCAAATCAAGTATACAGATTTAAATAATAAGCGAGTATTGATTTATTGCAGGTGTTTTTGTTAATGAATGTTTTTACCCATCAGCCTTTGTCACCGTCAAACTGACTCGATGATAAAAACACAACAGCGTTTCCAGAAATAAACCTCAGAGCTTTTTTATCTCGAGCAGCAGCCTGTTTGTGACCTTCAGCTCTGAATCTGTGATTAAAGAGGAATAAAAATACACGAGCAGCTGCTGCGTCGAACGCAGCAGCTCGTTTGTCTTCTTCGGTCTGAGACGTCTCGTCTGTCTTTATTCTCTTCGTCCGCCGCTTTAGCTCGTCGTTCCGAAGACTCTGCCGCGATAAAGTGAGCAGCGGCTGCTCTCAGATCAGATTCTGTTTTATTTTGGCTTCACGTCTCATCACACATCAGTCAGGTTGTAAATCAGATCTTAATTACATTAAAGTGAAAAATCACCTTCTCAAAAAGAGAGACTGCAGAACCTGCCTGAGAATCTTTGTTTTTAAGTTTCCCTCAGTGTCACCAGCTGTCTGCAGCATCCACGCTAACTGCTAGCAGGAGCTCTGTGGGGTCAGAGGTCATCACTCCTCAACCGCCAGGAACCTTTTAAAAACACATTCAGGAGCTAAACAAAGAAGACAAGCTATGAGTTTGATCAGCGCATCTCCAGACATCATAGTTTAAATCTGGAGACCAAACCTAACCAGCCGTGTCTTTACAAATGTAGCTAATGTGCGCTAACCGCCTTTCGTTAGTTGGCACTCAGTAAACAAACAGAACGGACAGGAAGTGAGGTGGTGAGAGAAAAACCACTGAACTAAACTGTGATCCATCAGACGTCATGATGAAATCCTCCAAAGCATCATGGGAACTATTTGCAGCTCTGAGCATTATTATTATTTATTATTATTATTCAATTCAGTTTTATTGGCAGGACTGTAAAACAACAATATTGTCTAAGGTACAAATAAATTACAAAAGAAGAAATAATTTCATACATTTCATTAAATAAAGAAATAAAAAATAAATACAGTAAAATGGTTTTAATAAATAAAAATTTAAAAAATTAACACACACACATATATATATATATATCAACTAAAAATCAGTATCAAACGAGAAATAAAAAAACAAAGGAACAATTTCTAAAATAACAATAATTTTACAGAAGAATAATTTAATATATCTACCAGTGTAGTCTGAGTTTCCAGTTCGTGGCACGCATATGATTCACTGACGAGCGCCGTGATGAGACACAACCGAACCAATAACCCAAACACACGTTTTCATGTCGGAAAGAAACAGATTTATAGTCTGAAGGTGCGTCACAGTGGGTCTCACCTGTGCTGTAATCTCACCTGGAACATTTAGACGTTTCACATTAACAGACAGGATTTAAGCCGCTGCAGCCTCTTAACGGCTTTTAGCTTTTATAGGAAGTTACAAGTGATAAAAAAACTATAACCTGTAAGAGTTTATTAGTGAGGTAAACATGGCTGCCAACAGGAGATAATGTTCACATTTTGTACACACTCACACAGAAAGACGAGCGGAGAAAAAAACATTTTCACATGCAGCATCCTTCAGTAACGCGTTGCCTTTGTAGAAGAAATGAGGCCAATATGGCGTCGACGGGTCGGACAGAGGCTTTGTTAGAGAGAGAGAGGGGGAGAGAGAGACCATCAGAGACAGAGGGAGAGGGAGGCAGACCTGAGGAGAGCTTTCTGTGCCATACAGAGACATTAAAGTCTGTACTCCAATTCAGATCGAGCTAAAATGTTCCAGATTGTACTAGAACTAATAATATGAGGCCGAAACTAAAGGATGAATTTGACAAATGGGACAAAACACTGATGGAATCTTTCCATGCTGAGTTCTGTAAGAGACGAACACCAGATAACCTGAGCAGAGCTCGGCCAATAAAAATACAGAAAAGATCACTTACAATCAGTTAACCCCCAGACATACCATCACAGAGCCCAAACATACCAGGAGCTGAAACCAGAGCAGAGTCCCTCAGCCAGCTGGTCCTGAGGCTCTCTGCAGTAACAAGTCCCCACCAGCCTCAGGACAGCAACACCAACTCAAACTGACCAAACCAAATTATCAACAAGCAGAAAGAAAAATGAAACGAGCAAAACACAAAGTAAATCACAAAGTTATCTGAACCTAAAGGGAGAAATTAATCTGAGCACAATGAAATGTCCTAAACTAAGACGCGTGTTGACAACATACAGAGTGAGTGAAGAGAGGCTGGGTCATGGACAGAGCTGGGTACCAGAGGAGGAGAGACTCAGAGGACAGACAGAGACTCAGAGGGAACGTAGAGACAGGGGACAGGTTAGAGACTCTGAGGACAGACAGAGACTCAGAGGGAATGTAGAGACGGAGGACAGGTTAGAGACTCTGAGGACAGACAGAGACTCAGAGGACAGGCAGAGACTCAGAGGGAATGTAGAGACGGAGGACAGGTTAGAGACTCAGAGGGAACATAGAGACAGTGGACAGGTTAGAGACTCTGAGGACAGACAGAGACTCAGAGGACAGGCAGAGACTCAGAGGGAATGTAGAGACAGAGGACAGGTTAGAGACTCAGACTCAGAGGACAGACAGAGACTCAGAGGGAATGTAGAGACAGAGGACAGGTTAGAGACTCAGTGACTCAGAGGACAGACAGAGACTCAGTGACTCTGAGGACAGACAGAGACTCAGGGGACAGGTTAGAGACTCTGAGGACAGGCTAGAGACTCAGTGACTCAGAGGACAGACAGAGACTCAGAGGGAACGTAGAGACAGGGGACAGGTTAGAGACTCTGAGGACAGACAGAGACTCAGAGGGAATGTAGAGACAGAGGACAGGTTAGAGACTCAGTGACTCAGAGGACAGACAGAGACGGAGGATAGGTCGAGACAGAGGACAGGAACAGACAGAGGACAGGCAAGAGACTCAGAGGACAGGCAGAGACTCAGAGGACAGGCAGAGACTCAGAGGACAGGCAGAGACTCAGAGACTCTGAGGACAGGCAGAGACTCAGAGGGAATGTAGAGACAGAGGACAGGTTAGAGACTCAGTGACTCAGAGGACAGACAGAGACGGAGGATAGGTCGAGACAGAGGACAGGAACAGACAGAGGACAGGCAGAGACTCAGAGGACAGGCAGAGACTCAGAGGACAGGCAGAGACTCAGAGGACAGGCAGAGACTCAGAGACTCAGAGGACAGGCAGAGACTCAGAGACTCAGAGGACAGGCAGAGACTCAGAGGGACAGGTAGAGACAGAGCTAACCTTTCTCACCTCACGTCCTAAAAACTAATCTTTACCAGAAAACTCCATCTAAAGCAGAAACTGGCCGACTCACTGGGAGAATCTGCTCACAGCACGACCTGAGAACAACCAGCTCAGACTGACACATAATGAAATCATTGTTTGTATAAAATTCTTATAGTTTGTTATCAAATGAATTGTTCCAGGGCCGGAGAAAATGTTTATATTTTCACTGTAAGATGTATATTCTTTTTATTTTCTTTATTTAATGTTATGGTTAATATGTGACGTTGTGCTGTGAACTAAAACGTCCTCTCAATAAAGCTAAATGAATTGAAGAGAGAGAGAGACCATCAGATTATCATCCTCTCTCTCTGCAGAAACAGAGATGTAATCCGTCCGTCCTCCCGGAGGAGAGATGGTGGGATTATAGAGCCAGCACACACACACACACACACATATATATAAAGGCTGTGTGTTCGCTGCAGGCTGCTTCTCTGCATGTGTGATGTGATGTAGAAATGATTTCAGTTTCCACCCTCACAAACAGCAGCGCTGCAGGAAGAAAACTCAGGTCCTTGACTGCATGAAAAGTACTAACACCACAGTGTAAAAATAATATCTGCTCCCATCAGATTATTATTGCTCCACATTAATGGAAGGCAGGATGCTGCTGCTGGAGCTCATTCTGAACTGTTGATCCTTTTCACTCCGGATCAATCTGCAGATTATTTTCTCCATGAGCCGATGGATTTTTTGGTTTGTGTGTGCGAAGCTTGATGCAGCAGGAAAATCTAAATACTGCCAGCCAAGTCAGAATCTGTCAGTCGGGTAATGGATTCATCGATAATCACTGCTGCTCTACTTCAGAGGTGCTTTATTGGTGGGAAAGAGACGTTTACATGACCAAAGTGAAACAGAAGAATTGTGCATATTATATGTCTTTTTAATTATATACTGTACATGTGGGCCAGGATGCATACGCACATTTCATGAATATATTCATTTCTGGAAATGTGCCTTTGCATCCTGGCCCGACTCTCACTCGAATGATTTCTGCTTCTCTGATTTCTGCTTAAACGTTTTGGGTTTTCTGCATGTGAAGAAGTTTATTACCTAAAATTGAACAACTCCAATCCTGAGGTGTTCGTCATTACAGAGACGTGGTTCATTACCAAAAAACATCTTCACTGCTCAGCTGTCTGCTTCAAGTCTGTGCCTAAACAATTTGATGTGCTAGTCTTAAAACTCTTCTCTGAATGTTGCTGGGTGTTATCGCCAGCTCCAGCCTGGACTCTACCTGCATTAAGCTCTCCTCTGGCACCTTACACTAGATCAGAATTTGTGCTGTTAGGTGACCTAAATTGGGACATGCTAAATCCGCCTGCCCAGGTTCTGAAGCAATGGGATTCCATAAACCTCTCTCAGATTATAACCAATCCTACAAGGAATGACAAACACACCTAGACATTGCCGACCTGCTAGATATTATCCTGACAAATAATCCAGATAGGTACAAGGCTGGTGTTTCCTGGGATGACATTAGTGACCACTGTTCTAACAGCAGCTCAGTCAAACAACATGCTCTGACCGGCTATAGACGCTTAATGAAAAACTCTAGTGAGCAAGCTTTCATTTCTGATCCAGCCTCTGTAAATTGGATTACAATCAGCTTGATCCCTTCGGTTGAAGATGCTTGGACCTTTTTTCACAACCATTTCAGTATTATCTTTAATAAGCACGGCCCGTCTCATTCCATGGCTCAGTCAGACTTGGCTGAAATACACTGCCAAAAAAACTTAATTTGGTGAAAAGCTCCATTCAATAATAATCAGGCTGACTGGTTATTATTCCGCCAGATGAAGAAGAAGTGTGCTCAGGTCTGCAAGGCCAAAGTGATTATTATAAGGGACAGTTCTCTTTGTGGTTCTAATCCCAGTAAGTTTTGGAAAATAGTTAAGGGCCTGGAAAGTAGACCCTCCTCCCTGCAGCTGCCAGTGTCCCTCAACATCGATGATTTCATTGTCACAGACAAAGGCCGTATGACAGAGCTCTTCAATCTCCATTTCATTAAGTCTGGCCCTCTGTTTGACTCAAACGTTCCCTTCTCTCCCAGGAAATCAAAGGTAACTAGATGTGAAACACGTCACCCTAGTCATCAATACCCATTACACAGTTTTACCCTCCGGCCTGTCATGGAGTCTCAGGTGCTGGATGAGCTCCATGGTCTCTCATCCAGGTCAGATGGCTTAGACTCGTTCTTTATCAAAGCCGCAGCCCCTCATTATGGCTGAGCCTCTTTTTCACTTATTTAACCCGCCGTTTCACTGTGCAGGAGTTCCCAGTGCTTGGAAGGCAGCTGCAGTGTGTCCATTTATTTAAAGGGGGAGATCAAGCTGATCTAAACTGTTTCAGGCCAATGTCTGTTCTCATGCTCATCAATATGCACCTGACTTCATGATCACAGTATAACTTCTTGTATGCAATTGGGTTTTCATATTGGCGTTAGTTGTACCACTGCAACCCTGAAGGTCTTAAATGATATTACAAATTCACTTGGCAAGAAGCAGTGGTGTGCTACTATTTTTATTGACCTGGCAAAGCTTTTGACACAGTAGACCAATCCATCCTAGTGAACCAACTAAGGAGCATTGGTGCCTCTGAGAATTCAGTGGTGTGGTTTGCCAATTACCTCACTGGCAGAGTCCAAAGTGTAAGGTCAGAACATCTGCTGTCTAAGGCCCTTACTGTCACCAAGGAAGTACCACAAGCCTCAATTTTAGGGCCTACGCTTTTTTTCTATATAAATTAATGACACGGCAAAGTGCAGGACTCTCACTTATCCACTTATATGCAGATGACACCGTTTTGTATTTATTATATTCAGTTGGGTCCTCCCCGGAACAGGTTCTAAGAACTCTACGACAATCTTTCCATTGTATTCAGCAAGCTTTCTCTGACCTTCACCTCGTCCTTAATACCTCCAAAACAAAGTTAGAGTTAGAGCAAGTGAATATATATATATAAATACTTGGGAGTTTGGCTGGACAGCACACTGTTTTACTCTCATCTTATTACCAGGCTAAGGTCAAGGCCAGATTGGGGTTTATCTACCATGATCTGTTATCATTCACCCAATCTGCTGAACTCATCCCGATTCTATTGATATTACCCATGCAAGACTTTGGTGATGTAATTTAGATGTCTGCAGGTAAGGGGATTCTCGAGCGGCTAGATGTTCTTTATCCCTCAGCTATCAGATTTTCCACCCGTGCCTCTTACAGGACACCACTGCAATGTGTACACCTCCATTAACTTCATGCTCAACGTAAGATCCACTGGTTTATGCTCACTCTTAGGCCTAACCGCTACAAAGCCCTACAGCTAACGCATCATTAGGTTGCACCGCCTTTCAGTTCGCTGCGGCCGACGATTTGAACCAACTACAAAAAAAAAATGATTAAACTCTTCACTCTAGTCACCACTGCCACTTTTAGAGGCAAAATCACTAACTCGTTTACAGAAACCTGTAATTACTTCATATGATGCTATGTGTTGTGTGTCATGTCACTGTTATGCTACTATCTTGAATGTTTTTATTATTTAACTATTATTTAACTATGTCCTGCATCCTCTGTCTATTGTTTCGTGTTTTTATTTAATCCCAGTACCCTTTCCTACAGAAGGCCTTTGTCTCCTGCCTGACCATTATTGTAAATAAGAAACTGTTCCTAATTAACTTTCCTGGTAAAATAAAGGTAAAATAATAATTTTTTAAAAATTATAGTGCACAAGTCATCTAGAGATGAGGGTTATGAATTGCAACCAGCAGCTCACGGGCGTTCACGTTCTCCTCAGATGGTCCCATTTCCTAGGTTGTGAAGTCGTTCTTCAGACCTTGGTGTCTAACCTATGTTAAAGATGATACCATCTAGTTTCAGATGATCAGACAGGTTTGAAACAAACCCTGTTTTCCTTGGGGATTACTAAAATGTTTTTTTCTTCTTTTTCTTCAGGTGTATGCGATCCTGGTCAGTCACCCTCCACAGTCCAATGACCACCTGACTCCGACTCCCGTCTCCTACACCGCCGGTTTCTATCGAATCCCAGTGGTCGGCCTGACGACCCGCATGTCCATCTACTCTGACAAGGTAACCTGAATCAGACATGAGACAAAAGTATCATCAGTGAGTGAAGGAGGGAAAGCGTACTTCCAGGCAAACTGCATGTTTTCCTTATTTGATAATAAATCAGGGATGGAGGCGGTAACTTTACCTGGATATGCAGCTTGCTAATGCATCAGTGCTTTACAGTTGGTCAGGCTAAGGCCTCCAGCCGGTTTGGGTTTAGTTAACTGTTTTACGGAGATACGGCAAACTAGGAATATATGAGGAACACAACTGGGAAGTGTGACGATAGGCCAATAAATGCTCTATTTCCTCCTGTTTGTCTGATTGAAACTACTGCAGGCAGCTGTTTTAGGATAATATAAGCCTTTTAAACATGACCGGTCTGAGAGACGGACTGACATGTTGTTGGTTTGAGTCTGAACATGAGAATTAACGAAATGAACAGAAACGAAAATGATGCTTCAGTCTTTTATAGTCAGTCTAAATATTTCTGAATGAACAGCTGCTTCTTCTAAGTCTGGACTTCTTTTACAGAAGAGCCGAATCGTGTCCATCTTGTTTTCTCTCACTTTATCCTGTTCTAATATTTTGTAATAAAGTGAATAACGTGCTGTTTGTTTTCTGTATTCTGTTCTTGGTTGTGCTTCTTAATACTAAACAGTATTTTTGTTCCTGGTTGTCTTTTGGTGTAACAGATTTAATAACCCTGTTAAGAAGTGTGTTACTTGATGAATTTGGGTATTCTGACTCTGGTAGGTGTTTATGTAGAAAATCCGACCCTCCTGTTTCATCTTCAGGCTCCATTAAGTGCAGGATTCCCAGTTTGTCCCAGTTCAGAGACTCTCTCCGATGTGTAATTGAACTGGAAACCACTCTCAGGTTTACAATATTGATGAAATAACCGAGTATCATCAGTCCCAGAATATCCCAGCACTCCCAGTGAACAACGCTCTAGTTACTCCCCAGTTTATTCCAGAGGATTTAGGATAGTGATGAAATATTTACATGTTTACATGGGACTCCACCAGCTGCCGAAAGTGTGATTTTGTAGAAGTCTATGAGAAAAATGAGGCTACTTCTCAGCTGATTTATTCCCCCAGTAAACACTTTCCTGATGAGTTTATGGTCTCAGTCGCTAGTTTCAAGTCTTCTTCAACACAGCATGATGTTCATTTAGTAAATTATGGTCCCATTTAGAGGAACAGAGACCAGGAAGCAGGGGAGGCTTTAGGGCGGGGCTACAAGCTGATTGACAAGCCATAGCGACCTGTCAATCAGGATAGAGGCGACTCGTATCTGCTGCACTGCTTCTTCACAGTGTTCTGATTCACTTCCACCAACCGCAGGGAGGTGCCCCCTTTATTACTATTCTATTGTTTAAAATGAGCTGCCACATCCTGCAGGAACAGGGACCATCTTTGGATTCCAACAAAGGCAACAAAGTCTAACAAAGATTACCTCAATCACATGGCAACAGTCTGGTCACTGAGCAAATGGCGTTGTGGAAGCAAGGCTTTTCATTGTCTTTCTTTGGTATCTGGTACTGTCACAGAAGGGAGGCCCTCTAGCGCAGTTCTTCAAAGCTAAAAGTACTATATAAAACCGAAAAGTCAGAGTAAAGTGGTGGTTGGGTTGGACGGGACCGGACTTTCACCCATTTCTGTGTATGATATTGCCCTGAAGTTGAAACCTTGACAACATACAGATTTGAATGTTTCCCAAGTTGTTATGGTGCTTAAACCTAAACAAAGTGCGTTTGACAACATTAGCCACTAGTTTTATTTTGAAAGTCGTACTGGACATTAAATGTTTTTTGCTAACCTGATTGCAGAGCTATACGTGATACACATCATAAAATTATGCTAAAGGGTACCCAGGGTGTTAAAAAAACGTTGCCAAGGGGTGTAGTGAAGTCTGATGTTATCTCTCTGGATGTTGAAGTCATCAAGTCTTCCTTTTCTTCCTCAGAGCATCCACCTGTCGTTCCTGAGGACGGTGCCTCCATACTCCCACCAGGCTCACGTCTGGTTCGACCTCATGAGGGAGTTCAGGTGGAACCACATCATCCTGATCGTCAGTGATGACCACGAAGGACGAGCTGCTCAGAAGAGACTGGAGACGCTGCTGGAGGAGAGAGAGACCAAGGTCAGCTATGAACACTCAGTGTGAGGCCACGCCTGTGCTGCACATCATGTGTGTTTATCTAACAATGTGTGTGTGTTCACCCCTCCATGCATCAGACAGCAGTTTCACTTCTATAACCTGTTTCATCTGTAATACTATACAATGTTCAAGATTCGCTCATTTCCATTTTTAATTCTGCGTCTTTATCACCATTCAGCACATTGAAAGATTTTAAAGAAAGATGCACCATTTGAATTACAGAAAGTACATTTTATGTTTAAACAGAAAGAAATAAAATAATTATATCAAACTCATCATCCACTCAGAGAAATCTGAGAAAAAAGATGCTTTACAGCCACGTAGGTTTGCACATACGAGGAAATTGATTTGGTGCATAACAATAGTAGGTAGAAAATATTAGAAAGATAAACCAAGTACTTCAGGTCAAGGATTATAAATATAAAATATAAAATTGCAGATAAGAAGTAAAATAGAATAATAAAGATATGTACAATATGACTGTTATTTAAATCAGGTAGTGCAGGGATGTGCAGAATATTTACATCAGATTCACATGTGCAAAAATGTACATTATGAGTATAGAGTAATATAAGGGGGGATAAGGGGGGTACTGCGTCAGTGTCAGTCGGTGTCCCGGGCCTTGTTGAAGAGGCAGACGTGAGGAAAGTGTTCTTGTGGTGTGAGGTTTTGGTCCTGATGGACTGCAGCCGCCTGCCGGAGGGAAGTGTCGGCCACGATCTTTCCTGCTCGCCTCAGAGTCCTGGAGGCTTACAGGTCATGGAGGGATGGCACAATGCAGCCAATCACCTTCTCTGCAGAGTGAATGATGCGCTGCAGCCTGCCCTGGTCCCTGGCAGTGGCAGCAGCAAACCAGATGGTGATGGAGGAGGTGAGGATGGATTCAATGATGGCGGTGTAGAAGTCCACCATCATTGTCTTTGGCAAGTTAAACTTCTTCAGCTGCCGCAGGAACTACATCCTCTGCTGGGCCTTCTTGGTGAGGGAGGTGATGTTCAGCTCCCACTTGAGGTCCCGGGAGACCAACTCCACAATTTTAGGAGTATTGTTCCGGCTGCACCAGGTCACCTGATTGTCAGTCTCCCACCTGTAGGCGTACTCATCCCCACTAAAGATGAGCCCTGTTAGGGTGGTGTCATCTGCAAACTTCATGAGCTTGATGTGCAGCTGTCGAGGGTGACCTGGTGTTATTGGTCCAGGAGTCTGAGACATGTTTTCCCAACTTCTTTTGCAGCAGACCTGAGATTATGGTGTTAATACCAGAGCTGAATTTCACAAACAGGATCCTGACATAGGTTACTAGGGAGTCCAGGTGCTGGAGGATGTAGTGAAGAGCCATGTTACTGCATTGTCTACAGATCTGTTGGCTCTGTAGACAAACTGCAGGGGATCAAGGAGTGATTCTGTGATCAATTTGAGGTGGGACAACACAAGGTACTCAAAAAAACTTATTTTCCAGAGTGTTTAGGGTGACAGGTCGGTAGTCTTTTAGTCTTCTGGTCCTTGGTTCTTTGGGGACAGGGATGATGGTGGAGGCTTTGAAGCAGGCTGGCACATGGCATGCCTCCAGTGAGGTGTTAAAGATGTCTGTGAACACCGGATACAGCTGATCAGCACAATGCTTCAGGGTGGATGGGGAGACAGAGTCCGGCCCAGCTGCTTTGCCCTCTCTGAGATGGGGAGAGTCGTTTTTGCGGAAGGGGACACTTCAACACCTGCAACTTTAAAATGTATTTTTTTAAACAGACATACGTGTAAATTTGGGCACAAATCAAAGGGGATCAGACAGCCCTTTCTCATTCCCAGAGCGTCAAATAGCTATGCTTTATCAGGTCCTTCAGCGTTTGGTACATGGCAGCATTTTGCATCATAGATCAACCCACTGGCGTAAGCCCTTTAGTGATAAATAATTGAAAAGTCTGAGTAAGAAGGTGGTTGGGGTGGATGGGTGGCCCAAAAATTGGACTTTCAGCCAGGAGTCTGGTGTTTGTTGCTTCCTGTATAAAAAAAAAAAAAAAAGTTAACTTTGATTCCTTTTTGTGATGTTGCATAACTTACGTAGGTAGCGTAGCTTACGTAGGTACTTGAAGTCACGTAAGTAACATGTTATTTTAATCCAAAGCATGATATTTTCCTAAACCTAACCAAACTACAAAGTTTGACAATGGAGTACAACCACTAGTTTTGTTTTGAAAGATATACTGTTTATTTCTTTAGTTAGCTAATATCAGCCTCTGTTACTTGGGAATCTGATCTGATGTGGTTTTTAGAAGCATTACTAAAGTTTGGAGCGTGTATTGTAATCATATTTGTGTTTTTTAAACTGTGTCTCATTCTGTGTGTGGATGTGTATAAGAATCTGAACCTGAATCTGAACATATAAGAGGTGGGAATATCTCGGCATCTCGTGATTCGATTACAATTCAGAGTCCTATGATGCGATTATAAAGGGATTATCAATACATCTTGATGCATCTTTATTTTATATACAGAGTTCAGCCTTTGTGTTCCGTCATCATTATGTTCTCAATTAACATTTAGAACATCAGAGTCGTCCATGTTTTTCCTCCACCCCTTAAATATGTCCGCAAAACACAGAGGAAGACCTCCTCCTCTGCCTCTCTTTGACTCCAGGGTATTTTGGATTATCTGTTCAGCCCAACAAGTGTTTGTAGAACTGAGACTGCTCTCTGCATATCCTCCATCCTGCCTCCATCATCCCCCCATTATCATCCATCGCCATCCATTATCCTCCATCATTCTCCGTTATCCTCCATTATCATCCATCGCCCTCCATTATCCTCCATCATTCTCCGTTATCCTCCATTGTCATCAATCAACCTCCATCATCTTCCATTATCCTCTATCGTCTCTCCATCATCCACCCTTTACCCCCATCAACCTCTATAGTCCCCTTATCATCCTCCATCTTCTGTCAACCTCCATCACCTGCCATCATCCTCAATCACCCTCCATCTTCACATCGTCCCTCCATCATCCCTTTATCACCCACCACCGCTCTTGGCTCTTATATTCTTTCTGCCAGAGGCTTCAAAGCAGCTTCTCTTTCATCGCTTTCTGTTATTTATTTTTTAAATCTCCACCAAGAATGTTGAGTTTGTTTTGAAGGGTTTAGGTAACTCAGGCGGTGCAGAGGTGACAGAGACCTAAAACCTGGACCCCGACGCTGCAGTGACCAACTGCACTGATTAATATCACATATTATATTCAGTTAATAATAAACTGGATGACTCGCCTGACCTTCTGAGGTTTAAGTAAACGTCAGATCCTGAAAATGATCCAAACCAGGATGAGACGCGGATCTGGGATGTTGATGTGTAAATGTATCCAGTCAGAACTGGAAGTGCGTTTATGACGCGGTGAGAACATGAACTGATGAGAAACGTCTGTCTGTCTCCTGGTTTTCTATCGTTGTGTTTGCATTTCTAAACATGTTTTAGTGTAACCTTTGTTCCGTCTTGGTGGAGGTTCAGTTTGTTTTCTTATTTTATTCTTATTTTAGGTTTTTCTCACTTTTCTTTCTTACCTTTCTTTTCTTTCTTAAAAAATCTTTTTTTTATTCATCAATTTACTACTTTACCTTCTGGTTTTCTTTTTTTCTCTCTCTCTCTCTCTTCTCACTGCATGCTGGGAGATTGGTGTTCAGAGCGTGGAGAGTTTTTATCCTACGTGTATAGTTTAGTAGTCGTTGTGCTTGTTGTTAGTGCAGCTCGGTGTTTGTTTGGCAGGTGGCTGGCCTTGTTTCGTGGCATCCCTGTCTCTGAGGCGTGGAATGCAGGTCCAGCCCGACCCATCAGGTCCAGTAGAGGCAGTTCTCCTGGTTCTGGGAAACTGTGTGGGACACGGCAACATACATTCACCTGATGCTTTTGTCTAAAGCACTGCTATATATGTCAGAGGTTAACCTGGGTCTCTCACACTGGAGGCATGTGTCTCATCCACTGCACCGACTGAGGGGCGGTGGTTTTCCTGAAAGAGGAGTGTTTTGTGGTTGAGCACTTCAGGAAGCTGGTGAGCGGCTTTAAGACTGTGGGTTTGGGCTGTAAGAGCGATAAACTGAACACGTCCAGTCTTTCAGAAGACAAGTATTCATGTTTCTCAGCTGTCCATCACGGCAGACAGTTAAGGTTTTCTTAAGAGTGAAACACATTGGGGGACAGGTCCTGGTCTACGCCACCACAGGCAGCATGCAATGCTTTGATTGTGGGGAGGCAGAGACTCAGGGTTTGATGTTAACATCATCTCCACCACAAACATACTCCTGCATCGAATTAACGGCGTAGCCCCTGCATTCCTCCCTACCCTATGGCGTAGCCTGATTTTCACAGGGTGTCAGGACTGATGCTACCAGGGTTGCTTCAGCGCCCCTCACTGATGGTGTCAGCTTATGCAGATGACGTCAGTGTATTTGTTAGAGACCAGAGGGATGTGTAGAGCCTAAGTAGCTGTCTAGATATGTGTGAACTGGGAAAAAAGTAGGGCTCTGCAGCCTGGGGTAAGTTACCAGGAAACCTCAGCTGGGGACGGCAGGACATGAAGGTTTTGGTTGTTTTTCTGGGAACAGAGGAGTTTCAGAAGAAGAACTGGGGAGCGTGCGACTGTCTTGAAATGGCTGCCACCTGCTATTGTCAATAACTTGGTCACCTCCACCCTCCACCAAGGGACCTGACTGAAAGAATTCAGAGGACTGTCGTGAACTTCTTCTGGTCGGGACATCAACAACTGAGGGCAGCGATACTGTACCTGCCGGTACAGCAGGGAGGGCAAGGCCTGGGGGACGACGGTGGCTGTGGCTCTGGAGGTAGAGCGGGTTGCCTGTTAATCGGAAGGTCGGTAGTTCAATCCCCGGCTCCTCAAGGCTGCATGTCAAAGTGTCCTTGGGCAAGACACTGAACCCCAAGTGCAGTGAATGCAGATGTAGTGTAAAAGCGCTTTGAGTGGTCAAAGACTAGAAAGGCACTATACAAATACGGAGCATTTACATTTACGGCTCAGAGACTGCTGTCCAGCTTTGGCCTGCCGTGGACGGACACTGTCTGCTGCTGAGGAAGGCTGAGCGCTAAGGAAATGACAAACTCTTGTTCCAGCTTCAGCCCCAGTCCTGGATCAAACTGGTCTGACACCTTTCTACAGGTGTCCTAAAGGTGGCAGCAGAGAGCTGTGAGGACACCAGGGATGTGGCTTGTTTGAAGAGCCGCTGTTTGGAAACAGGAAGTGGAGGAGGTCTGTGCTTCTCTGGCAGGAGTCCTCGCAGTGTTTGCTGATCAATGGGATGATGAATGTGAGTATGTGTTTCCTTCCCTGGCTGTCTGTCCTGCGGTGGGACAGTGGCAGGACGAGCAGGACATCCTGCTGTCTCTAAAGACCCAGGAGTTGGGAGACTTTGAGGCTCAGGGAAGGAAAGCAGCTAATCATATCTGTGTGAAGGTTTCAAACAGCTTCCTGACGGGGTAAAGGTGTCGAGCTGGACAGAAGTTTTTGGTGTGGGATCGTCTCCAAGGGGCTGCTGGCCGCCCCTGTACAAACCCCGTCGACAAACGGACAGGTGACCTCCAGTGGAGGATTGTTCATGTGGGCCACCGCTACAAACAGGTATCTGGTGCAGCTCAGTCCTGGCACAGGGGACAGCTGTCCTTTCTACCTGCAGACATCTGTTCACTCAGTGTTCCAGACTGGTGAGGATGTTCAGCCGACTGCAGGTGTGGATTCAGGACTTAGAGGACATTTCTCTTTTAGTCTTTTTGTCTCTGGTCCACGCTACTCCGACACTAATGAATTTATTTCAGGACTGGCCAAATGAGTCATTTGAAAAACGAGGAAAAACCGTGTGAGGGGTCAGAGGACCTGGTTCTGATGCTGACTGGGCTGCTGGCGGCTCGGCTCAGGGTGGAGTTTGAGTTTTACAGAAGCTTTGTGGACGTTTGGGGGAGCAGGATGTGCTGTGTTCAGTTACAGGGAACTGTTTGATTCGGAAGTTTAGATATTTGGTTTGTCATTAGCGTTTCTGTTTAAATATTTGCTTTTAGTGCAAATTTGTTGTTCTTGATACCAGCAACACTCGTGTAAACGGAATTAAGTGGGGAAAAAAAGGTGTTTTCAATACAAAACTCTGCCTTTCTATGTCTCTCTCTGTCTCTCTCTGTCCGTCCACGTCATCTTTCAGTTCTTCACCTCCGTCTGTCGTCTGGTTTCTCATCACTGAGGGAGTCGGAGTCGTGCAAACACGTCTCTGCTGCTCCTGTCGACCCGCCTCCCTGTTAAACCAGCTGTCTGCCTGTCTGTCCACATGTGTGCAGACAGATTCCCTCTGTGATGCACGCAGTTAATCAATAAGTTGATCAACAGAGAAGGTTTGTGTGGAACATGTTCTCCGACCTTTTACTTCAGCAAGCGTACGTTCATGTGTTCACTGACTGGACGCGGGGAAACCTTAACTTATTACATCTGGTTTAACATACAGAACAGTTTGTGTGCTTTCTGTCCGTGTCCGTTTTAATTTGATCGATTCTGATTCCGATCCAGTTCTAGTTGAATCTCAGTTCTGGTTCCTTCACCTCAGATCTTCTCAGCGCTCGGTGACCTTCATCTCTTCCTCCTCGCTCCTCTTCCCCTTTATGGCTAAAGTGAAAGAGTCTCTGTACTAGAGGGGACTCCTCTTTAAGAAAAACATTTTCTGAATCATCTGCAGCCATCGTTAGTTTCCCTTCAGTATAAAAGGTGAATGTCGGCTCACCTGTGTTTTGTACCTGAGGCGTTGCTGCTGTTAGCGTTAGCTGGATCTGGGAGAGCGCACACGTCGAACACGGCGAAGCGTTCCTTCAGATTCACGCCACGTTGAAGGAAATCGTCACATTGGAGCAGCTTCCTCCCTCGCAACAAACCTCCTGACTGCAGCTGGTGCAGGTTTTTAGTGAAGCTGAGCAAAACGTTGGAGCGTTTGCTGCAGTCCGCCACGGTCCAGGACCGGAACCAGAAGGACTCTCTCCCTCAGGCTTTGTTGACCAATGAGGTGACGTTAGGTCGGCGTAGCAGCTCCTGCAGATCAGAGACACTTTGATGGGCTGTAAAACGCTCACTACAGTTCAGTCAGGAGCTGAAACATGCAGGAAGTCAGGAACCGAGAAACAGAATCCAAACGCACGGGTCTGATCATTCCTAGAAATTTGGTACTTGGTGTCCAACCCTAGTTGAGACGAGAAGCCTGGGGAAACATAAATAGGTTTTAAAATAGTAAAAGCAAATAAAAGATAAAAGTAAGATGGAATAGAGTAAAACAATAAAAATCACAGTGCACCAAATGAATTAGCAGAAAGCAGAGAGAACAGTGACAGCTGTCAGATCCATCTGATCCGAACGTCCCGTCTGGACTTAGTCTCATTTGTTTTGTTTGTTTTTTGGAGCGGGATGGATGTTTCATGAATTTTGGAATTTGCACTACATTGTTATATCTTCCACTCTCTCAAACACATTACATTAAAATGTAAGCGTGATGTTCTGTTCATTGTTGAGCACGTCATCACGTTACATGACAGATATATTATTTAGAGAGCGGGATGTCGAATTCTCAGTCCACCTCTAAAGTTATGGACCATTTCTCTATGTATGTTCTGTGTGTTGAAACTGAATTAAAGCCAATTAAAGATGTTTAAAATGTGCGGTGCAAAGCCACAGTGACTTCTATAATGAACTCTGTGAAGTGGAAGTAAATAATAAAGTAACTGTGTGAGTCCAGCTGAGTTAAAGTTTGGGAAAGTTAAAGTGAGACTCATGAATGTTGGAGGAGACATGAATATTACAGCGCATTAGTTAAAGTAGGTGAACAGAGCGTGCGTGTTGTTTCTGAATTAAACATCTATCTGATTCATGATGAAATAATGATGAATATCACAGCAGTACAGTTACACAGGAACAAACTGAGCTAAACCTTCAGCAGCTTCGCCGTCTCTGCAGAGATCCCGACGCCAGCTGATCGTGTTTGCTCTGTCACCAAATGAACAACAAGGTTTCTGAGCGTCATTTTGTCTCAACTGAAAGTTGGAGCTCAGTTTATACTCTGACAGAGGAGCCTCGGTAAACCTGGATGGTGACGCACCAACACATTCTCACTCCCAACTCGTCATTTATGGACGCTTGGTCAAGACCCCTTGACGTCGCTTTTTAACGCCCTGGGTACCCTTTAGTGGTGGTCTGGGTATTTCGGCCTTGAATTCTTCGCTCAGCTTTGTGCTAACTTAGTAGGTTAAGTCACGTAACTTACATAAACTATGCAAAAACATTCAATGGTGACTGTTTTGAAAGTCCGGTTTCTGGTCCAACCGTCCACCCCTACCTCCTCCTTTCTTGGACTTAAATATCCTAAACCTAGCTTTAGCGTTTGGAAATGGGCTACAGGGGTTTCCCCCAGTGTGTTGAACTATGACGCTAAGGGGCTCCCCAGTGCAAACTCACGCCAACAGGTCTTGACCATGCGTCCGTTTGTCACGACTTGGGAGTGAGAACAGGTTGCCTCTTAACTAAACGACAAAATAGATTATTTAAGTGTCCCGAAACTACAAATACAGTATCTCACAAAAGTCAGTCCACCCCTCACATTTTTGTAAATATTTTATTATATCTTTTCATGTTCCAACACTGAAGAAATGACTCTTTGCTCCAGTGTAAAGTCAGTGAGTGTACAGCTTGTGTAACAGTGTAAATCTGCTGTCCCCTCAAAATAACACATCACACAGCCGTTAATGTCTAAACTGCTGGTAACAAAAGTGAGGACACCCCTAAGTGAAAATGTCCACATTGGGCCCAGCTGGCCATTTTCCCTCCTCGGTGTCATGTGGCTCGTCAGTGTTACAGGGTCTCAGGTGTGAACGGGGAGCAGGTGTGGTAACACGTTGTGAAACTCTGGTAGTTTGGTTAGATTTTTAAAAAGATTGTGGTTTATGCTAAATTAAGGGTTAGGGTTATCTTTGACGTTCTTTCACAAGGTTCTCCT
Source organism: Lepomis macrochirus (assembly GCA_024633595.2). Taxonomy (NCBI): domain Eukaryota; kingdom Metazoa; phylum Chordata; class Actinopteri; order Centrarchiformes; family Centrarchidae; genus Lepomis; species Lepomis macrochirus. Next base: position 39,669,329 of record JALXJV020000005.1, on the reverse strand, counting down.
GAGTTTCTTGACTCATCCATCCACACCACCACCTCCTTACACAGAGTGTGTCGATCTTTATGCTACATCACCTGACTTCTTCTGCTGCTAGAGGAGGCGGCCTGACAAAGTACATAAATAAGGGTCGTAATAAACTGCTGATTGATCGACCGTTTCTCTGGTGAGGACGGGCTGGACACACAGCCTATAAGCAACATCCCGCCACTCGGCAGCCATCTTGGTAACACCTCCGGGCAGTTATTTCAGACTAAGACCAGGCCCCTCTCTGAATGAAGGGGCAGAGGGCCATAACTGCACTTTCACTGGATATAAAACCTGCGTGTATGGAATTAGAAGGAAAATCTGAAACGGTTTGACTTTGCCCCAAAATAAGGTTTAAAAAGCGTTTTCCCCCACAGGTTATACTTCCACTACACATGCGTGGTAGACCCTTACGTCAGTGGAACCGTATGATTGGCTGAAATATGTTTCCCGCATCAGCTGTAAAAACGAGATGATTGGCTTTCTAGCAGGTGGGGTGGGATTGTATCAAGGACTCTTGAAGTGGCGTGTCTCCTCTATAAAACATCTCTGTCAGGACGGCTTGCTATTGGCCAACGGCGCAAATTAACGATTCATGTTCACCGAATTTGAACTTGAATCAAGTCATTTTTGTGTGGATTTACTTTGTGAGCGAATTTGCTGATGGAAACTGAATTCGCTGCTTTAAATCCTGCGGTGAGTCGTTAGTGGTGAGTTTCAGCCAGGAACAAAAGGCGGTCATGTTAAACTACAGCAGCAACAACACGGCTTCATCTCATGTTTACAGTCTGATTTCTGACACACAGACAGACTGACAACAGGCGGGAAGTCATTCTGTCCTTTTGTCTGTGGTGTTCATCACAAAGTCACATCCACAAACAGGCTTTACAACCGTCACACATTCACAGGTTCAGCCTGAAACAGACAGACGGCTTCATAAAAGCTGTGTGTGTGTGTGTCGTTATAGAGTCTGTGTGTGTGTTGTTCAGGGACGACACGATACAAATTTAATGAGATTAACATTTGGAGCGCATCGAGTGGAGGACTAATGGGACTCTCCGCCGCCACACCGGCTTAACGTCAGAGGAAGTTTCCGGAGAGGAAAGTCTCAGCTCGGTTCTCTGCTCCAATAAAATCAAACTCACTGAAAGTGAGGCAGGTTTCTGACACCAGTCTGACCGCTAGCTGGATGTTCCTTCATTTCCACGTCTTCCACATGGATCATTAGCAGGCGAGGCTTTAGCTTTAGCCTGAAGCCTGATACATGCTTCTGCATCCAATCCACACCATAGGGCAACACAGACTGCAAGAACTGTGATTGGTCGACTTGGTAGCGTCACATTTCCTCCATTCGGTCAATAACATTTGGAAAGTCTAGAAGAGACGCACAGTTATTTCCCCATTCAAGGTAGCAAATGGGCTAAATGGGAAGTTAGACCGCAGAAGTCAACACAGTGGATGCTATAACGCTACCGCCAACTAGCGTTTGGTGGTGTAATTGCAGAACAGCTCAGACACCAATGCAGAAATATAAATGCATGGCTACGTATATAGCTTACGCTGTAGGCTACATGGGAGACCTGTTAGCTTAGCCTCAGTCTGTTAGCATCACATCATGATGGGAGTGCTGTTAGCTTTAGCCTAAGTCTGTTAGCATCACATCATGATGGGAGACCTGTTAGCTTTAGCCTCAGTCTGTTAGCATCACATCATGGTGGGAGACCTGTTAGCTTTAGCCTCAGTCTGTTAGCATCACATCATGATGGGAGACCTGTTAGCTTTAGCCTCAGTCTGTTAGCATCACATCATGATGGGAGACCTGTTAGCTTTAGCCTCAGTCTGTTAGCATCACATCATGATGGAAGCGCTGTTAGCTTTAGCCTCAGTCTCTTAGCATCACATCATGATGGGAGACTTGTTAGCTTAGCCTCAGTCTGTTAGCTTAGCCTGATAAGGACAATACTCTCTAGAATGCCCCAGACGTTCTCCACATTATCAGATATTTATCGTTGTGTGACTACAGCTGCAGTGATGATGGAAAATAATGATGATTAGCATTTAAGTATCTGAATGTGCTGCTCTCTGCTGAGACTCTGTCATGGAGTCTGATTTACATGTAGAGCTAAAATAAATTTAGTTTTTCAGCTGTTTCTCCTGATTAATCAGCTGTGAAGTGTTTGTGAGGATCAGAGTTCGACAGGTTCCTGATTCCTTCTTCAAACAGTCAGTTTGGTTCTTTGTTTTCCGTCTGCTCTAAAAATAATCCACAGCTCAGCTCACAGCAGGTTTGAGCTGAATAATTATCTCCCAAACTAAATATAACTGAAGTGTTGAGCTGTAAGCTGGCGACATTTAAAAACCACTTATTAACCAGACGGTGTTTTTATTCCCTGAAATATATTTTGGCATTTAACCGAACTACTTTACCTTTTTCATTTCCTCCTCTCAGCACTATCTTATTTTATCCATCTTACTTGAAGTTCAGTTACACATTTATACTGTAAAACACTTATTTGGAACATTATTCCTACCAGATTCTAATTTAAGAGGTGGCTAATTGTTTAATATGCAAATAATAATGTAATCTGCAGCCAACGGTCTCATGTCCCTGCAAAAATAAACTATCCGTAAAACACATTTAACATGTTTTATCATGTGATGAACTTTACGAGGTTTAAAAGTTTCGAGGGTGGGGGCTGTTCCGACCTGTGGATTCACTCCACAGCTCGGATCAGTGGACCTTAGTGACCTCGAGGGGGTGTAAGAGGTCTGAAATATAACGAGGGGCCAACACATTTAGTGATTTAAAAGCAAACAGTCAGATCTTAAAATGGACCGGGAGCCAGTGCAGCGAGGCCTGAACAGGTTGGATGTGTTCACGCTTGCTGGGTTCCAGTTAAAAGACGTGCAGCCGAGCTTTGGACTAACTGGAGGTGCAGAATAGAGGATTGGTTAAAGTCCAGATAGGTTTGAGATAAAAGCATGAATCACTCGCTCAAAATTATTATGCGATAAAAACAGATTCAGTTTTAGACAAAAGACTCAAGTGATACAAACTGGATTAAACAACAGTATTTATCTGTTTGTGTATTCTGACACACAGATTCATGGCTACAGGTTTCACATATTTGCAGGAAGCCCAGGTCCCACACAGCGGCCTCAGTTTTGTCTTCAGATTTAAAAAGTTAGAAGCCATCCAGGACTTAATGTTTTAAACACTCTAGCAGAGGTTTGATGGAGTCAACCTGTCAGTTCTTCCTGTGTTTTTAAGAAAAATACAAATAAATTCCAGACTTATACAAACTCTCATAAAACTGGACCGGCAGGGGGCCGGATAGAGAGGTGAACAGACAGGTGGACAGGCAGACAGATGGACATGCAAGTGGACAGGCAGGCAGACAGGAAGGTGGACAGGCAGATGGACTAGAGGTGGACTACAGGCGGACAGGCAGGTGGACAGACAGATGGACAGACAGGCGGACAGGCAGGCGGACAGACAGATGGAATACAGGTGGACAGGCAGGCGGACAGGCAGGCGGACAGACAGGCGGACAGGCAGGCGGACAGACAGATGGACTACAGGTGGACAGGCAGGCGGACTACAGGTGGACAGGCAGGCGGACAGGCAGGCGGACAGGCAGATGGACTACAGGCAGACAGGCAGGCGGACAGGCAGGTGGACAGGCAGGCGGACAGACAGATGGACTACAGGTGGACAGGCAGGCGGACAGGCAGGCGGACAGACAGGCGGACAGGCAGGCGGACAGACAGATGGACTACAGGTGGACAGGCAGGCGGACAGGCAGGCGGACAGACAGGCGGACAGGCAGGCGGACAGACAGATGGACTACAGGTGGACAGGCAGGCGGACTACAGGTGGACAGGCAGGCGGACAGGCAGGCGGACAGGCAGATGGACTACAGGCGGACAGGACAGGCAGGCGGACAGGCAGATGGACTACAGGCGGACAGGCAGGCGGACAGGCAGGCGGACAGGCAGGCGGACAGACAGATGGACTACAGGTGGACAGGCAGGTGGACAGGCAGGTGGACAGGCAGGCGGACAGGCAGGCGGACAGACAGATGGACTACAGGTGGACAGGCAGGCGGACAGACAGATGGACTACAGGTGAGGCAGGCGGACAGGCAGGTGGACAGGCAGGCGGACAGGCAGGCGGACAGACAGATGGACTACAGGTGGACAGGCAGACAGGCAGGCGGACAGGCAGGCGGACAGCCTGTGGCGTGTTTCCGGGCTCCGGCGTCCCGTCAGCCTCCAGACCTGAAGCAGTACTTTTGTTGGATGCTTTGCTGCCCCCCATTTCTTCTGACTGTCTATAATCTTCTGTGTCTGCATATTTTCTCTGTGCACATTACCCATCAGACTAAAAACAGGAACTATGAAAACCTCGACCAACAGAACTTTGACTTCAGGAGAACACCCAAGGTATAAAACTTGCATGGTCAAATGATGCACGCCGCCCAACCAATCTCTGAGCTCGCCCAGTAGTAGCCAAACACTAGTCAGCCCCGCCCACCCAAAGTCCAGCCCAGCTCCAGAGATAGATCTTATCCTGGTGGCACGTCTTTTCTCCACCATCTCTTTTCTTTCTTTTGATTTTTCATGATTCCTGCACACCGGGAATGGGTTTTACGCTCGCAGGAGAGACGCCCTTCCTCTTCCTCCCCCTCCCCTTCCCACCTCCTCGTCCTCCCCCCGCTGAGTCTTTCTCCATGTGAAGGGTTGCATGCGGCCAGGCTGAGGCTTGGCTCTGTCTGCAGGTCTGAGGAACGCCCCCCCACCAGGACCCTCTCACTCCTCTGCAACATCAAACCTCCTTTTCTCTTTCTTTTGGGAAATGAACCACTTTCTCCTCCTCCTGCTCCTTTGCTCCCCGCCTCCCTCCCTCCCCCCTCTTCCTCCCCCTCTTCCTTCTCTCCACTCGAATCTTTTTTTTAATTTGCAATTGCATCTAGCGCTCTCTAACATGCACGTCCCTGATTGGTTGGTTGGTTGGAGTCTTGAAAGCGCCTCAGTTTGCATGTGCCACCACACCACGCACAACTTTTTGCCCCTCCTTCTTTGTATTCAAGCTTCGACTTTGAGTTTTCTTTCAGTTCAGCAGAACGTGAACACTTTTTTGTCTCCATTTTTTGGCCCCGCCCCCACTCCTCCCGTGGGTGAGAGGGAGCATGGTCGAGGCTGGGGTCATGGGGGCAGGGTGTCGGGGTGGGAAGGGGAGGGGATGCTGACGGCTCAAAGCTAATTATGCGTGTCCTATGATGTGTTCTGTGGTGTTTTGTTCTGCCGTGTTTCTCGTTGTCCTTCGGTGTCACCTGTCGCCCTGCACGCTGGTCCTCCAGGCGGAGAAGGTGCTGCTGTTCAGCCAGGACACCAACCTGACGTCTCTGCTGCTGGAGGCCAAAGACCTGGAGGCCCGAGTCATCATCCTCTCTGCCAGGTGTGTACAACAAAGCGTGCACTGTCGGTGGTTCCTAGGACGCCGTGTGGTTGCTTCCATGTTATGAGGTGGTTGCAGAATATATGAAGGAGCTGCAACAACGTTACAGCAAAGCTGTTGCATAACACACACGTTTTATACACAGTAACATACGGACGCATGGTCAACGCTCATCTGCGTCAGTTTGTAACGCACTGGGGATCCCTACAGCGTCATAGTAAAATGTAGTAGCGTCAGTTTGTGATGGTAAATGACCTGAGTTAGGAGGTGGTAGGGGTGGATGAAGGGCCAGAACCAGGACTTTGAACCAGGAGCCCAGGGTTTGTGGCCTGTGTGAATCAAAAAGTTAAATATTTGTATTTGTTACGTAAGTTACGCAAGTGTTGTAAGTTAACTTAGCTGTTAACTGACCTACGTAGTTATTTTAACCCAAACCAAGTCCAGTTGCCCTTGACCTCAACCTTCGTTGGATACTTAACCAGGTACTTTTTGTGCCTAAAACTCACCAGATACTTTTTGTGCCTAAAACTCACCAGATACTTTTTGTGGCTAAAACTTACCAGATACTTTTTGTGCCTAAACCTTACCAGATACTTTTTGTGCCTAAAACTCACCAGATACTTTTTGTGCCTAAAACTCACCAGATACTTTTTGTGGCTAAAACTTACCAGATACTTTTTGTGTCTAAACCTTACCAGATACTTTTTGTGCCTAAAACTCACCAGATACTTTTTGTGCCTAAAACTCACCAGATACTTTTTGTGGCTAAACCTTACCAGATACTTTTTGTGCCTAAAACTTACCAGGTACTTTTTGTGCCTAAAACTTACCAGATACTTTTTGTGGCTAAACCTTACCAGATACCTTTTGTGTCTAAACCTTACCAGATACTTTTTGTGGCTAAACCTTACCAGATACTTTTTGTGCCTAAAACTCACCAGATACTTTTTGTGGCTAAACCTTACCAGATACTTTTTGTGCCTAAAACTCACCAGATACTTTTTGTGGCTAAACCTTACCAGATACTTTTTGTGCCTAAAACTCACCAGATACTTTTTGTGCCTAAAACTCACCAGATACTTTTTGTGGCTAAAACTTACCAGATACTTTTTGTGCCTAAAACTTACCAGATACTTTTTGTGTCTAAACCTTACCAGGTACTTTTTGTGCCTAAAACTCACCAGATACTTTTTGTGCCTAAAACTCACCAGATACTTTTTGTGGCTAAACCTTACCAGATACTTTTTGTGTGCTAAACCTTACCAGATACTTTTTGTGCCTAAACCTTAACCAGGTACTTTTTGTGCCTAAACCTTAACCAGGTACTTTTTGTGCCTAAACCTTAACCAGGTACTTTTTGTGCCTAAACCTTAACCAGGTACTTTTTGTGCCTAAACCTTACCAGGTACTTTTTGTAAACCTTAACCAGGAGATGTCTGTGAAGGTTCCCAGTCATCCAGGTCATAGTTATCCCACGAAGGTTGAGGTCAAGGACAACTGGACTTGGTAGAAGAAACTCGAAGACGGTTTGTCCCTCATCCAAGAGACCTCTTCAGTTCTGGAGAACTGACCATCCAAGAGACGAAACGTCTTCTAGTTTCTTCTACCAAGTCCAGTTGCCCTTGACCTCAACCTTCATTGGATACTTTAACCAGGTGCTTTTTGTGCCTAAACCTTAACCTGGTAGATGTCTGTGAAGGTTCTCAGTCATCCAGGTCATAGTTATCCAACAAAGGTTGAAGTCAAGGGCAACTGGACTTGGTAGAAGAAACTCGAAGACGTTTCGTCCCTCATCCAAGAGACTTCTTCAGTTCTGGAGAACTGACCATCCAAGAGACGAAACTGGCCTCAGGGGTTTTTGTAGTCGAAACTGGCGACCCAAGCCATTCGCCCACGGACTGAACTAATGCTAGAGTTTAGGAACGAAGGATCTTTACTGACTTTTACATATTTAAACTTTATGGGGGAAAGAGCATTGATATTAGTTTTGAGGCCTCAAGTGTGATGTTTTGGCCGAGAGGGTGGAGCTAGCTAGCTTGATTAATAAGGTGCATCTGTAATTCAAGTTAATTGTGATATTAGCTGGGATGCTAATTTTGGCTAGTGACAAACAGGCTTAAAACAAATACTTACTCCTAATAAGCTTTTTCAGCAGCACAGGTTTAATGTACACAGAGCAGCAGATTCAACTCGCTTCTATCCTGATTGACAGGTTGTCAGTCACCTTGTAGCCCCGCCCTAAAGCCTCCCTTGCTTCCTGGTCTATGTTCCTCTAAATGGGACCATAATTTACTAAATGAACATCATGCTGTGTTGAAGAAGACTTTAAACTAGCGACTGAGACCATAAACTCATCAGGAAAGTGTTTACTGGGGGAATAAATCAGCTGACAAGGAGAAACATTTTCTCATAGACTTCTATACAATCACGCTTCTTTCTGCAGCCGGTGGAGTCGCCCCCTGCTGGCTGCTGGAGAGAATGCAGGTTTAAGGCTCTTCAGCATTGGCTTCAGTCATCAGAGCTAAAGGTTGCTGCTTGATTAGGAGATTTTTAGGCTTTGTGTTATTGGTTACCAGGAGGTTGTGTATATTTGCAGCACTTTGTACGGTAACGATACTTTCTGTGTGTTCACAGTGAGGATGAAGCTGCAGCCGTGTACAAAGCAGCCCGTCAGCTCAACATGACTGGCTCCGGTTACGTCTGGCTGGTTGGAGAGAGAGAGATGACCGGCAAAGCTCTGAGTGAAGCTCCAGATGGTGCGTCAGCTTCGGCCTCCTCTTCCTCGCCTCTCTTCTTCCTCACTCCCTCTGGAAGTTTCTCTGTCTCTCAGCCCTGTTTCCATCCATTCAGCTCTCAAAACATTCTGAGCAAAAAGTCTCTAAGTTTTAGAAAAAGGTCTGAATAAAAAGGCAGCAGAATGTGTCGTTTCCTCAGCAGGCCGTTAGCAGTGATGAAGCTGTTATATTGGACATCACACACCGAGTCACACGACACAGCAGCGTCAAGAAACAAACCCATCACCTGCTGAGAAAAACAGATCCAAGTCTTCAGGAGCTTCTGTGGTTTCTATATTTGTACTGGCAGGTTTTAGGCTTTGAAACTGAACCAAATTCACACACATCAGGGTGTCATGTCGCTGCACATTTAAAACTGACACTGACACAGCTTACAGTAAACAAGGTGCCTTTGCTATGAGCTCAGCTAGAAATTAATTCCAGTGATGGGAAATTAACTTCTGATAAAGTCACCCAGTAATTGAAGGAACAATAAAACAGGAACACAGGAGTTAATGCCTAAATAAATAATAAGCTGCAATCACACAAATTTAGATGGAACATTTTTAAAAGCTGGAAATGAAAATGTGACAATGTGCATATGAGCTGATGTTCGTTATTTCAGAATTTAGTCAACAAACTTGGTTGCCATGGTTTTCCTATGTAGCTGTCTGGACATTATTTGGCGGTTATCAGGTCTTTCATGGGGTGTTTGCTGGACTATTATGGGGTGGTTTCTACGGTGTTGCCATATGGTCGGTGCTGCAGGGGGTTGTTCGGGTGTTATTAGGTGGTTCCCAGGCAACAAATGGGTATTTGCTAGGGTGTATGTCGAACAATTTGCATTTAGAGAACAGAAAAAGAGGTTGCAGAAACATTTTTACCGTGCAAAGAAAAACCAACCAATAATAGTTATTTCTGATTGGCAGGTTGTTCTCCAATCCCATTGCTGGTAGGGTTACTGCTCACTAGAGAAGCAGCGACTGATAAGTGAGGGTGATTTACTGCAGTAAATAGTTTTTAAGGCATTATTATGTGGCTAATGTGGCATTAGTACGCCCTGTATGAAGAGGTGGGCGTAGCCGGCGTGACTTCACCTGTTAGTTTGTGGACCGCCATTTTGAAGCCTGCAGTTTGTCATTTGGCCGTCGCCATCTTGGTTTTTTTGGAAACAGCCCCTACCATACTACCATATTTGGACGAGAGGGCGGAGCTAGCTAGCTTGGTTAGCAAGGTGCTTCTGTTATTCATTATTAGCTGGGATACTAATTTTGGCTAGCGACAAATAGGTGACAAGTAGAAACATTTTCTCTCTGCAGCCGGTGGAGTCGCCCCCTGTTGGCCGTTAGAAGGAATGCAGGTTTAAGGGGGGCGTTAGCAGTGTTCGGATGTCCTTAGGTGATTACTAAGGTGTTGCTAGCTCAAAAAGACAAGACCATGCTTGTCATTCTTCATCTTCATCAGGACTACAAAATAACTGGATGGAAACATGGCTGCTCTCTGCGCCACCCCTCTCTCTCTCTCTCTCTCTCTCTCTCTCTCTCTCTCTGGTAGTGCTGTAGATCTCTTTCTCTCTCTGATGAAGGAAGCTAATCCTCATCACAGTCAGTTAGCTTCTCAGCCTCCTGGTGTGTTTCTCTCTCTGGTTTCTTCTGACTGCTGGTTGAACGTTTAAACATCCCCCCAACTAAAAAACAAACAAAAGAACATGTTTAAAGGTTCCTAACCACTGTTTTCTTTTCTGGCTCATTGTAACTGTGTGGCTTTAAATGTGTCTAACATCTTTTTGTTTGTTTCATCTAGTGTGTGTCGTCCGCCCGCCCGTCTGCCCGTTCTCACAGTAGACAAGCCAATAACATGTGCTGCTCTGGGTAGGGGGGGTGCTTTAAACAGGGTCGAGGGGTGGGGGGGTGGGATGCGGGCCTATTAAACATCTAGTGTCGCTGCCGTTACCATGACGTGTGTCTGAACAAACACTGGTAAGATGCCGCCGCTGCTTCCTGTTTCCTGCTTGATCCTTTGCCATTGGTCAATAGAGGCCTCGCCCACTGCAACACGGAGCCCGCCCTACCAGGGAGTGGGCGGGGTTTATTGAGACAGCCGATTACTCAGTCAGCCAGATGACTACGGGATGTAAACAGCGCTACGCCATGTGGACGGCCCAGATGTGTTGATCAGCAGTGTTGGGGAGTAACTAGTTACATGTAATTTAGTTAGGCGATATAATTACAAATTACAGTTACTGGGAAAATATTCATGTCCTGAAAATGTTCTTTTCTATAAAAAGCTCGGCTATAATTTGGATAATGTTAATATTCATGCTTACAATTGCCTCAGCTGTAAAGTAAAGTTTGATTCTGTTCTGAGGCTTCTGATTGGTTCTCCCGAATTTGCAGCGCCGCCCATCAGCCAGTTAAACTAGCTCTCTGTCTTTAAGCTGAATTGAAAATGGTTAACAGCTCAAAGCATTCATTAGAAATTTAGAGAAGTAATCAGAAAGTAATTAAATGTAATACGTGTCATTACTTTGAGTAACTGCACTACTATTACATTTTAAATGAGGCAAATTATAATCAGTAACCTGTTACGCCGTCTCCAAAACTGTTGATCAGCGAAGAAGAAATCTTTGATGGCGGTGCCCCAATAAGAGTTTTTACGAGCACATAAATCACATTTTGTGGAGAAATTATTATCATGCAAAGAACGATGCAGTTTGAGCAAACAAATCTTTTCTGTGTTGAATAAATCTACATTTATTTATTACTATGTAGATTTAAGGATTTCTGATTGTTGGTCATTAGAGAGTTTGCGCCTGATCAGTGAAGAAGTAGGTGAGAGGTTATCTGAGATGTTTATGTGGATAATTGCAAACACACAAATACATTTATTGAGCGCAGAAAAGCTTTTTGTTTGCTCAAATTAAATGATTCCTTGCGTAATAATAATTTACGTACAAAATATTATTTATGAGCTTTTTAAAAAAACGCTTTTCTGGGGTAAAAATGTCCCTGTGTCTCACACATAAAACGCCACAGATGATGGTATTGTTGGTTCTGGTCGACCGAACTGAAAGGAAACCTTCCTCCTGTGCTTTGTTGAACACTTCGTCGGCCCCTCTGGCTGCTGGGTAATCGGCTCCCCGCTCTGTTGCTGTGGCTTTTTGTTTCAGAAAACATCCTCACCAGCCAGCTGCTGCACTCTTAAAAAATGATGTGTCATTTTTTCTACACATCCCGTCTCTCCCCGAACTCCTGATGTGTCAAAAAATGATCCATCATGTTCTTAAAAGTGTAGCTCTGAAAGGCCGCACTCTGAAAATGACCCTCAGCTGGTTTGTGTCTGTTGGAGAAGATAGAGATTTCTTTTTAGGGAAACCGCTTCAGATTAAAACCTTTTTATTGTGACATTAACCTGCTTTGAGGCTTAACATTCAGATTTCTATTAAATCTCCTGACCTGGGAGACGACAACAACCCCTGAGGAGATTAGGTGGCTGCAGCGCCTCTAAAACAAGAGAATGGATCCAAGATGTTCTCGCTTAATAATCTATTATTAGTAATTAACATTGTTTTAATGAGAAGGAGACATATAGCATTTTTCATAGCATTTAAATTTCAAAAACACCTCGATCACAGTAAGATAATACAAACAGAACTCACAGTTATGCATTTCATGGAGAGAAAAGATGAACATAAACAGCAGCACCTCTTTTTTTAGATGTGTCGGCACAGAGGTGATTAAAGCAGCACATTCCTGCCTTGTTAGGATTATTGCCTGCAAACAAACTTCTACCTGCCTCGGGGCTTTCAAACTAATCTTTATTGATTATTGCCAACAGCCAGAACGCCATTTTATACCGTTACAGTGTGAGCGCTCAGCTCATAGCTGACCATCAGTGCGAGCTCTGACTTTACTTTGCAGAGGATTTACAAGATTTCTGAAATACTGCAGTGTCTTAATCGGTCAAAATGATGGACAGGCTTAGTCCATCCTTTTAGTTTAAAAAATATTCAGTTTTGCCAAGTCACATTTCTAAAAACAATCTTGACCTTCTTGCACATGAAAAAACACCTGACGTAAACTCAAATTATTACGACTGTATGCGAAGCCGCAAGAGTCAAGTCTTCAGTTCTTTCCGGAGTACATCTGGCCCGATTAGTGTCCCTGTAAACAAATACAAAACAAGCCAACCTCAAACACACTGGCAGTCACTGACCGGTTCAATGAAAGAAATGAAATAAGACACAAAGAAGAGTTGTTCTATCTTTTTGTGCAAAATGTACACAGTCCAATGTTTGTTGGACCTGTTCTGCTGCAGATGCAAACTGAGGTATTTATTATCTCGTAAAAACAAAATTCACCCAAAGACCAGGTGGACTGCTTAAGGTACTAAAGCAAGAACGGTTAGACAACAATCTTCAACCTTCCCAAACTTCTTTACAGGTTTTAAAGGCTTTTCTAGGTTAAATTATACAGGGGTGGACAGAATAACGTAAACACCTCAAGTGTAACACAACCCAATACAGTAACACCTCATCACAGATTTACTGTGTGTTTGTGCTGCAGGGCTGTTGTGTCATTGGTCACAAAGACTAGAAAGGCTCTATAGAAATATGGAGCATTTACATTTGTGTTGTGCTGAGTGTTCCTGTTATTGTGTCCACACCCTGTATCGGTACGGCTGTGTAGGAGGTTGTTTCTGAAACGATTCCCTAAAAACAAACCTATGAAGCAGTACTGTGATGTTATGGATTTTGATGTTGTTTTTCTTCACCAGACACTTGTCACACTATGAGGAAAAGGTTTCTGCATTTGGTGCTTCAGCTAACTGAATGACAGCCCGCTAACATATGTTAGCATCATAAATAATAAGATCTGCTCCAGTGGAACACATTCATTTTAATTGGATATACCGGTGGGCTGTAAAAATTAGTTTTTAATTAGAATAAACCGCTGTACCCATTAGTTTAGGTTAGCTGATTGTGCCCATGTGGTTTTGTGATTAAGGAGGTTTATTTTAATGAGGATGCTACAGTAGCTCATTTGTTAAAAGCTGTAACAGTTAGAAGGGGAAAATATTAGCTTAATGTACCCTGTAGGTTCACAGAGGGATGTTAGCTTTTATAGTTCACTGGAAGAAGTTTGATTAGCACACCAAACTGTAAGGTTCAGTTTATGTAAAAACCCTGTAACCTTAAGAGTCTGGAGACGATTAAGTTTTGGCTTAATGTTAAAAACCCTTTTGTTTACATTAAAGGATACTTATTATACTGCTTTTCTAGTCCTGTATTGTAGTACGGTGACTCCTGTAAGGCAGCTTTGCATGATTCAAAGGTCCTATACTGGCTCTTCATGTAGGCCTTCATTTCATCCTCTGTCAGAAACAAGCTGTAGATGCTCCTGTCTCTTTAAGCCCCCCCTCTCAAAGCCCACTGTCTTCTGATTGGCAAAGACCTGAAGCATGTTACCAGGTTGTTGTTGTTGCTGAGCGGTACAGGCAGACTGAGTGTTGCCTGTGCCATTGCTCTGGGAGTAAATGACCATATATGGAACACCGGCTCCATCTAGCTCCTGGTGTTATATTACGTAGACGTTGGTAGAAAAAGCTGTTCAAAAGCGTTCAGAACAGGAGGAAATCTGAGGTTTTTGCTCGCAGCGATTTATTGTAAATACTTTAACCTCATTATTTGAAGCTTTGTCCATGTTTAACATGAACATCCAACATTATAACATTGTAGATCAGTCATAAAATATGGAAAAGCATAATGCGTCTCCTTTAAGATAAGAAAGTGTAGGTTTGGTGTGGGTAAAGTTAGAGATTCATCCCATCCCAACAGAGCTTCATAAAAACCCTTCAGTTAGAAATGTTAGATTATCCCAGTCTACTCAGTAGTTCCAGTATCTGGTACTTTCAGGGGATAATATCAGCTAACTTTCCTTTGGGAGTACCAGTGATTAAGGGAAACGTAGTTCCAGATAAAATCATGGCTAGAGCTGTCAGATCTGGACAAGATTATTCCATGGAAGCTTAAGTTTCTTAAAAACATAGATTGTGAAAATGAAAAATTGCAATATATATGTATCTTTTACATGTTAACTACATTAGACAATATAAATCTTTTTTTATTTTCACATATAGAATAAATCACAAATCTTTTCTTTTCATAGTTTCACAAATCTGAAACAGTTTAAAAGAGACTTTAGCCTCTCTGGGACAATCAAGTCCAAATTTGACAGCTTTAGACTGATGATGTTTTTTAAAATCTGGACCTGAGTTTCCCTTAAATTTTCCAGCGTCATAAGTACTAGCTAGCTAATAGTTTCAGTAGCTATCTGTATACAGCGGGAGACTTAACAGTCCTAGCAGGCCGTTCCCAAAAGTTTCAAAAAGGAAATGTTAGCTAGCAGTAGGCTATTAGTGTCAGGATAAAATGTTGATAATGGGAGATATTAACATTGAGCTAGCTAGCTATTGCTGTAGTTTCAGGATGAAATGATATAGTAGCTAAAGTAAAAAGACATAGCTAGTTGTTCTGTTCCCAGTAGTTTCGGATGGAAGTAACTAGTCTGTTCCTTCTTTCATAGAGCAATGTTGGCAAGCTGCAACCAATGGTTTCAGTGGGAAATGCTAACAGCTAGCTAGCTAGCTGTTCATCATTGTCTTTGTGGGTAATGCAAATCTTTTCAGGTGTCAACATTAGCTAGCTTCTCGGTAGTATTTTTATGGAAATGCTAACAGTGTTAGCCAGCTGTTGTCGGTTAGCTGGAGGACAAGTGTAGACACTTTTCATCACAGTGTGACGAGTTTCTGCTGAAGGAAAACACCAGACACAGTTCATAACGTCTCAGTGAGGCTTTCTCTGTCCTGAGAGACAAACGGCTGTGATTCTCAGAGTGAACTCCCAGCATGCATTTTTATATTACTGAACACTGACCTGCCGCCTGAAGCCCTGAGCGTGTGCGTGTGTGCGTGAATTACACTGAAGCACTCTTTTAATTACATCTGTAAAATTAATTTAAAGTGTTTTTAATTAACGTGTCTGTATGAATGAGGGCATTTTTCAGTCAGCAGCCTCTTTAGCTTCCTGCTGTGTGTAACCTCTGTTTGCTGGGTGTGTGTGTGTGCGTGTTGTGTGTGCGTGTGTGTGTTATGTGTGTGTGTGTGTTATGTGTGTTGCAGGCCTGCTGGGCCTCCAGCTGATTAACGGTAAGAACGAGTCGGCTCACATCGCGGACGCCGTGGCCGTGGTGGCTCAGTCTCTGCAGGAGCTTTTTGAGAAAGAGAACATTACGGAGCCTCCGCGGGGCTGCGTGGGAAACACCAACATCTGGAGGACCGGACCACTCTTCAAAAGGTCAGTACCCAGAGGTGCAGACTCAGGTCTTGATGACTTTAGACTTGACTTTACAATGTCAAAAATGTCTTGCAACTGGACTTTGACTTTAGCACCAATGACTCGTGACTTCACTTGGACTTGAGCCTTTTAACTTGAACAGACTTGAAACCCTCCCCAAGCCTGAATATAAATTTTGATATAAAAAACTACTGTGTGCAGCATATCAACACGCCTCTGCCTTTTTCTGTATAGGTTAACGCCTTTATGTATTAAATTTGGTGCAGAGCACATTGTGACTTGTTTAGGACTCAAAACTCAAAGATTAGAACTTGAGACATGACTCGGACTTGGCCATCTTGATTTGACACTTGACTTGGGACTTGGTGGTCTTGACATGAGACTTGACTCGGACTTGCCTGTCTTGACTTGACACGACTTGGGACTTGGCTGTCTTAACATGAGACTTGACTCGGACTTCCCTGTCTTGACTTGACACTTGACTCGGACTTGCCTGTCTTGACTTGACACTTGACTCGGACTTCCCTGTCTTGACACTTGACTTGGGACTTGGTGGTCTTGACATGAGACTTGACTCAAACTTGCCTGTCTTGACTTGACACGACTTGGGACTTGGTGGTCTTGACATGAGACTTGCTTGACTCTGACTTGCCTGTCTTGACGTGACACTTGACTTGGGACTTGCCTGTCTTGACTTGAGACTTGACTCGGACTTGCCTGTCTTGACTTGACACTTGACTCGGACTTGCCTGTCTTGACTTGACACGACTTGGGACTTGGTGGTCTTGACATGAGACTTGCTTGACTCTGACTTGCCTGTCTTGACGTGACACTTGACTTGGGACTTGCCTGTCTTGACTTGACTTGGGACTTGGGACTTGGCGGTCTTGACATGAGACTTCACTCGGACATGCCTGCCTTAACCTGACACAGACTTGGGACTTGGCGGTCTTGACATGAGACTTGACTCGGACTTGCCTGTCTTGACCTGACACTTGACTTGGGACTTGGCGGTCTTGACATGAGACTTCACTCGGACATGCCTGCCTTAACCTGACAAGACTTGGGACTTGGCGGTCTTGACATGAGACTTCACTCGGACATGCCTGCCTTAACCTGACAAGACTTGGGACTTGGCGGTCTTGACATGAGACTTGACTCGGACTTGCCTGTCTTGACCTGACACTTGACTTGGGACTTGGCGGTCTTGACATGAGACTTCACTCGGACATGCCTGCCTTAACCTGACAAGACTTGGGACTTGCCTGTCTTGACCTGACACTTGACTTGGGACTTGGCGGTCTTGACATGAGACTTGACTCGGACTTGCCTGCCTTAACCTGACACTCGACTTGGGACGTTACTTTTCAGTGTTGTCGGTCTTGTTGGAATTTCTTCATTGTAAAAACAGGTGGAACGACAGAAGTAGAAATAAATAACACAAAGTTAAGCAATGTGTTAACAGGAGAGTGATTCTACCAGTGAAGCAGAACTCGGAGCGCCTGCAGTGTCACATATTTCTGAGTTAAATGGAAAAAGTGCGTGCAGTATAATCTCCGGAGAGATCTGATTTGATTGGTTGAAAGTGGCTGTGGCTTAGCGAGCTGTTTCGTCTGTTTAGGCTTTAGTTTTTAAGTAATTTGATTCAGTAGGGACAGTAGAGTGGTGACATGCAACACAGGTCCCAAGCTGGATATTTCTTTTGCCAACTGACACAAGTACATCCAGCTGCAGCTCGCAGACGTGACGGAAGTTGAACTTGCTTGAACTAGCGACTGAGACCATAAACTCATCAGGAAAGTGTTTACTGAGGGAATAAATCAGCTGACAAGTAGAAACACTTTATTTCTGCCGCCGGTGGAGTCGCCCCCTGCTGGCTTGGACGGGGCGTAGAAATAATTACTTATTGACAGTTGCAATAAACTGTAAACTGTAAAACCTGCCTGGAATCGTGTTGCATTACTGGGACATCAGACAACCATGAGGTCATCACCAGTCTTGTTAATGGCATTACTGCATAATTAAAAGGGTTGATGAAATGTGGATACTTAAGTTTATTCCTCATTTCGGTCGTGTGGTGACACATTAGACAAAATGTACTGTAATAAAAATGGAGCTCTTGCGGCGCCGATGGGATATTTCAGCACAGAGGACGAGGAGGGACGGGGTTAATAGGAACCCACATCTCAGGTCCATGCAGCCATACCTCCTACTGTCGCTCCGATAGCCACAATGACCCAACGCTAATGAGGTCAAGTCCAAGTTTATATGATGGGAGGGGGTTAGGTGGACAAAATCACATTGGATAAAATTATGTATCAACCGCAGCGTGAAGGATCAGCCATCCATAATAATTTCATCATCTTACAGGAAGAGAAAAGAGTCTAATTTAGTAAAAATCAGGATACATAATTAGAACATGCAAAGTACTATACATATTATTTTGTTGGCTCTTTAAAGCCAGTTCCTCTGAGTTTCTCATGAAATGCTAGAATGCTAAGCTATATGTGGTGATTAGTTGTTTTTAAATAGATAAATTCGGAACTAAGAGAAGCCAGTTCGTGTGGCTCCCTCACAGGACTGAAGACTCGCTGTCCAGTTAAATCCTAACCCTAACACCTTAACGTTGCGTGACAGTTGTGCATCCACCAGTTTATCCAGTTTGGCTCTCTGAGAGTGTTTCTGATCCTCGGGATGGACTCGCTTCAGCGTCAGCAACGCTTCACTGATCTGATCCGGATTCATCTTCAACTTAGTCTGACACAACTGGGATAATGAACCTCTCCGTCACTCCGCCTCTCTGTGACCTAGATCGACCATCAAGTCCACTTACATCACTTTTGTTTAGTATCGGTGTCACTGACAGTCTCAGTGTCTTTACAGCAGCAGCATCACAGGACCTCCGCTGAGCTGACCTTAACTCTGCTGCTCTCTGATTGGCTCCCCAGAGTGCTGATGTCATCCAAGTACCCCGACGGTCTGACGGGACGGATAGAGTTTAACGACGATGGCGACAGGCGCTTTGCTACCTACAGCATCCTGAACTACCAGCAGAAACCAGGTCGCCTCGTCCAGGTCGGCGTCTTCAACGGCTCACAGGTACAGTAGAGCTGCACACCTGCTCATGCACCGGTCACACCTGGTGTTGGTGTGAAAGTGTGTAAACAAAGGATTTAGAGCACCAGACATAATAAAGAAAGGGAGACTTTAACAGTGAGTAGAAAACTAGCTCAACAGTTGGGTAAAGACACAACTCCAAAGTTAGAATGCTGCTAAGTGTGAAGCACAGAAACCTTCTAACACACTAACTTATGGCTGACTTTAACTTCTGTATCTGTTAAAACTGAGGGGCTTAAAGTGAAAATGTGATGTAGTACTGGACCACAGTTATCAGTCAGTGGTCCATCCATCCATCTTCTTATTCTGGGTCGGGCCCCAGGGGCCACTGGGAGCCATAAACTTACCTTTCCAGAGCCAGCTCTGACTGGAGGAACCCGAGGCGTTCCCAGGCCACTGTGGAGATATAATCTCTCATCCTAGTCCTGGGTCTTTCCCAAGGACTCCTGGCAGCTGGACCTGCCTGGAGCGCATCCCTAGGGAGGTGCCCCGGGGGCATCCTTACCAAATGCCCAAACCACCTCAACTGGCTGCTTTACACTCAAAGGAGCTGCAGCTCTACTCTGAGCTCCTCACTGATGACTTAAGGAGCCCAAACCTTCTTTTGCAGAGCCACATTAACCAGCTCTGACTGGTCCCAGGCCAGTGTAGGCTCAATCCCATCACACCCTGTGCCCCTACCACCTGTTTTCAAGTTTACTCCTTTGCCCTAAAAACAGAGATACAAAGGCGAATGGGTGGAAATATTCCCCTATGAAATAGAACAACCCGTCGACTCTGACGTTAACAGAAGTGACGAGTTTTGACAGAATTTCTCCATGACAACGATTGAAAACAACTCCAGTATGGCCCTCCGCTGTGGTAATCTCTCCCGTATGGTAATGTTATAAAATAAAAATCACAGCTTTATTACCAGGTAACTAAAGTTACACCAAAGCTAACTCACGAGACAACATTCTAGCAGCTGAAATAGCGATTTATTTATTTTTTAGCATTGTTGTGAAGAAAACCCCAATATTACATGAAATGATTTTAAACTAAGAACAACCATGGATATCATAAATACTTAATTTACTGGTACTTTACGGGAACCTTCTTGTAGCCTCCGTTTGGAGCGGACGTCTGTAAAATCTCTCTTTCAACCCCTCTAATGCAACAAGAATCGGGACACCCTGCCCCTAGACCTGAACGTGCAGAGCAGATGGGGCAGGTGGGAGGGTAAGGGGTGAAATGGGATTGAGTCATAGTCTATCCACCTAGACCTGGATCTTCCCCGAGGCTTCCTCCCAGCTGGACATGCCTGGAACACCTCCCTAGGGAGGTGCCCTGGGGGCGTCCTTAGATGCCCGAACCACCTCAGCTGGCTCCTTTCGTTGCCAAGGAGCAGCGGCTCTCTCTGAGCTCCTCATGGATGACTTGGTGATCCAGTTATTTCGGTCCATCAGTCAGGAAAATGCGGTCCTTGTTCTTAACCTAACCTCTAGAACGCTGACGCCGTGTGTTCGGGCAGGGGTGCGATAAATGGGGGTTGTGGGAAACTGAGTTCACGCTAGGCGTCACTCAGTCATTTGTTTCGGCGTGCAGCATCTCCAGCGGGCGCAGAGATCATCAGAGTCTCCTGCCTCTTTAACTATTGATGTGCAGATGCAGTATTGATGCTGACATTTAGTCAGCTTGTCACAGCGAGGCCTGCGTGGAACAACAGAACAACCCGTGTGTGTGTTTCAGGTCGTGATGAACCCTCAGAGGAAGATCATCTGGCCCGGAGGAGAGACGGAGAAACCAGTCGGATACCAGATGTCGACCAAACTGAAGGTACTGCTGTTCCTGCTCAAAACTCTGAAGGTGTGTTCACTGACCTTTATGACTGCAGTTCATACGAAAGGAGAAGTAACTTCACTCATATATCACAGAGCAGAACGTCTCAAAGGAATAAGGCAGCAGAATAAATCCATCCGTCCATAATGTCCTCCTGTCCGGGGTCGGTCAGGTGGCAGCAGGCGAGGCAGGGTATTCCAGACATCCACAAATGTTCCAGACACATTACAGATAAGGTCGGAGACAAGGAGCAACCTCGGGACAGGGGGGGGGGGGGGCTTTGTGCTGACGCAGCTCTCACTGTGGTTAACACAAGAAATAGACGGCCTGTACTAATGGCCCCCGGTGTCCCACAGGTCTGCGTATCCCCCGGGGGACACGGTCGGAGGCCTCGTCCACAGAGCCCATGTAGGCTGGACAGTTCCAAAGTTTAAGAGCCACAACAAAGTCTCCTTTAGTTTTGGCCCTGGATCGAGGATCAACCAGAAGACCCTGATGCAGGCAGAGCTCTGCGGGATCCAGACGGCGTTTGTCTCTCTTAAGTGGCTTTTTTCAGGAGAGCGTATGTGGTTGCATGCGGCCGCCTAGAACACAACATGTCAAACACTGTTGCTAGCTAACAGCTAGCGTCAGCACAGATGGTCACATGAGCGCAGACCGCACAAACGGTCCACGGGTCAGAATATGTGCGAACAGTGAGAATCTGCCGAACTCTGCTTTACAGTTACTGTGTGTGTGTCCAGATTGTGACGATCCATCAGGAGCCGTTTGTTTACGTGAAGCCGACAAAGACTGACGGGACGTGTAAAGAGGAGTACACCGTCAACGGGGTCTTGATCAAGAAGGTGATCTGTACCGGACCCAACGGGACCACCCCAGGTACACAGATACACTGAACCCTAAACTGAACCCAAACCCAGCTCACGACAAAATAAACAAGAGTCAAAGGAGTTTTTATTTATGAAGAGTTTAACACTGTGTGCGGTTTGATCGGAGCTGACTGACAGCGCTGTTCGCTGCGTTCAACCCGTCATCATTAGGAGCAGTGGGCCGCCATCGTGCACGGGGCCCGGGGATCGGGAAGGGGTTCAGGGTCCCAGCAGACTGAGCTGGGTGACTCAGAAAAATATTGTGTAGAAATATTAGTTGTCCCTCGCAGGAAGAAGCTGAGTGAGAAAATCCGCTTTAGTCTGAAGAAGCTAGGGGCCGGTCGTCACGGAAACACGAACGCGCACGCCTCTTCTTTACGCCTGTCCGTGTTTGTGTGTCTCCAGGTCAGCCCACCGTCCCTCAGTGTTGCTATGGTTTCTGCATCGACCTGCTCATCAAGCTGGCGATGAGCATGAACTTCACCTACGAGGTTCACCTGGTGGCTGATGGGAAATTTGGCACACAGGAGCGAGTAAGTGGTTCAGCGTTTGTCAGTGTTTATCTATTTATTTTAAAGGGACAGTGATGATCAGCTCGCTTCAGTGAAGGGCAACAGATGTCATTTGAAATCTCTAACTATCAGGATAAATGATTAGAAAGAGTGACGGTTTAAACACTTGGTGCCAAACAGTGGATCACGTCTCTAATCTGAGGCGTCACATCATCATCAAATCTGTTCACTACAAATGTGCACAAGTAAAATCAGGTAAAATCTTCTTTCAACAAAATAAATATCTTAATAGAAAAATGAGGCACCGATTCGATTTGTGACACAAATGAATTAAAACATTTGTTATTTTGTAACTGAGGAAAACTAGAAATCAGAAGAATATTTCTAATGGTTTCATGTCCCTGCTCAGAGTATCTGTGGCCCCCAGCAGGTCGTCGTTTGGTCAGAACAACCAAGGCAGCACAATAAAACAGTAAAACAGCCTCCTGAGCTGAATCTCCCCAAACGGACATTTTACACCCTGTGTTTCGCCTCTCAGGCAACATACAGGTTGTTGACAGGAAGAGCTGCGTGTTTACTGAGGAATTAAAGAGAACTGACTCTGTAATGTTTTTGTCTTTAAAAAGAGAAGAGAAGAGAAAAGCTCGGGTCTGTCGAGGAAAGGAAATGTTCAAATTAAAAAACAATGACGATGATGATGTTGCTGTGGTGCTCTCTCTCTCTCCCTCTCTCTCTCCGTCTCCGACCTGTTTACTGATTCAACACCAGCACATCGCCGAGGCTTGTTGCCATGGCGACCACCGCTCTGTCCCTCAGTGTGACCTTGTTGAGGCTGAGAGACGTTAAGTCATTGCTGTCTCTCTCTCTGCTGCTCTCTTAGCTGCCGTCTCTCCTCTCACCTCCTCCATCACATCCTCTTCTCCTTTTTATATTCCCTCCGGTCTGTCTGCCGTCTAATGACCCCCCCCCCTCCTCCTCCTCCTTTCTTCTCTCCGTCTTTACAGATTTCTTTATAATTGAAATCATTTTCCTGAAAGATAAAAGATTTGTTTATGAAATCAAATCACTTGCAGATAAAAAATCGATGTCTGAAAGCAGAACGATGCTGAATCTGAATTCACTACAGTATTTTTAAAGCTCTGCATGTGTGTGTTTTTCATCCCGCGTATCTCCAGGTGAAGAGTCGATAAAGAGTTCCTTTACGTGCTGAGAACGTTCCTCTTTAAAACTAATAAAGGCGTTGAAACATCTGCAGCAGTAAAATGTAACAGACACATTAACGCAGCTGGAATATTAATCCAGAAACATCAGACAGGAACATTTTACTGCAGCATGAGTACTTTACTTTCACACTGTCAGTACATGTTGCTGATAATACTTACATACTTTTACTGAAGGAAGGAGCTGAACGCAGGATTTTAACTATTACATGTACTTTTTAAAATAACCTGTCCTTTTACTTTAACTTGAGTCCATTTGCAACAAAAACGTATGTACTTGTACTGCGTTACACGGTTCTCACTACTTGTATCGATGCATTTAGCCATAAATTATTTTTTTAATAAGCTGAGCTCACGGGCACGACGAGCGAGCGATAAGAGCAGCCAATCAGAGCAGCGCAGAGATGAATGGAGGTCGATCCATCAGGGCTATGCTATGCTAACCTGTTCGCAGTAAAGTACAACGACAGAGGACTTTTACTTGTAATGGAGTATTTCCACAGTGAGGTGTTAGTACTTTTACTCAAAGTACTTCTTCCACCTCGGCTGCTGGTTTGTGGACGTTGATTTTCTGCAGAAACGTGATGCAGTGATGAAGAACATGAATTCATCAGGTCTTTCATTCACTGCATGAGAAAGTACTAAATTAGCATAGACATTGATATTGTGATACAGAATCCAGTTGTTGCCCGCTGTGACTTCAACACCTGCATGACCCTGAAGTCAGAGGTGATGCTGCACTGATGTCTGTGACCTCCTCCCTCCTCCTCCCGCAGGTCAACAACAGTAACAAGAAGGAGTGGAACGGGATGATGGGGGAGCTGCTGGGAGGTCTGGCCGACATGATCGTCGCTCCCCTCACCATCAACAACGAGCGCGCTCAGTACATCGAGTTCTCCAAACCCTTCAAATACCAGGGGCTCACCATCCTCGTCAAGAAGGTGAGTCGACTTCAGCTGCGTTTAAAGAAGTCCTTCAAAAGACAAATGTCTCAGTAGAGACGGGATCAGATTTGATGATCTGAGGGGTCTGGAAGAGTGATAAACGTAAGATGGAGCCTTAAAACAGCAGCAGCCCGAGTCAAACTAAAGAGGTGACTCTGTGGAAGTGCAGTTCAGGATCTGAGAAGAACCTGGGTTACAGGTTGATAACTTCCTGCAGCCGAAGGTTTAAAACACAGTTTGCTGCACAGCGAGCAGGAGGAGTCCGTTATTGTCAGTGTGATGGAGTCGGCAGACCTGAACCCCCTCACAGTCTCACAGTCTGGGTTCAGTCCGTCACGCTGCTCTGGCGGATATTTTGGGATATTTTAGGTCAGCGTGACCCAGTTCACCGCCAGCGATCGGCTCCACAGCTGCAGGAAGCAGGTCGATAGTTTCCAATCGAGCCTCAGGCGGCGCCGCTCTGCCTGAACACGTCTGATCCAGGGTCAGATCTGGAGCCTGCTCATGGTGCTTTTAAGGCTCCCAAAGTTCTCCTGGATTTCCTCACACCAGCAGTCGGTGGGGGGGCGTTCCAACATGATGTTTTGTGACTCTAAATTTATTAAAATGTGGAATGAATCATTTAAAAAAACGTGTATTTTAAGCCCCGGCTGATGAGTCCTGGTCCACTCTGCTCATTACCGCTGTACATTGATGATGATGAAGATGATGATGATGATGATGATGATGATTGTGTTTGTGTGCTTAGGAAATCCCTCGCAGCACTCTGGACTCATTCATGCAGCCGTTTCAGAGCACACTGTGGCTGTTAGTCGGTCTGTCGGTCCACGTGGTGGCAGTGATGCTTTACCTATTAGACCGGTTCAGGTAACCACAACGATACTACGACACGATACTACGACACGATACTACGATACTACGATACGCATACACACGATACTACGATACTACGACCCGATACTACAACACGATACTACGATACTACGACACGATACTACAACACGATACTACGATACTACGACACGATACTACAACACGATACTACGATACTACGACACGATACTACGACACGATACTACGACACGATACTACGACACGATACTACAACACGATACTACGACACGATACTACGACACGATACTACGACACGATACTACGATACTACGACACGATACTACAACACGATACTACGATACTACGATACTACGACACGATACTACAAAACGATACTACAAAACGATACTACGACACGATACTACAACACGATACTACGATACTATGACACGATACTACAACACAATACTACAACACGATACTACAACACGATACTGCGACACGATACTACAACACGATACTACGACACAATACTGCGACACGATACTACGATACTACAACACGATACTACAACACGATACTACAACACGATACTACGACACGATACTACGACACGATACTACGACACGATACTACGACACGATACTACGACACGATACTGCAACACGATACTACAACACGATACTAGGACACGATACTACGACACGATACTGCAACACGATACTGCAACACGATACTACGACACGACGACATGATACATTTACTAGTACTACAGTACAATACTACACAGCACTACACAGTGAAACATGATCCAACACTGGTTTGATCCTGACTGGATCAGGTAACCACACTGGACGATACAGTGTGACACAGTTTAAAGGACTTCTGACTCTGATGAATTAGCTTTTTAATCGTTAGCACATCTCTGATGGAGGTCAAATGGAGATTATATGTTGTTAAAGTCAGGAACTTGTTCTTTAATCCCATACGACATAATAGATTCAATTAAAACCAATACAGTAGATTAAAATGCTGCATAATAAAATGTACCTGTGTGCCTCTGCAGCCCGTTTGGAAGGTTTAAAGTGAACAGTGAAGAAGAAGAAGAAGACGCCCTCACCCTGTCCTCCGCCATGTGGTTCTCATGGGGAGTACTGTTGAACTCTGGGATAGGAGAAGGTTGGTCGTCCTCTCAGCCGACACACCCTGTCCCACAGTCCGGCACAGTAGTAACGCCTGTCTGTGGTCTGTCCCTGCAGGAGCTCCCAGGAGTTTCTCAGCGAGGATTCTGGGTATGGTGTGGGCAGGATTCGCTATGATCATTGTAGCATCGTATACTGCCAACCTGGCAGCCTTCCTTGTGTTGGACCGGCCTGAGGAGCGCATCACTGGCATCAATGACCCCAGGGTGAGACACTGGCAACGCTCTTTCCTATTCTATCCAAACACATCAGACAGTATTACTTTATGGTTGATCATTTTTGCCCCCAAATCTACTCCATCTTTTACACGGTTACCAAATTAATCAGGTAAAATGTATATAAAGGTAATTAAAACACAAGCAAACATATATGTAGCTGTAGCTGATTCAATTAAAACAGGTTAAGGGTTATCTTAGTTATTAGAGGGACTGAAAAGCAGTTGTGTAAATGGTGGGTTTTTAGCTGGGATTTAAACGTGGTGGTGGACGGAGAGGACGATGATCTGACAGTGAAGGTAAACCGGTCCGGGAGATATTCATTTCTGACCCTGTGATTGTTGCTCTGTTGTTTTAGCTGCGTAACCCATCAGATAAGTTCATCTACGCCACAGTGAAGCAGAGTTCGGTGGATATCTACTTCAGACGGCAGGTGGAGTTGAGCACCATGTACCGGCACATGGAGAAACACAACTACGAGAGCGCTGCTGAAGCCATCCAGGCCGTCAGAGACAAGTAGGCTCCTCATACATTTAGCTAAATATTCCTGAAGTTTGTACCTCAGAGATGTAACGTCAAAGTATCTGTAGACATCTACTGCTCCACCGCCTGATGTTTTCCTGCCCCCCCCCCCCCTCCTGTAGTGAGCTTCACGCCTTCATCTGGGACAGCGCTGTGTTGGAGTTCGAGGCTTCGCAGAAGTGTGATCTGGTGACGACAGGAGAGCTTTTCTTCCGCTCCGGGTTTGGGATCGGGATGAGGAAAGACAGTCCGTGGAAACAGAATGTCTCTTTGGCTATTCTCAGGTAGAAACAACCTGACTATCTACAGGCACCCTACTGGAACCTTACTGGTACTCTGTGGTACCCCGCTGAGGCCATTCTGATACCTGAGATACCCTGCTGCTACGCCACAGATATTTCTCTGATACCCCTCATAATGTCATACCCTACTGACCCTCTTCTGATACCCTACTGACCCTCTTCTGATACCCTACTGACCCTCTTCTGATACCCTACTGACCCTCTTCTGATACCCTACTGATATCCCAATGATGATACGAAGACGTTCTGATACTCCTTTGATTCCATTGTGATACACTTGTCTGCACATGTCCTCTTGATATGCTTCTGATACTGATATCTGATATGTTTTAACGCCCCACTGATGACCTTGTGGGACCTTATGATACCCCATTGATACTTTTGCTGATAAACTACGGCTACTCTAGTCACACTCTACTGAAAACCTACTGTTTCCTCTCTGATACTCTTCCAGTACCTTACTAATACTTTTCTGGTACCTTATTAATACCCTCATGATACTTTTATTAAACCTTTGATTCACTAATTATTCTCTATGGATACCTTTGTGATACCCTACTGATAAATTATTGATATTTAACTACCCCTCTTCTGCTCTCCCGATACCCTGCTGATACCCTACTTACTCTATACTCCTTTGATATGCAGATACCCTAATGATACCCAACTGATATGTTCTTAGAGCCCCCTGACACCCTGCTGATACCCTGCTGATACCCTACTTATTGTATACTAATACTCATTTGATGCGCGGATCCCTTCATGATACCCATTGTATACCAATTGTTTTATACCCCATTGATGCCAGCCCTTAGTTTGGTATAAGTAGGGATAGTTTTGTGATACACTGTGGATGCATAACTTCATTCCAGCTTTGTTCTTTCTCGTATGTGTTGATGTCTGATGATGTTTCTTTGTTTCTCTTCAGCTCTCATGAGAACGGCTTCATGGAGGACCTGGACAAGACTTGGGTTCGATATCAGGAGTGTGACTCCAGGAGCAACGCCCCCGCTACCCTCACCTTCGAGAACATGGCAGGTAGGAATCAGACCTACAGACAAGTGTGAGACTGAAACCTGGACTTCTGTATGAATCTCATTTTGTTTGGGCAGCTCTAATGTTCTGCTGTGGAAACGTACTAGTTTCCATGTTGAGGTCTTTCAAAGCTTTGAAAAAGTGCGTAGAAACCCTGTCACCTCACCTGGCACTCACCTGGCATCACCTGACATCACCCGTCCTCCTCAGGTGTGTTCATGCTGGTTGCCGGTGGCATCGTCGCCGGGATCTTCCTCATCTTCATTGAGATCGCCTACAAACGACACAAAGACGCTCGAAGAAAACAGATGCAGCTCGCCTGCGCTGCCGTCAACGTCTGGAGGAAGAACCTGCAGGTACAAGACTCTGCTGTGCTCTACTGTGCTCTACTGTGCTCTACTGCACTCTACTGTACTCTACTGCAGTCTGACTGTACTGTACTCTACTGCACTCTACTGTACTCTACTGCAGTCTGACTGTACTGTACTCTACTGCACTCTACTGTACTCTACTGCAGTCTGACTGTACTGTACTCTACTGCACTCTACTGTACTCTACTGCAGTCTGACTGTACTGTACTCTACTGTACTCTACTGTACTCTACTGTACTCTACTGCAGTCTGACTGTACTGTACTCTACTGCACTCTACTGTACTCTACTGCAGTCTGACTGTACTGTACTCTACTGTACTCTACTGTACTCTACTGTACTCTACTGCAGTCTGACTGTATTGTACTCTACTGTACTCTACTGTACTCTACTGCAGTCTGTACTGTACTGTACTCTACTGCAGTCTGTACTGCTACTGTACTGCTCTACTGTACTCTACTGAACTCTACTGCAGTCTGACTGTATTGTACTCTACTGTACTCTACTGTACTCTACTGCAGTCTGACTGTACTGTACTCTACTGCAGTCTGACTGTACTGTACTCTACTGTACTCTACTGAACTCTACTGCAGTCTGACTTACTGTACTCTACTGCAGTCTGACTTACTGTACTCTACTGCACTCTACTGCAGTCTGACTACGTACTGTACTCTACTGCACTCTACTGTACTCTCTACTGCAGTCTGACTGTACTGTACTCTACTGCACTCTACTGTACTCTACTGCAGTCTGACTGTACTGTACTCTACTGTACTCTACTGTACTCTCTACTGCAGTCTGACTGTATTGTACTCTACTGTACTCTACTGTACTCTACTGCAGTCTGACTGTACTGTACTCTACTGCAGTCTGACTGTACTGTACTCTACTGTACTCTACTGCAGTCTGACTGTACTGTACTCTACTGTACTCTCTACTGCAGTCTGACTGTATCTGACTTACTGTACTCTACTGCAGTCTGACTTACTGTACTCTACTGTACTCTACTGCAGTCTGACTTACTGTACTCTACTGCACTCTACTGCAGTCTGACTTACTGTACTCTACTGTACTCTACTGCAGTCTGACTTACTGTACTCTACTGTACTCTACTGCAGTCTGACTTACTGTACTCTACTGCACTCTACTGCAGTCTGACTTACTGTACTCTACTGTACTCTACTGCAGTCTGACTTACTGTACTCTACTGTACTCTACTGCAGTCTGACTTACTGTACTCTACTGTACTCTACTGCAGTCTGACTTACTGTACTCTACTGCACTCTACTGACTCTACTGCAGTCTGACTGTATTGTACTCTACTGCACTCTACTGCAGTCTGACTGTACTGTACTCTACTGTACTCTACTGCAGTCTGACTTACTATACTCTACTGCACTCTACTGAACTCTACTGCAGTCTGACTGTATTGTACTCTACTGTACTCTACTGTACTCTACTGCAGTCTGACTGTACTGTACTCTACTGTACTCTACTGCACTCTACTGCAGTCTGACTTACTGTACTCTACTGTACTCTACTGCAGTCTGACTTACTGTACTCTACTGTACTCTACTGTACTCTACTGCAGTCTGACTTACTGTACTCTACTGCAGTCTGACTTACTGTACTCTACTGCAGTCTGACTTACTGTACTCTACTGCAGTCTAACTGCGCTGTACTGTACTGCACTTTACTGGACTCAACTGTACTTTACTGAACTCCATTGCATTCTACTGGCCTCTAATTGTAATGTACTCTGCTGCTGTACTGTACTCTGGACTCTACTTCATTCTACTGCACTGTAACTATCCTCTAACTCTACTATACTTTGCTGAAATCTACTGAACTCTAACTGTACTGACTCTACCGGACTGTACTGCATTCTACTGATTTCTACTGTACTATACTGGACTCTACTGTCCTCTTCTAGAATACTTTGCTCTACTGCATTCTACTGTACTCAAAGTTTACTGCACTCTACTGGACTCTTCTGTGTTCTACTGCACTCTAACTGTACTCTACTGTACTGTAACCTTCAGTGACTCCACCCTTACTTCCCAGGGACAAAAGGTTTGAACTCGATCGTTGTGTTTATCTGTATTGATCGATGGGCCGTCTGGATCTGAATGTTATAACAACCTGTTTGGTGTCATTCGTTCACATTTCAGGGGTTTTGTCACCATGAACCTGTCGTCACTGCAGCTGAACACAGCGAAACATTAACGGCTCAGGAGTTTATCTCAGTTTAAGTTTAGTTTGATCAGTGAAGGGAGCAGAACTGGGTTTAGTCCCAGGGACATTTTTGCAGAATTGAAAAAGAAAGAACGAGGGAGAGTGTGTGCACTCGCAGGAGGCAGAAGAATATAAAAATCAGACAAAGGAACATTTAAACACACGAATGTGCTGATCTGTCTGGACGAACATTTAGTCTTTCTGTGAACCTGAGTTTAGATGTGAATGGAGATAAAGAAGTGTCCACTGCTCTGAGACCAGCCAGTGGTTTAGGACTGACTAAAAACTGTGTGTAGCTGCATTCATTTCAGTCCTCAGCACTATTAATTCTTACAATAACATATATTAGGTGGTACAGCTACTCAATATAAACGTCAGGACTGCAACAAACTGTTATTAATTATTGAATAATCTGCTGATTATTTATTATTTGGTCTGCAGAACGTGGAGAGTAATGCAGCAGATCAGAAGATGTTCGGTTTACTGTCACATGAGAGAAAAGAAAGCTGAACATATGAGTCATTTAAGAATTCAAAATGAGTGAGTAAATCTAAAATATGATCAGCTGCAGCAGCTTCACATGCTGGTCAGCTGACGCTCCACTGACACCATGAATGACATCAAACTGCCTTCATGGTCAATCGTTTCCTTCTCAGCAAAGACAAAGAACAAATTCACAAGTTAAATAAATAAATATTTCAGCTTTAAAATGTTGGAAATAGGATGAATAAATAAATAATCTGAACGTAAACATCATTATTTTAGAACAAATACAAACCGACAAAGATGAGGATTCAAATGAATTTTAAATATTTCCATGGAAATGTTACAGATGTTGAAAAACTCGACCCACAGGGATACGTGAGGAACCTGTTCCAGGTTTGCTGCAGGCTCTGACAGAAATATTCACCATGCTGTTTGCAGCGTCTCTCAGAAACCTGCAGACACGCAGCGTCCTTGTTTTCATTCAGATTGTGGTTCAGAAACATCCAGAACCGCCGCAGCACAGAGCGCTTCGCTGAGGCATGATGGGAAAACCAACACACGGCGTTTTTCCAGAGCGCTTACAGAGTTACAGACCGTCAGCGTCCTCGGGGACTCGTCCTCCACAAACCTCCTGTTCACTCAGTCGGCTGATTTTTACTGCCGTCACCGCAACAAACGTCAGAAATAAAGAGCTCAGAGAGGTTTTCTGTTCTGTGGAGCCGCACACGGCTCATCTACCGCCGAGCGGCTGCAGACACGGCCTTTATTTTTATTATTAATGTGTTCATTTTATTTTATCTGCTAACAGAAACATCCACAGGGGAGCAGGTTTGGTTTCAGCAGCAGGGAAAAGGATTTATTTTATCTGTCCGTCTAAAAGAAAAGCAGCTGCAATGAGATAAAAACACAAAGGCATCATAGGCAGATTCTTAATGTTTACGAGCTTTCATATCAGCCCAGCAAATAATAAGTCCATAAACAAATAAAGTAACAACAGAGCTGTTAGTGTCTGTTCGCCTGCAGGATGAAAGAAAAATCTAGATTAATAAAACTAAAACAGCAACACATAACAGCTGTGTACCAATATCAGAAAACAAGAAAACACAAATAAGTAGAATAAACACAAACATATTCTCATACAATAAAGTATGACATTATAAAGTCAATCCCATCATGCTCTGCTGCTTCAGAGGTCAAATCTGGTTCTAATACATGGTAGAACTTGTACTGTGAGTTTTCGTCTTACAAATGTAAGATCGCTTTGGATAAAAGCATCTGCCAAATGAGTCAATGAACGGTTGTGGTTTTACTCGACCTGCAGCTCTGCGTTCTGCTCGTCAGTGAATCATGAACAGTCATGCGTTCATCTGTTTGTATGTGAGTCACTCTGATCTCAGATCTGCTGACGGGTGAGCAGAACCACACGGACGGGAGTCACCTCTGATTCATTTCTGTTTCATATCAAAGTTTAATGTGCTGAAGGTCGACTGTTCTGTGATCAGCTCAGTGACAAACTCCCTGAGGACAAACCGCAGACGGTATTAAAGAGGTTGACGTGGGCGCCGTGGCGTCCCCCGTTGGTTTGAAGCCTCCAGTTTGGCCTTTTGGGCGTCACCATGTTGGTTTTTTTATGGAACCAGACGTGACCATATTTGGATGAGAGGGTGGAGCTTGCTAGCTTGGTTAGCAAAGTGCATCTGTAATTCACGCTAACTGTGATATTAGCTGGGATGCTAATTTGGCTAAAGACAAACAGGCTTAAAAATGAGCAGCCGACTCCTGATGAGCTTTTTCAGCGGCTCTAAATGTACTCAGAGCAGCGGATACGAGTCGCCTCCATCCTGATTGACAGGTCGCCATGGTAGAGACCTGTCAATCAGCTTGTAGCCCCGCCCTAAAGCCTCCCCTGCTTCCTGGTCTCTGTTCCTCTAAATGGGACCATAATTTACTAAATGAACATCATGCTGTGTTGAAGAAGACTTGAAACTAGCGACTGAGACCATAAACTCATCAGGAAAGTGTTTACTGGGGGAATAAATCAGCTGAGGAGGAGAAACAATTTTTGTCTGCAGCCGGTGGAGTCGCCCCCTGCTGGCTGTCAGAGAGAATAGAGGTTGAGGCTCTTCAGACCGAGCTGCCCTACGTACACTGGACACAATACTACACAGAATATATGAAATCATGCTATCCATATTTAGAGAGTTCGTGTTTCAGCTGCTGCAGGAGTGTTTCTCTGCTGCAGAGTTCTGCTTCACCTGCACGACGTCCCCGACAGGGACACACAGGCGAGTTTAATGGCTGCCAGCAGATAACCTTGTACCTCCTTGAAACTTTACTGCATGTCCCTAAAAGCGACTGCTGCAGCTTTTAGAGCCCATCTGAGACCCAATCAAACTTTATTGATCTCTAATAAATAGTAGAGTGAATGCATAAGGACACTAAAGCTAAAATAAAGCCTTTAAATCATCTTCAGACGGCCTCAGAGACACAGTGAAGCTGTGAATACTGATGACCTGACAGCACGCCATCGCGTGACATCACACATAAACACGTCATGTGACGGTTACAGACAAAGGTTACATAACATGACAATCAATTCACCTGCTGATTATTTAATTGATTCATCGTTTGGATTTTGGCTTCTCTTGCTGTTACCAGCTCAGAGTTCAAACTGTTTAATAATCCCAGATTATTGGTTCTGTGTTATCAGACTGAAGTTCTCTCCTGCAGAAGAAGAAGAAAGCTGCTCAGACTCTGTTCCAGATGTTCTGCAGCCTCGTCAGCAGCTCCACTGAAACACATTAATAATCATCGCCTCTCCGCCCGGATTAGCACTTCAAACACTAGCTGCTAAAGGCTAACTAGCTAGCAGAGGATGATTAGCACTTCAAACAGGCGTTTCTTAAGGCAGGGCGTTAGCAGAGAGGATTAGCACATGAAACAGTGCAGAGACAGTGTGAGAGGAAACAAGTCGCTCGTCCAGACAGATCAGCAGACACGTGACCAGCTTAAACCTTCCTGCAGGGATAGAAGACGAAGAGCGTTGTTTATAACCACGTCACAGTCTAATTAAAAATATTTACCTTTCTACCTAACTCTTCGTGTTGGCAGTGAGCTGTCAGCTGGACATGCTAACAGCCGCAGATACACAGAAAAATCAGCTTTTCTTTGTATTAAAACTAAAACGGGGAAACTGAAACACGCTGTGGTTTGTTTTCTTCATGTTGGAATCGCTTGTCCTGCGACTCTTTAACAGGATGTTGACGGTGATGTTGGATTCAGATCGTCATTGTTTAAAACTCTTCTTTTTCTGTGTCAGTGTGTACGGGGCTGTAATGTTGTGGTTAATGTCGCCGTCGCTCATGGGAAAAAAACTTTGATAAACACGTTATATCGCTCAGGTAACCAGATGTTTTAGATCAACCCCAAGCTAAACGTTAGCTGGACGCTCACACGGTTAATCAGAAACCAGCAGAAACTGGCGATCCAGAAGAAGTTTTGTGAGTTCAAACCCAGCGTGACGCGATCTTGCAAAAAAAAAAATTTCTTTAATTTCTAAATGCGTAGGTGGCTGTAATCATCCTGATGAACCTTTCTGAAAATGAAAACAACAACCGCAGGGAGTATTTGTTCCCCTCCTGTAAAGGAGGTGTGTAGAACATTACCTTTAACGAGGGGCAGTCGCCGGCGCCCCCCAATCAAACACGAAGAAGAAGAACAGTAGAGCGAGGGGTTTCGGATGGATGATGCATTTCTCCACAGAGTATTTCACCCACATATGCCTCTAAAAATAGATACGTGCAATCTGGAAAAATGATTAACGATGTGAGAGTCAAGACTTCAACCCACAGAAATTCTTCTGCTTCAATAGTTGTGACTGCTGCCAAGTGAGTACTTAGCAGCTGTGCCTGAAAATGCCCCTTATTATTTCCCTTATTTTCAAATTCCAACGCTGTCGGTTACTGATGTGACTTGAAGGTTCCCAGGAACATGTTTGTGAACGTGTGAAGAATCTGTGGAGGCAGAACACAGCTGCTGCCCACGACGCGTGACGAGGTAACACCGGCCACAAAGAAAAAAACAAACAGCTACTGTTGTTTTCTGTTTCCCCATTTTTCTCTTCTAGTTATAAAAACGGCAAAAAACATTCGATTCAATTTTGAAACGTAATAATCGGAGAACGAACGATACAGAGATTATTCAGATAACACAGTTTAATTCTGTTTTGTTCCTGTGTGACTGCAGCGTCATTAGTGAGCTAAAGAAGCCACCGTTAGCGTGACTCGCCCCTGCTGTGAAAAACTGTCTGCAGATTTAGTTACAGTCGTTGTTCTTTTAGGTTTCATTTAAACATGAATGTGGGTTTCTGAAGCAGACTGCAGACGTTCAGCTGGCAGGTGGAGTTGCGTGGCCTCGAGCAGACCTGCAGCTCCACATCTGAATTACTGGGAAGGCGTGTAATGATTCGTGGAGTCGTTTCAAAGTGAGGAACAGGATCAGTGTGTCTTTGCTGCAGGACGGCGTTCATGGTGTCATCTCTCTGTTACTGACTGATGCTCTGATCAAAGTCTTCCACTGTCCTTTTAATGTTTAATCAATGGAGAAACTGACCCAGAAATATGTTTGTGGGCCCTTTTACATCTCTGGAAACACAGGCTGAAGCCCGGTTTGGGTCTCAGGGTGAAACTATGCTCTGAACTCATGATCAGTGTGCTTTATTGATTTCTTTGTTTTGTTTTGTTTTCCATAAATGAATGTGTTGACAGTTTCCAAGAATCCAAACTAGGGCTGGGTATTGTTAGAGGTGTAATATAATAATATGTGTGTTCTTTGCTGAGTATAAATATGTTCATATTGAGTATAAGTCTGGTGATATTCTGAATTTTCTTTCTCATCATCAAACCCATGTGCAGCAACAAACCAACAATCCAAATAACAAGTCTGTCAGTCAGAGTCTGATGTTTCTTATTCTACTGAGGAAACTACTGGCATCCTCATCCACAACCTTATACCTGTACAGTACCAGTCCTTCCCCTCTGCTATCAGACAAGGAGGCTCTTAGCGCTGCTTGAAGTGCAAACTGCAGGGGAGAAACGACAGACGCCTGACAGCTTTTATTTAGTCAGTTTTAGTCCAATGTTGTGCAAAGTTGTGTGAGTTTTCAGGCATTTTAAAGCCGCTAAAAATCGCTTCATTTGCAGAAAGAAAGGAAAAAAAGAATTCCTTCAGTTTTAATTAGATCCTCGCATGCTTCATGCTCAGGCCCTAATTAATAAACTCCTCTCGCCCCGGCTCCTGGAGCTGCTCTCCTCCTCTTCTATTCTGCCTGTTTTCTGCACCTGTCAGAGACCATATATGTGGGAGAGATTCTGAATGTGCAGAACGTTTTGAACATGAGCAGAAAAGCTGCTGAAACACAGGAGCTGTTAAAGTCCAGGAGTTTATCACTGAATTATAATTAAATAATTTATCACTGAGGTGAAAAGGAGCCACAGTCACATTTAAAGAGGTTACTTCCCCAAACAAAGACACAAACAGGAGGGAGGACTGAATCATGACTCAGCAGAGACGATGTTAAATACGTTGATCTACAGGAGGAACAGATCTGAGAGCAGCACTGACTTAGATTCTGTTATAGTTAGGTTATAGATTTTGAATCGTCACCTGCCACCACAAATTTTATGTTTCTCTTTACATAAATAAAAAAAATGACCATAAACTGGTGTAGAAAAATTCATCAGAATGCAGGAAATTAAGCGTTTAATGCTGAAAATGTTGATATAATTCAGCATTAAAGTTTTTAAAAAAATCTTGTCTCGATCTCGTGGGTCAAGTGTCTCGTCTCACCCTGACTGTAGAAAGCCTAAAGCTGGAGACAACCATTCACCGTATCTGAATTTGCATAAACGCGACTCGCTCTCAACTCTATGTAAATGAGCCGGCCTTTTTCTCGCCTCAGATGTTTTCAAAAACATTTTAGTTACCTAATATAAGAACGTTTCTGACTCAGCCGCCATGTTGAAAATGGACATATAGACAGTTAAGGTCCGCCCAGAGCATTCATTGGTCCGCTGCATCCTGATGCGTCCTCGCAGATTCTATGTGTCTCCATATGAAGCCCCTCCCCTTCAGGTGCACCACCGTGTGACCTTATTGCAGAAAAAATATGTACGGTAGTCAACGGCGAGAGACGACTAATGTTTATATCCTGTTTGAATTGGTTCTGAGTTACACACACGATGTTTTCAGTTTAAAAAACAAACATCAATGAAGTTCCTGGAAGGGGAGGGGTTTAGGATCTGTACTGATGCTCAGTGTGGCACTTGACGTGTTTTCCAAAAAAGTGACTTGGATGGGGGAGATAATCAGCACAACCTTTGGTGAAGTGGATGCAAATTGGCGCCAAATTGGTGCCAAATTGGCTCCAAATTGGTGGCCTGTGTTTTGCTGACAGGAAGTGAAACAGAATAACAGCAGACTTATATTTGAGTGTGGTCAGTGCTTCGTGTCTGATACCTGCACACTGTGACGGGTCAAAGGTCAAACTGATGAGGTTTTTATATGATGTAAACACTACGCTTCATTATCCATGTGCTGCCCCCCCACTCCCTCCACCCTCCACCTGTTTTCTGTTCAACATGTGAGTGAAGGCATTATAGCAGCAGAGTGTTGGTATAATGACCTGATGTGATCAACAAACAGCATCACGCCTTCATTCTGGCTCCACCCACCATTTTGCCCCCCCCACCCCGATGTACCCCCTTTGCTTCATGTGATGTACTTCCTGTGTTCCTCATGTTGTTTGCTGTGTGTTTGTGGCTGTCGGCAGTAAAACTGAGAGAAGCTCTCGTGTTTTACTGAAATATCGCTTCATCTGAAAGCCCAGGACTCTGACACACACACACAACACACACACACACACACACACACACACACACACACAGGACATACAGTCAGCAGGTAGTCATGTGATCGGTGGAGCAGACAGACTGTGCAGCGTTATATAATCTGCTGTTGCACTCAGCAGATGGTCAGCAGTGTCCACACACACAGTACAAAGTCAATATTAATACATTCAATACAGATACTGATAAGTATTACTACACTACATACTGATACTATACTGTTACTACGTTTATATTATTGGATACTACACTTACTAGATACTATTACTATGCTATGCTATTTTATACTATATTACAGTAAACAGTGTAGTTCAACACATCCTCATCCAGACTCATCACATATTGAAGCTTGGTCAAGGCCCTTTGGTGTCGCTTTTTCACACTCTGGGCACCTTCTGCATCATTTTTAGACGTTTAAGGCTCAGCGATCAACTTAGCAACAAAAGACATGCAATGTCCAGTTAGATATTCAAAATAAAACGGCAGAGTTTTGAAACATCGCCATTTTCGTCAGAACACACCAGGGCTTCCACCACTGGGGTGAACCATGCCGCTGTATGGATCCCCAGTGCGTCACAAACTGATGCCGATGGGTCTTGACCGTGTGTCCATGTATATGACGAGTCGGAAAGAGAGAACGAGTTGTGTAGCTTTCTATAATTGCGAAACTACACTGTGTACTGCTACTGATCAATACTATATATACTACTATATGCTATTACTGTATTATATTATGCTGTTATTATTCTGTACTATACTATATTCTGTTACTACACTAGATAACACGTATGATAACGTACACATGCAATCAGCCATAACATTATGACCACAGACAGGTGAAATGAACAACACTGATTACCTGCTTATCATGGCACCTGTCAGTGGGTGGGGCCTGTCAGGCAGCAGGTGAACATTGTGATCCAGAGGTGATGTGTTAGCAGCAGGGATAAAGGGCAGCGTGAGGATTAGAGCAACTTTGACAAGGGGCAAACTGCGATGGCTAGGCGACTGGGTCAGAACCGGTCAGCAGGGGTCAGTACCCATCAGAAGTGGTCCAAGGAAGGAAAAGCTGTGAACCGGCGGCAGGGTCATGAGCAGCCGAGGCTCATTGATGAAGACTGGTCCGATCCAACAGAAAAGCTACTGTAGGTCAAACATCTGAAGACGCTGATGGTGGTTCTGATAGAAAGGTGTCAGAACACAAAGGGTACCGTAGTCGCATGACCAGTCAGGTGACCGATGTCCAATGCCGAAAGCATCTACAATGGGCTCGTGAGCATCAGGACTGGACCACGGAGCGATGCAAGAAGGTAGTCTGGACTGATGATGATTTGAACCACTTGACAGCCAAACTGGGATGGCTGGATGACTGGGTCAGAACATCTCCAAACCCGTCTGCAGGGGTCAGTACCTATCAGAAGTAGTCCAAGGAATGAAAAGCTGTGAAGCGGCAGCAGGGTCATGGATGGCCAAGGCTCAAAAATGCATGTGAGGAGCGAAGGCTGGCCCAGATGGTACGATCCAACAGACGAGCTACTGTAGGTCAAACTGCTGAAGACGTTGATATTGGTTCTGACAGAAAGGTGTCAGAACACAAAGGTTATCGTAGTCGCATGACCAAAAGCATCTACAATGGGCTCGTGAGCATCAGGACTGGGCCGCGGAGCAATGGAAGAAGGTAGTCTGGACTGATGAATCTTACTTTGACTAGTAGCACCTACCTAAGTATTGTTGCAGACCATGTACACCCTTGCGTGTACCGGACTTGTTTGTCCAGCACGTCCCACAGATGCTCGATTGGATTGAGATCTGGGGACTTTGGAGGCCAAGACAAAACCTTGAAGTCGTCGTTGTGTTCCTCCTGAACCATTCTTGCCTCGTGGCAGGGTGCATCATCCTGCTGAAAGAACCCACTGCCATCAGGGAATACCGTTTCCATAAAAGGGTGTACATGGTCTGCAACAATACTTAGGTAGGTGCTATGTGTCAAAGTAACATCCACATGAATGGCAGGACCCAAGGTTTCCAAGCAGAACCTTGCCCAAGGCATCACATTGCCTCCGCCGGCACACCTTCTTCCCATAGTGCGTCCTGGTTCCATGTGTTACCCAGGTAAGCAACGTATATACGCAGTAGGCCATCCACGAGATGTAAAAGAAAACATGATCCATCAGACCAAGCAACCTTCTTCCATTGCTCCGCGGCCCCCTGACTGGTCTGTGACTACGATGCCCTTTGTGTTCTGACACCTTTCTGTCAGAACCAATATCAACGTCTTCAGCAGTTTGACCTACAGTAGCTTTTCTGTTGGATCGTACCATCTGGGCCAGCCTTCACTCCTCACATGCATTTTTGAGCCTTGGCCATCCATGACCCTGCTGCCGCCTCACAGCTTTCCATTCCTTGGACCACTTCAGATGGGTACTGACCCCTGCAGACGGGTTTAGAGGTGTTCTGACCCAGTCATCCAGCCATCCCAGTTTGGCTGTCAAGTGGTTCAAATCATCATCAGTCCAGACTACCTTCTTGCATTGCTCCGTGGTCCAGTCCTGATGCTCACGAGCCCATTGTAGATGCTTTCGGCATTGGACATCGGTCACCTGACTGGTCATGCGACTACGGTGCCCTTTGTGTTCTGACCTTTCTATCAGAACCACCATCTACGTCTTCAGATGTTTGACCTACAGTAGCTTTTCTTTTGGATCGGACCAGTCTTCATCAGTGAGCCTTGGCCGCCCATGACCCTGCCGCCGATTCA
Source organism: Lepomis macrochirus (assembly GCA_024633595.2). Lineage (NCBI taxonomy): Eukaryota > Metazoa > Chordata > Actinopteri > Centrarchiformes > Centrarchidae > Lepomis > Lepomis macrochirus. The sequence continues at coordinate 39,628,375 of JALXJV020000005.1, read as the reverse complement.
CAGCTTTTCGTTTCTTGGACCACTTCAGATGGGTACTGACCCCTGCTGACCGGTTCTGACCCAGTCATCCAGTCCTCCCAGTTTGGCCCTTGTCAAAGTTGCTCTAATCCTCACGCTGCCTTTTTCCCTGCTTCTAACACATCACCTCTGGATCACAATGTTCACCTGCTGCCTGATAGACCCCACCCACTGGTCATAATGTTATGGCTGATCGGTGTAACCATATTATATTATGCTATGATATGTTGTAGTAGACTTTATTATATTATACTGTGTGTACATTATGCTATACAATATTACATTGTACTGTACTATACTATGCTGTACTATACTATTAGTGTACTGTCCTATATCTTACTATACCATAGCTGTACTACAGTCTGTGTTATACTACACTAGTATATTCTATATGCATAGTAGCTGAACTGTCATACTCATTGAAAACACACACTACACCAAATTCTACTGCATCCTACTGCATCCCAGACTCAGGTGGAGAGTATCGGAGGGTGTAGCTGACGTGTCTCTGCTGGTGTGTTAATGTGTGTGTGCACCTATCGTATCATTTATTTTAGGATAGGAAAAGTGGTAGAGCAGAGCCCGAGCCCAAAACCTCTTTTAGGTCCATCACTTCGACCTCCGACCTCAAACGCCGTAGGGCCTCCGGGGACGCCACGGTAAGGAGATGAAGACCACCTACCCTCCTCCTCCTGTCCTCCTCCATCTTCTGTCTTTCATCCTCCACCTCGACACTTTCATACGTGTCTTTGCACTTCCTGTTTACACTGTTTGTCCTCTCTCCTCCTCTCTTCAGTTTCTCTCCATCAGTACCAATGTTTTTGTTTGTCATTTGTCTTCCTGTCCTTTCCTCTCTACTTTCTCCTCTTCCATTTCCCCTTGTTTCCTCTCCTCACCTTGTCTCCTTTCCTCACCTCACCTTTTTTCTTCTTCTCTCCCCTCTCCTCTTGTTTCATCTCCTTGGTTTCTCTCTTCTCCTCTTCCTTTCCTCCTTGTTTCCTCTCCTGGTTTCTCCTCCTTTCCTCTCTCGTCCCCTCTCCTCTTCCTTTCTCCTCTCCTCCTCCTGGCATTTCATCCCTCATCTCCTTGCTGACTCCGCCCGTCTGTCAGTCAGCCATCTTTATCGTCCCTCCTCCATCAGCTCATCCGTCCCTCCGGGCGACGACAGGAAACAGATTGAAGACAGAAAGCGTTGTGTTCGATGCGTCCAGTCAGGTCAGGGCTCGCGTTTCATCTCTCGGCGAGTCGTCCTCTTGCAAAGGAGAAGTGAGGAGGGTCAGACTGTGTGGTCTCTCTTCTCCTGTGGACCTTTCCTTTTTGTTGTTTGTTGTCATCCTGTTTGTTTGTTGTTGTCCTGCCTGTTTGTGGTCGTCCTGTCTGTTGTTGTCCTGTCTGTTTGTTGTCGTCCTGTCTGTTTGTTGTTGTCCTGCCTGTTTGTGGTTGTCCTGTCTGTTTGTTGTCCTGTCTGTTTGTTGTCGTCCTGTCTGTTTGTTGTTGTCCTGCCTGTTTGTGGTTGTCCTGTCTGTTTGTTGTCGTCTTGTTTTTGTCGTCGTGTTTGTTTTTTATCGTCTTGTCAGTTTGTTGACGTCTGTTTGTTGTCGTCTTGTCTGTTTGTTGTCGTCCTGTCTGTTTGTTGTCGTCCTGTCTGTTTGTTGTCGTCCTGTCTTCTTGTTGTCGTCCTGTCTGTCACCTCGTCCTCCCTGTTCTGTTGTCTTTTCCTCTCCTTCCTCTCCTGTCATCTCTCTGTCCCTTCATCTCCACCATCACTGTCGATGCTCTCAGAACAAAGAGGTTTTATTCTCCTCCTACTTTAATGATCGGCTCTTCGTCCTCACAGGTCGGCCGGCAGAGACTCGTCTTCCTCCTCTAACTCGTCTCGTTTTCAGCGAGGCGACAGTTTTAGGTGGAGCCGGTGAATTAAAGCTGCCGGACACCGTGATGTCTCCCTCAGCCAATAAAATACATGTTGTTACTGCTCTTCCCACAGGAGTCTCCGCCGGAGTAATCAATAGCTCCTGATCACGCCTGCAGCTCTTTTTTCTGTTCAGTCTCAGATTGGAAGTCTTTCATGCACTCTTAAAAAAGGTTATTCCAGCTCTACGAGGACAGAACGGGTGAGCTGTCGCTGTATTCAGCCTGTGGAAGCTTTTTTTAAGAGTGCAGCTTCTCAGAGATCTGAAATGTGGTGGAGTCTTTGTGTGTTTCTTTTTCAGCCATTTTGCATCCCCTCTCCCTCCAGAGCTCCTGTTTGTTTGAATGTGAAGGGGAATCAAAATGGAGCGGGAAGCCCGAAGTTTCTTTTCTCAGGGATTAAAACTCTCACAAACGCTGTCAGCTGCTGAACATTGACACGCTGAAATGAGAAAGCAGATTTCTGCTGCAGCTCATTAAAGTGTGTTCATGTTCAGTATTGATGGCTCAGGGTGATGGGGAGTCAGAATCTAACTCATTTCTCTTTGTGATCATCTCTTTATTTTCTATATGAGTGTTTTTCTCTCTCGGTCGATTTGAATGGTGTCCAGACTTACATGCTGTGCTACACACACACTGCCTCTGTCCTCCTCTGCAAGCACGACTGACCTGTAGACTGAAAACACAGCAGCTTCCTGTTTACAACCAATCACGACACCAGGGCTAAAGACTATCAATCAATGTGATCATTACTTTCTATGTGAATTTATGTTAGGAAAATAGTGAAAAGACTCCAATCTGACATCTTCAGGTTTCTTGTTTTGTCTGACCAACACTAAAAAACACATTCAGTTTGTTATCATATGTAACTGACGGAAGATGAGAAATATTCGTTTTAGAACTAATTAACATGTTAAACTAAAGCTAAGGCGGATCATTATGAACAATATGAAGCCCAGTAGTTCATCCCAAGACATACAGAAATGTTTAGGGGAGCTGGAATTGATTTAAGGGCAACACAGGCCGGTGACGCCGCTCACTCAGGACGATGTCGCCACAGATTTCAGATCAGTTTCACATGGCAGCCTTTAACGTCATTGTAAATAAATAACAGAATGGTTAGCGTAAGGGGGTGGTCGGCGTGGACGGGTGGGTCAGAAACCGGACGAACCAGTGTTCGTTTCCCGTGTGAAACAAGTCAGCATTTGTTCTTTGTGGTGATGTTATGTAAGTTAGATAAGTAGCGTAACTTAACGTACGTAATTTAAACCCGTGTAAGTGACGTAGTTTATTTTAACCCCAGCCGTGATCTTTTCCTAAACCAAATGGAGTAGTTTTGGTGCCTAAACCTAACCAACGGCGTTAACCACTGTTTTATTTTGAAAGTCTACCATGACATTGCATATGTACAGTTGCTAACTTGGCTTTGGAGCCCTCTATGTACAAAAACAACTGGTTCTCACTCTCAAGTCGTCATGGACGCATGGTCAAGACATGTTGGCGTGTTTGGAACTCACTGGGGATCTATATATAGGGCATAGTTCAACACAGTGGGGGAAGCCCTGCAGCGTCAGTTTGTGACGGTAAAGGCAGGTATGTGATATTTAACAGAAAAGTCAGAGTAAGGAGGAGGATGTAGGGCCAGAACCCTGACTTTGAACCAGGAGACCGGGGTTTAGGGCTGCAGCTAATATTTTTGTAGTCAACTAATCGGTAAATTATTTATTCAATGAGTTAACTAGTCACGATTATTTTTGTCACCCCCTAACCGTAACCTTAATTAAACCATTTAACTAATTAAGTATCTTTCAAGTGAACTACTGATGTCCAACACACAGGCTAACTAGCTAACGTTAGCATTAAGTGAACAAGGTTTACCATTCAGAATGAACACCAGGATCAACGCCAGGGAGGAAGACAAGACAGCGTAGGCTCCTCCTATAATTCACTGATTAATACAAACTGTTTAACAAAGAATTTTGCTTTGGAACTATTTAAAATAAAAGCAAATGAAAAGCAAGTACTATAACCACAACCGTACACTAACAGTGTCTGTTTAGAACAATAAAGCAACCTGCCATACTCCTTCTGTAGTCTATTTTTCCAAAAAGTTTTATAAGGTGGAGAATGTTCTGTAGGCTCCGTCACGAGCCAGCTGTTCCTTGATGTACTTTAAACCATTACTCATTACTAATAACTTTTTTAAGCTGGGTCTCCAACATTGACATTGCACCACAGCGCTGATCTGCATCCAAATAAGATTTTAAATAGGCCTAGTAAAATAAAAAAAATCCTTATGTGGTGGTCAGCGTTGATATTGTGGCGAGCCGCCACAAATAAATGAACGTTACGTGAATCACATAAGTTACAGAAGTTAAGTTAGTAGTTTTAACACAATGATCTTTTCCTAACCTTACCCAAGTACTTTTTGTTGCCTAAACCAAACCAAATTGCACTGTTTCACAACTTTAATAACGTGTCGTTTCAAAACGGCAATGTTTCGAAACGCTAGCGTTTTATTTTGAAAGTCTAACCGGATCTTGCATATTTGTTGTTGCTAACTTGATCACGGAGCCTTACAGTGACGTTAAAGGTGTGACACCAAGGGGTCTTGACAAAGCGTCCATATGTGAGGTTCACTGACTGACAGTGAGGATGCTGCTGTTGCTTGGCTGTAAAACCACCAGTAAAAAAGGCTCACAAACATAAACTTCCAGCAGACAAACAATAAGTCTGTTCCAGGGGTAAAAGTTCAGGACCTGCAATGCACAGCCACTTTATTATCAGATTATATGGTGACCAACAGGCGGGAGATTATCAACACATAAAGAAAAGCTCCAGAAAACCAAAACAAATCTGCAACAAACCTCCGTGAAAGGCTGAACAGATTCTCCTGCTGCTCATATTCTGGTGTTCGCCCTCTGACAGCGTTTCAGACATCTGAACCCGCGACCCTTCAGGCCCGCTGCCTCGCTCTGTGGTGGTTAAAGACACGACACATGAAAGTTTAACGCCCTCCGTGGCAGATTACACGAGAGGAGATCATATTTAATTCAGCAGCATCAGACTGAAACCTTCAGACCTAAGAACAAGAACCAGCATCGCTCGTCCTGCTTTAATCTCATTTCCCCAAAAAGGTGACATTAAATTGATCTTTTCCAAGAAACTAAAATGTTTTCCAACTGTGTGAGGGGATTTGTTTTAAAGGGAATAGCTGGATCAGTTGGTGTATTTACCTGCAGTAGATGGCGGCCAGCGTGTCCCTGTTTAGAGAAGCTGAGAGACTCCCAGAGCGTCAGATGGCTACGCTCTGTCACGTCCTTCAGCGTCTGGCACCAACACATGAGGCAGCCGTCAGCATCGTAGTTAAATGACTAAAAGAGGGCCTACTTTAAATAACAGAAAGGTCAGAGTTATGAGGTGGTCTGGGTTCAAGGGGGAGCCAGAAACCAGACTTTCACCCAGGAGACCGGCGTTTGTTTCAGCACTGATTCCTTTTAATGATGTTACCTAATTTAAGATATGTTCACACCAGATTTTGCGTACACCAATCAGCCATAACATTATGACCACCTGCTGGCGTGACATTATTTATATCTAATAGCAATTTTAATGGTATCGAAAATGTTACAATTGAATAAAATGTTATAGATGTTCTATAAAATTTATAGAAACATTAGCTTCAATCAACAATAATAATAATACAATATAATACATAAATAACAGCTATAATAAAAAATACATTACTGTTTAACTGTGAAATATAATCAGTGTCTTCAAAAGAAGGTAAAAATGTGTTTATATACACCCTGTCCCCTGTTTGGTGGGTTTTACCTGCACTGGTGTCGCTTTCTGTGGTGACGCTGACTAAATAAATACATTTCAAAAGAGAAAACTAGAATTTGAATGAATAAATACGAACTAAAGTCGTCTTGGCTCTGAGGTCGACTTCGCTCTGTGTTAAATTAATGTGTGCTTCATTTGCTTTCTCTCTCCGTCTCTTTTTGTCCCTCTCCCTGTAGCCGTACCCGACTGACATCACGGGCCAGCTCAACCTATCAGATCCCTCCGTCAGCACCGTGGTCTGAGCGAGAGAGAGAGAGAGCTTCACTGCTGCTGCTGAGCCACACACATACACACCGACCCTCTGGACACACACACACACACATTATATAAACACACTGAGCGTCCTGTGAGACAGGAAGGAGATGGCGATGGCATCTGGACTTTTGGACGGCATCACAAACACAAACACCATCTGTCATCCCAAAACACACGCACGCACACACGCACATGCACGCACACACGCACATGCACGCATACACACACACACACGCACACATGCACACACACATACGCACACACACACACACACACATGCACACATACTCGCCTTGCTCTGCTTGTAGCCGTCAGCCTCCTCCACCCAGAGGGTCTTTTATTTTGAAAGAACTGCTTCGGATTGCTTTTATTTCGATTGATGTCTTCGATGTTGTACGGTTGATTCTGTTTCCTGTCAGTCTCACGGGTTGATCGCACTGACTCATCGATCCTCCTGATCAGTTTTTTCTCTCTCACTGGTTCATCTCTCCCCGGCGACTCGAGCTCCTGGAAATCCCAACTGACGTTTCCTCCGAACGGAGTCACACGGAACCCGTCGACCCGTCAGGGACCTGTCAACAGGGGAACCAATGATCAGGGACCCGTCAGTCGATCGGGACCTGATCCCTGATCAGAGTGTGGTAGGTGGGTCGAGCCTCTGGGACAGGAACTTTCTTAGACACAGAACTACAGATGTCTCCTGGGAGTGAATTTGCGAATCCTACCACGGCGAAGGCTTGACCCGCCCTACTCTGCCTCTGATTGGCTCAGCCTGGTGGTGATGTTTCTCACGTAGCCCTCGCTGAAACAACAGGAAGTTCTTCCTGTTCTACTGTTTTGTGTAAAGTGGAATGCGTTAAGCCGTTCTTCTAAATGCTTAGCGGAACAGCAGGAACTTCTGTCATCACCAGGCTGAGCCAATCAGAGGCAGAGTAAGGCGGGTCAAGCCTTCGCCGTGGGAGGATTCGCAAACTACCCTCCTGGATCATTGAACCTGACACAAGGGATCCGTCACGGCTTCTCACCGCTGAGGCTCATGGGTGATGTAGTCTTTGGAGCTGAGGGTGAAATGTGTTCTCAAACACGTCCTCAAACCTTTACGACAAAATAGGTCGACCGTCAAGTGTCGCAGAATCTCGCGCGAGCGTTGGAAAGTACCAGTGCAGCGACGTCGATAAGTCACATGACGTTTATCATTTACGTTTAGTCATGTGGCAGACGCTTTATCCAAAGCGACATACATTTGAGGAACAACATACAAACATCAACAGAGCATCAAATACAGATCTACACCTGACAAGACACACTAAGGTCACTAATAAACACTAGTAAGAGCACTTATCACATCAATGGGGTAAATACTGAGGGAAAGAAGTAAGAGTTAACAAAAATGTGAATCTAATACAGGATGATTGTCAGAGGATAGAAGAAGAAGAGCTCAGGAAACTTCGTCAAATGGTCGTAGTTTGGTAACATAAGTCACGTAAGTCATGTGACTTAGCAAACGTCACTTACGTCACATAAGCTGAATCACTTGAGTAAGTTTGTGACTCTTGCTACTTATGTCGCTTGAGTCGAGTCACCTGAGTCACCTGAGCTCTTCGTGAGTTACGTCACGTGACTTTGCTCACCATCACATGACTTACGCTACTTACGTCGCTTGAGTCGAGTCACGTGACTTAGGCGACTTATGTTACTTTTGTTACAAACGTCACCTGACTTAGCTCATATCGTGAGATGCGTCACGTGACTTTGCTTACGATCACATGACGTATGCTACTTACGTCGCTTGAGTCGAGTCACGTGACTTATGTAATTTACGTTAATTTCGTTACATACGTCACCTGACTTAGCTCGTTGTGCGTTACGTCACATGACTTTGCTTTTGTAACGTAAGTCACTGAGTCACGTAAGCCACGTGACTTGACTCACGACGGATTTGTGCTGGACGGAACCCGACAGTTTGGTCCAATGATTCAGGAAACTCGTGCCCCCCCAGTAGTTATAAACGTACATAAAGACTTAATAAATGGTTTAAAACGCACTTTAATTTAGGTGTAAGCAGACATGACAAAATATTTCTTCTTCACTCTCGTGACGACTGAACAAACTGATGAAGACCATGAGCTGCAGCTGAAAGCTCTGGAAGAAGTCTTGCTTTAGAGAAGTTCTTACTGTTGTTAAATACATTTAGCAGTAATAAAGTCTGTCGTGTTGTAAAGCATTTATCAAGTGTTTAAATGCTAAAAAGGAGAATGAACAAACATTTCTAACATTATAGGACATCATACAGCAGCTCTAACCTGCACGTCACCACCTGTTTACGTTATATATAAAGACGCTTTTATATTTTAACTTCAATAAGCAAAGAAAGGTTTTGAATTTAGATCTTGTGCAAGCAAAACTAAAACTATGTGTTCATGATCAAATACTGAGATCACAGGTTTTACAAAGGTGTTAAACATCTTTGTTTTGCATGAAAACACAACAATTATGTTGTAAACTGCGCTGAAAATCAGAACCGTTGTAATAAATCCCAGATCACAGGTGGAGAAAAGGTGCTGACCTTTAATAGAACTGTAAAATTTGAATTTACACTTTATATATGTATGTGTTATAACTAAACTATATAAGGGTGACTAAATGTTAAACAGAAATTAATATTTAAATATTTTGACTACTTTTATTTAAAATTTCTCAAAAACGACCTTTTGTTTTGACAGAACAGGAAATGAGTTAGTTGGAGCAGGTTTTATTGATCAGGAAATACGTTGGATTTAAAGAAACACTGACGTCATGACTCCAGATTTTCTAACAAAAACACAACTTTGCACATTTTATATTTTAGCACATATTTTAATATTTTTTATTTATTTATTAATTTAACTCAATTTGAGTCATGCTTTCTACAGTTTTGTTTGTTTGTATTGTAACAGGAATATTTGAATTAATTTTCATTCAGTTGACGGATTAATATCCTGTAAATGAACAGAATTTAAAGGTTAGAAAATACTTCCTGCACCAGAGGCTCCGCCCACTGTCCCCCCGACAGTCCCAGTGCATGATGGGAAAGTCACTGCTCCACCTCCACTGTGTCTCTGCTGATGATGTCAGTCTCTGTCTACCTCCACAACACTGTAACTCCAACCTGCCAACAACAGAAACTGATGTCCTGTGAAAACCTCCTAACTCCTCACAGGCCTGCTCACACAGGCCCGCTGGAGTTAGGAGGTTTTCACGCTGCAGACGCGACGTACCTGCCGTCTCTAAAAGTTAACCTGTCACTGATAGATTTGGGTTGTTCTGTAGAAAACACACATGTGCATGATCAACACAACAGGCCTGAGCCGGGAGCCTCACTGAGAACAAGGAACAATCCTGAGGAACGTTGATGTCCTTTAAAAGAACCTCACAGGTGTTAGAACATTAACTTTAAATCTTCTGTCAAATATTGATGAAAATCAGCCTGCAGAGACTCCAGACTTCACACAGTTCGTGTTTAATAACACTTTTAGACAAACGTGACCCAGGTGACTCTGATTGAGACTTTAGTTACAGACTTAAATTTGAAAAGTGTCAGAAAAAACACCAAATTAATCAAAAACTACTGTATTGTTTTTTTTGGACCAACTGAACATCAACACGGCTAACACTTAGATAGCAGCTGAAGCTAACAGGCTAGTTGTTTGTTTACCATCTCTGACCCACAAGGACAGTACAATATCTGACTGTGAGTCAGGCCAACTGGCTAAAGCTAATGCTCACACAGGAGCTAAAGCTAACAAGCTAGCCCATCTCTGAATGACATTGATAGCTTGATTACTGAGACCAACACTGCTAATACTAATACTGTAGGACCAGCTAACTGTAATCGTCCTTTTCCTGTCGCTAAGCTACTGAGATAGCATTTCTATGCCTTATAAAGACCATCACAACTAATGCTAACAGCTCACTGATACTACCTCATAAGGCTAACTGTAGTCATCCTTCTTTTGGTACCTAAAGTGCAGTGATAGCATGTTTCCTGAATTTATCAAACTAATGCTAATACCACTGCTATGCTAATGCTACTGTACCAGGTAAAGTTTCCCTAAGTTGTCTGTTTCCCATAACTAAAGTGTTAAATGCTAACACTATAGCCATAATATGACCCTAAACGATGGACTTTAGCTTAATAAGATGGAATATTAAGCGCCAAGTCGGAGATATCGTCTTGAACGTAAACAAAATACACAAATCAGAAACTTGTAATAATGATTTCATGACATGAGCATAGCACCTCGATGGTTTCCAAACACTGGAACCACATATTTGTTACCAGGCCAAGGAAACTATATGACTCAGTGAAAAAAATTAATAATTAACATCGTCAGCTATCTGTACTTTGAACCAAAACAGCTAATTTACCTGATAAGGCTAACCATGGGTTTCTATTTCCCTTCCCTGAACTACTGGACTAACAGGGTTTATAGATATTTGTAAGACCTACACAGCTAATGTTAAATCTAACGCTAAAGTTCGAGATAAGGCTTAATATTGTGGTAATTTGAAGTCCACAGTGATAGCAGTCTTTTTGAACATTGATAAGCTGATGCTAATTTTCCAGATAAGGCTAAAGTGGCCTGGAAAGTAGTAATAGTTTTCTGTCTCTAAACTACATTGATAAGGTTTTAGAAAAGATAAACATGGCTAATGCTAATCATGTGTAGCAAGTCTAACAGGCTAGTAACCGTATAAAACACAAGTGTTTCTAAACATGATGTTACACGAAACGCACACAACAAACCACTGGTTATGCTAATGCTAAAGTACCAGATAAGGCTATTTAATCACATCAATGCTAATGCTAATGCCAGTGTACCTCAAAAGGCTATTTGATTATCCATGATTCCGAGTTTTATGGTGACAATCAAATCTAAACCCCAAACATGTTTAATTTAGTATCAATAAAGACAAAAAACCCTGAAAAGTTCACATTTGAGAAACAAGAATAATGTATTTTTAAATGTTTTTCATAAAACGCCCTAAAAATGGTCTTTGTGGTTTAAATGATCAATAAAAACACTGTTACAAGTAAAAGTACTGCATTGAAAACATAACTTAAGTTAAAGTATATAGGTATAATCAGGGAAATGTAGGCTACTGAAAGTGTTAAAAGAAATTATTCCCTGTGACTATTATAATTAGATCATTATTATTCCTCATGCATGTAAAGCAGGATTTTGTTGAGGTTGAACTGTTTTATATCAAACTGCAACTAATGACTTTTATCATTTTTAATTTAACTGCTTAATATTTTCTCCATTAACTGATTGTAAAAATGTTGAAAATGGTGAGAAATGTTGTCTGTTACCCAGACAGTCAACACCTCAAAATGATTAAAATACATTCAAATAATTAAAAAGAAAAAGCAGCAAATCCTCAAATGAAATGTTTTTACATGAAAACTTACTTCAACAATTATCATAAAATGTAGCAGCTGTACTTGTATAAACTGTTTATTTAGTTTAATTTATAACCAAACATATTTTATAAAGTCTTCATGTGTTTTGTGTGAGTACAAAATGGCATAAAAATAAAATGCTCAGAGTACAAATACCTCTGAGATGGTGTAAAGGTTCTTAGTTACTGTCCATCACTGAGGTTAACCACGTGCCAAAGGGCTTTTATTTTGAAGGTTTTTTGCTTTAGTTTAATGTGAAAACGAGCGAGCAGACCTGATGCAAACGTCTCTGCTGCTCTCGGATCAGATCCTCCAGAGACCAGCCGGACTCTGGGGGACGAAGGTTTTTCTGTTCCTTCAGTTTATTGGAGCGTTTTCACCGTCGTGGTCGTCGTCACTTTCTCTGCAGGCTGATTCTCCAGAGACTCACATTTTACTTTAAAAAGCTCCGCTTCGTCTCTCTGCAGGAAACGAGCAGAGCTTAAACTGAAGTGACCCGACGTGAGCGCCGCAGGTCTGCTCAGGTGGAACATCGATGTTTACTGAAGAAGAAATATTGATTTTAGCTGGAGAGCAGCTGGCGGCGGCCACGAGGTTCAAAGATCTGCAGCATCATGTCACTGTCACACAGAATGAGCTGCACATACTAAAGACACGCGTGTCGTTGTTCTCAGTGACGTTCGGCTCGCTTCACACATTAGAACACTGTTTTACAGGTGAGCTGCACCTGCCGGGGTGAACTTTATTTATTTGGTCTTCTTGCTGATACGAGTTTAAGAGAGGACAAGAGATCCTGCGATGCTGCCGAGCTGCACATTCATGAAACAACGTGATGCGTTCACTTCCTCCCAGGAACATGGACACAGAGCTGCAGGCTGTTTGCCAGTTTAAAACGTTTCTTTTACAATATTTAGTCTTGTCATTTATTTATTTTAATAACAGCTGACCGACATCTATTATTATATATTATTCATCCACGCCGGCGCTCTGAGTGCTGCTTAGGTAAAATGTGAAGAAAGACTGGAAACTGGGCTGAAATCTGAGGTTAAAGGTCAAGGTTTGTTTTTTTTTTGGTCAATACACGACGCAGGATTTCACAACGACATGCAGCTCCTCGTCCCTGCACACAGAACATGAGACCGCACACGGTCGCAGCGCTGAAGGAGGAAATCAAAACTATATTTATAAGAAATAAATCAGTGCAACATCAGAGCAGGATGCAGGATGTAGTGCAGAGAGGTGAGAATGTGAGTAAGGCAGAAGTTCTGTAACCTGCAGAACGTGGCGTTTATTTACGGCGTCGAGGAAGTCGTGGGAATAGACAGGATTTTAAAAATGAGAGAAAGCCGATGTGTTTATGTGATTTTTATTTAACCAGGCTGTCCCTTTGAAGAAGAATCTGTTGTGAACTCGCCTGGTGAAATGAAGGTCAAATAAACGGCGGCAGCTTTCAGACTCTCTGAACTTTATTTACCGTCCTTCCTTTTTTATCAGAGTAAACTTCACCTCTCTGTACAAACACCGACCCCGCCGCAATCACTGTCCGCTAACAATCCCACAATGCAGTGCGTCACACGTTGTACATGTCAGTGTGACTGCAGCCTCGACAGGAAGTCTGTCAGGTCCGTCTGCAGTCGGTCACGTTTCAGGATCCTTGACATGCTAATGCTAACAAGCTAACCTGCGTGTAAAAAAACGTGCCTGCACTGAACGTTACGATTTACAACTGTGCAAAAGGGACCCTGAAGGCCACACCTGCGTCATTACGTCACCCTGGGGCCCCGCGCTGTAGAGGGGCCCAAAGGTAAAGTGTAGTGGAAGTGACTTGCAGGACATTTAGACGTGTGTGTGCAGTTTTATCAGGCGTGAACTTGGTCAGCAAACCTTGAAAGTGGCTCTTTAAAGTTGCCCCGTGCCCGTGCAGCTCGCCCTGATGATGTCATGAGGTTTTATCTCCTTTTGAATGATTTCTTTGGTTTGCGTTGATGTAAAAACGCTGATTCGACTTCCTGTTTGAAGAGTTTTTTCTCCTGCTGTTGTTCAGGTGATGAAGATGATGCCGTCGTCTCGCTGCTGTTTGTATTAACTCTATACTCACGTGTGAACTGATCTGAGGTCAGTTTGTTAAAGCGCTCTACGGTTAAATAATAGAGGAAGTCGTGTTTCTGTACAGACGTGATATTTTTGGATGTGCGTTTTTATTTATTTTGTCTGGTAAACACTGAAACTGTAGAAGAAGAAGTTTCCCTCCTTCCTCCCTCTGTGCAGCACTTTGTCCAGGAATGTGAACAGTCGACCTTTGACCTCTCCAGGCGTCGACATCAGCTGTTTTAGTGCAATACGTTCCTTCGGTTTCTGTTCGGTCGCCTGAAGGTTAAATTTCTTTTTATTTTGCTAAACTCTGTCGGAGGTTGTTTCTGTCGTTTGACCAGAGAAACCAGCAGCCCTCGTTTTACTGGTCCCACCAGAACCGAGCTCCTGACAGGACGTGAGATGTAGCTGCAAACGTTCCTGGAGAGAACAGTGTGATTTCTAATTATTAGGGAGCTAGAAACTCAGTGTGTGTTTAGTGAGACCTGATGAAATGTAACATCTGTGTACAGCACTTATTGAACATCTGCATATGTTGAGATTAAAGTTTCTGGTAATAAACGAACATTTACTTCAGATTAACTGGATTTCTGTCTGTTTTTTAACCCCGAACAGCCTGTTGTGTCCAAATTTATCCCTGTAAACATGAAAGAAACACAGAGAAGAGAGAACATGTTGGTAACACTTTCTATGGTCTCATGACTTCATTACATTATAACACAGGTTTTACACAACTTTATACACGTTTATTTGATTTTTTTTTACATTTCTATACTCTGCAGTTTCTATACTTTCTGTACCTTTTCCATTTTTTATAGTGTTAGTAGTTTTCTGCAGTTTTTATTTCTATGTTCATAGTTGTTTTTTTTTTGCATTTTTATTATTTTGAAGTTTTTAAACTTTGTGCACTTTTTTATTTTGGCAAATTTTTATAGTTTTTGCAGTTTTATTGCTTTTGTAGTTTTTATAATTTTCATAGTTTTGCTGTTTGGTTTTTATTGTTTATAATCATGCGTTCCACTAATAACGAGGTTTCTAAAGTCTAAGTGGTGGACATCACGTGTTATAGGTCAGAATGCTTTATACCTCTGTGGCAGCAGCAGCGTTTGAATCCCTGCTCTGTCACCACAGAGTTTACCTTCTAAGAAACAGTCTTCTTCTCAAAGGTTGTAGTGTGACTGCAGCAGAGTGACAGCAGCTGCAGGCCTGGAGGCTTTCCTGTATTATCACAGTCACTGTGTGAAAATATTCAGCTCGCCCTGAGATTTCAGACTGGTGTTTGGAGAGAGCTGGGCAGAGCAGAGGGACGCTGCTGACAGACAGCTGCTGAGTGATGGGACGCTCTGGAGGAGCGAGGCGGGGGCGGCGCCGAAGCTTTGGACTCATAAACACCTGGATTCTGCTCTGATCTGAAACCGATTACAGCGAGAAGAGGTCAGAGTTCATTTCTTATTTTCATTTTTTGGGATTAAGAAGTCGACACAGCAGAAGAGAAGAAAGAGAGAGAGCAGGTCTGCCTGACACGTTCAGAAAATATGTGTCTGTTGCTTTATTCCAGCTATCAGTTGTACTGTATGAACAAGTGAGCAACCTGAACTCCATTCAGAAAACAAGCCATTTAAAATGTGTTTTCTTGTCATCTTGCTGAAAAACCTGACCAAACATGAACTTATATGTTTAACAGATCTGCATCATTTGAATCAGTTTATTGACTCTAAATCACAGCAAAATGTTTGTTCTGGGTTCATCCAGCTGCAGGAAACCAGATTAAGTCAAGTTAGGAATCCCTTTGCTTTGTCCTCCTCCTCTATAAAGGACAACACATTACATGTGTTTTTTACATACAAAGCTCTTAATGGTCAGGCTCCATCATATTTAAAAGAACTCCTTACACCATATTGCCCCACTAGAACACTGCGTTCCCTAAATGCAGGGCTACTTGTAGTGCCTAGGGTCTCCAGATGTAGACTAGGAGCAAGAGCCTTTAGCCATCAGGCACCTCAGTTGTGGAATCAGACTCCTGTTTGGGTTCGGGAAGCAACCAGCATTTCCATATTTAAGACTAGGCTAAAAACTTTTCTTTTTAGTAAAGCTTTTAGCTAGGGATGGTTTTGCTCCATTTTGTGAGAAGGTTTATAGTTTAGGGCTGGGGTTTCTGAATTTTTAAACATTTTAACTGTTTATTTTATATTTTATTGTACTTATTATTACTTTTAATAATTGTTTAATTTATTGCTGTTTTTTGTGTGTTTATAATGTGCTGTAAATTCAATGTGTCTCTGTTTTCTGTAAAGTGTATTGGGACCACACAGCTGGTGATTTTACACTTTAATAAACTTTAACTTTAACTTTAACATGAGTGTAAAGAAACGCAGAGGTAATGAAATGCATTAATCAATAACAAATGAATTCATCTTATTAATGAATTTACTGAATGTTGTCTGTAAGTAAATGAATGCCACCATCAGGGTGAAGCAGGAAGAGTCTCTGCGGTGAATCCTACATGCTGTTCTGACCATTTATTCGTGTGCGTTGGTCTGCGCCACCCAAACACGAGCTGTATGTTCCACTTGTTCTTCTTCTTCGCTGGTGTCTGCTGAGACAAACACTGAAACGATCGTGTTGGAGTTGATGGATTCTTGCAGTGTGATGAGTCACAGTTTGGGTGTGAGCGTGTGCATGTTGTCTGCTGATAGTCCTCCCTGCCTTGGGGAGGCGAGGGCCCCTCCTTTGTCCTGACTCCCTGCCGTGCTGTTGATTCCTGAGTCCTGTGACATTTGTGTGAGGGGGGGTCTGTTTCTGTCAAACCTGTTTCCTGCTGTTGACGGAGGAAGGCAGGTGAGCAGCCTGGATTTTCTGTTGTTCTTTGTTCTGTTTAACAAGTTAGTGAGTAGTTTTGTTCACGTTCTCCCGACATCAATGTTTCCAAGACTGGTGAGTAAATTCATGTCTGTGTAGGAGACAGGTGGCATTGGTCATTCCTCAGAGCGGGAAGGGGGGGGGGGTCCCTGCACCGGGCCTTACATGGCGGTTTTACAGTTTGTAGTTTATGCAGTTGTTTCAACATTTTTTACAGGTCTTGCAGATCTTGTAACTGTTTCAGATTTTGTAATTGTTTTCTTCTTTTTTTCTCTTTTTTTAAACTTTTTGTAGTTCGTATCACTTTGCGGTTGTAGTTTCTACAGTTTTAGCAGGTTTTGCATTTGCAGTACAGATGTAGTATTTAAAGTATTTAAAGTACAGTTGTAGTATTTGCAGTTTGTAAAGCTTTTGCAGTTGTAGTTTTACAGTTTTTGTAGTTTTACAGTTTTTGTAGTTTTACAGTTTTTGTAGTTTTACAGTGCACTGACACAGATGAACTGTGGTAAACCAGGTTTTTCAGTTTGATTTGGCTTTTCTTCCTTTGTTTGATATTTCACAACCCGGTGTGTACGTGTGTGTGTGTGTGTCTGTCTGTGTGTGTAGGTGTGTGTGTGTGCGTGTGTCTGTGTGTGTGTGCGTGTCTCTCTATGTGTGTGTGTGTGTGTGTGTGTGTGTGTGTGTGTGCGTGTGTGTTCACCAGTATTCCTCACGTACTGTTTGCACAGTCACGCTCTGGGGCCTCGCCGTCCTCATAGGGACAAAAGTCCCAGTAATGTAAATCATTAGATTTCAGGGTGAGTCTCCAGACTGTCCTCTGTGTCCTCTGTGTCCTCTGTGTCCTCTGTGTCCTCTGGACTGATGGAAACACGACTTTATTTTTTCGTTCTGCAGTTAGAACAAACGATGGTGTCGTCTGTAACTGCTGGATGTGGAAATCAGCAGCGGCTCATCAGCTCGTATTATTCAGCTGTTTCTGTACAGCAGGTGGAGTTAAGTGTCTGTTGTTGACTCTGGGTCTGAAGGTCACAGCAGCCCCCCCGCTCAGGACCTGATAGAGGACAGGACGCCTCCGTCCACTCGGCCGCCTTCGCCGCTGCTCAGCACACCGCCAGCCTCCGGCAGCGAGTCCGGATCTGATCACTGAGGAGCTCCTGTCGATCGAACCAATGGATCTGACTTCTTCTGATCAGCTGATCTGATTGGCCGAGGCTGCTGCTGTCACCGAGACAACAGGAGGAGAGGTGAGTCGAGCTCCAGACGCCACGTCAGGTTCTTCACATGTAGTAACTTTATTTAAAGAGGTCCGACTAAAAACAGTGGATTTTTGGGTGAGATTTGGTGGAAAGGTTTGACACATAATGAAGGAGGAACAGGATGGAGGTGAAACGGCTCCACAACATGTCGAAAGAATAGAGTTAAACGTCAAAGAGGACCCGTGGAGCTGCAGCTCCTTCACCTTCTGCATCATCCTGTCTGAAACAAGCCGCTTTAGCTCCTGTCTCTTTAAAGACTCACTCTCCCAAAATCCTTTCTGATTGGCCAACTTCCAGGTCGCAGCTGTAACATAGTGGTCTAACAAAACAGGAACCTCCGGCCCAGTAACTTAAACCTGCGTCTTCTCCAGCAGCCAGCAGGGGGCGACTCCACAAAATGTTTCTCCTTCTCAGCTGATTTATTCCCCCAGTAAACACTTTCCTGATGAGTTTATGGTCTCAGTCCCTAGTTTCAAGTCTTCTTCAACACAGCATGATGTTCATTTAGTAAATTATGGTCCCGTTTAGAGGAACAGAGACCAGGAAGCAGGGGGGGCTTTAGGGCGGGGCTACAAGCTGATTGACAGAGTCGCTACCATGGCGACCTGAGGAGACTCGTATCCGCTGCTCTGTGAACGTTTATCCTCTCCTCCCCTCCTTTCCTCTCCTCCCTTACCTTCTCTTCTCCTTTCATCTCTCCTCCTTTCCTTTCCTCTTTTTTCTCCCCTCCTTTCCTCTCCTCCCCTCTTTTTTCCTCCCCCTACTTTTCTCTCCTCCCTCATCCTCCCCTTTCTCTCTTCTCTTCTCTCCTTTCCTTTCTTCTAATCTACTCCCCTTTCCTACCCTCTTTTCTCCTCCCTTATCTTTTCATCTCCTTTCTCCTCCCCTCCTTTCCTCCCCCTCCCCTCCTCCCCTCCTCCTCCCTCTCCTCTGCTCCCCTCTCAGTGGTCGTCACAGTAACGCTGAAGCCCCTCGGTCCGTTGCTGTGGTAACCACATGGTATTTTTAGAGATGAAAATAAAGCGGAGGAGGAGTAAAAACACCCCGACATAAACTAATAATGAATTTAACCTGAACTCTGTGGTGTGTGAGGAGGAGGAGGAGGAGGAGGAGGAGGAGCTGTGAGGAGCTCCTCCTGGTTCACCTCCTGCTTTCAGAAGCTCGTTCTGCTTCAGCAGCTTCAGCCGCCGCTCGGCGCCGCGTTAAAAAGAGACGCAGAAGAAGAAGCAGCTCATCTTTCTGTTTTTTCTCTTCACAGCTGAACGCCGTTAGATCATCAAGCTGTTTGTCACCTTCAAGGACTTCCTCCAGGACCTCCAGGACTTCCTCCAGGACCTCAGGACTTCCTCCAGGACCTCAGGACTCTACACACTCACAGTTCTCCAGGACCATGTCTTCGTCTCAGAGCAGATCAGATCTCAAACCATCTGGACTCAAACGTTTCTGTTGGTGGCTCCACCGCTACTCCTCCTCTTCCTCTCCCCCTCCGCCTCCTCCTCTTCTTCCTCTCCCCGTCAGCTGTGGCGTCCCCCCCTCTCGCCCGGCGGCGTCTCGGCGTCGCCTCCTGCTGGCGGTCCTGCTGCTCTGCAGTCTGCTGCTGATGGTGCTGCTGCTGCTGTGGAACTACCACTGCCTGTTCATCTCCCACGTCTGCTCCCCACCGGAGGAGGAGGAGGGGGGAGGAAGCAGGGTCATGACCCCGGGGCCGTGACGGGCGGCGGCGCTCACACCTCCAGGATCCACTTTGAACTGGTTCAGTCCTCACAGATTTTAGACCTTTTTAAATCAGCTGCACTGAAAACAACAAGAAGGGAAACAAACGTATTGGTTAGTGTTTGTGTTTGGCAGCTGAGCCTCGTAGCTTTGCTCATTAAACCGAGTCAAACACGGTTATAAACCTTTATTAACAACACAAACACGGACACAGGGAGTCACAGCGCGAAGACATCCAGGAAGGGACGACTCAAATACACAAGAGACATGACAAAATATCTACAGCGCAAATTTCTCTCTTTAATACGACACGAAGGCCTGGAAACATTTTTAAACGTCTGAGGACAAATTAGGACAAACTGGTGGTTAAACACGCGTTTCCTCATCAGGGAGGTTCATATTAGCAGCATTAAGCTAACAGCGCTAACAGTTACAGTCAGAAGAGAACAACGAGAGAACGAGACACAGCGATGAAGAGCCGTCGTCTTCTCAGCGGTGCTCCAAGTATTCAGGTCAGATAGAAGTCAGATAGAAGTACTCTGTCACACGGACGGCAAACAAAGTGTTAATAAAGTAAAGTTTAATCAGGAAAATGGCCTCAAAGTTCTCAGTGATTAAAAACACATTAAAATAAAAACAGCAGTCTTAACGAACCCTGTCCCCGCCTTCGTCACGTCCTCCACTGGCCCGTACTGGACGCTCACACCACGCCGCCACGCCTCACGCCTCAAAGAAAAATCATGTAAATACGGCTCGTGACAAGCTGCTGTAGGCCGGTGGACGCTCTGAGACAAATTATTCTCCATTTCTCTTCCAAACAGCAGCTTAAAAACTGAACTGGGGCAGCAGAGGCGGAGACGTCCTGACTGTTAGTCCAGAAACACTGGATCCTACATCTCCCACAATGCAGCTGGAGAGAGTCCGCCTGGCAAACGGCCACGTCGCTCAAACGCCACACCTCCTGACTGTATGTTAGACATTTGATGACATCACTGTGACATCATCTGGGAGTGTAAACACTGGTGGAGTGTTCCTTTAAAAGTGTTTTTCAGAATAAAAGCTCCCTGTCTGGCTGAACCTTCGTTTCATGTTTTGTTTAATTTGAGCCTAAATTAAGGTTTTAATTATTTAATTAATGTGTCATTTGATTTAGTAAAATATCTTTTTAATGTAAAGTTTGTGTCACTTTTCATATAAATAAAACCATCTCAGAGTGTTTGTCTCATTAAATGACGACAATACACATTTGATTTGTTTTTTAAATCTCCCAAACTGCAGAGAGGACGTTTACTTTTCCTGAAGTCTAAGTTTAAAAGCAGGACTTTATTAAAGTCTGACAGAAGAGCTGCACATGTGTCAGCCTGACGTCAAGTTTAACAAGTGACTCTGATTTCGGTTTTCAAAATAAAATGCAAAAATTTTATCACAATATTACTGACGATGTACCTGTTTGGGTAAAACTTTATTTTGTAGAAATGTCCTGGACAGAACGGATCAATTAATATTTGGTGAAATGTATTTTTGTCCAAAGAGAGATTTCTAGGAACGTTTAGGGACATGAAAAATAATTTGTTAAAGTTCACTAGTAAATAAAAAAGTCCAAGATAAAGCCATAATAAGCACATGTGAGTATAAAAGGAGCCTTATGATCAATGATTTATCACCTCTAACTACTGAGAATGGAACTTTAAACGTTTCTGCATAAAGGCTGAAAGTGAAACAGCTGCTGCAGAACATGTTCAGACTCGTTTTAAAACACTAAGTACAATAATAACCGTGTTTAAGTGTGTCTGCGCCGGACAGCAGCTTCCATCCGTCAGGGGAAAGGATGACATACCTCAGACTGCAGCGTAACACCAGCCGCCACAAACCCTCCATTACAGCTCTATTTCTGTCCGACAGACCGCCGACGCTCCGCCAGGTTATTTTCAGCGTTTCACTTTGAAGTGGCGAAGCTCTAAAAGTGACAAACCAGCAGCTTTACAGAAAAACAAATCAGAGAGTGCTTAAAGTCTGAGGAGAGACTTTAACGAGCTCCTGAGGATCAGACAGGAGGACGAGGTTTAACCGTGAAAACTGTAAACCTGCGACACACGGGGTCACCCGGGCAGAACCGCAGGGACCCAGGACAGAGGTTACCTGAGCAGAACACACACAGACTGTAAGAAGCGGGCGTGACCACGGTGAGGTCACCGTGCTGAAGCCTCCAGTTTGGCCGTCGCCATCTTGCTTTTTTGCAAACAGGCGTGATGCATTGGTACAGGTCACTGCTGTAGAGACCTGTCAGTCAGCTTGTAGCCCCGCCCTAAAGCCCCCCCTGCTTCCTGGTCTCTGTTCCTCTAAATGGGACCATAATTTACTAAATGAACATCATGCTGTGTTGAAGAAGACTTGAAACAAGTAGAAACATCTTCTCACAGACTTCTAAACATCGGACCCCATAAAACATTCACATACTGATGCTTGGTCAAGGGTTTGGCGTCGCTTGTTAACGCCCCAGCGAGACGCAGGCCCCCAGCCGCAGCCAGATAGCGGCCACAACGGTGGTCAGCAGCAACGAGGCTCAACTGAAGAGACACTTAGGTTTGAGGAACCATCCAAGAGATTTGTGCATCTACCTGTTTGTCTCTCCATAAAACCACTGACTTGAACCACGACGCTGCAGGGATCCCCAGTGCGTTACAAACTGACGCCGATGGGTCTCGACCGTGTGACCATTTGAGACGAGTCGGGGGGGCAGGTATCATCATAACCCGTTAAATCCTTTCAGGTTCTACTTCCCAGTCCCACTAAGAACTATTCTTGGAGATTAAACCCTCTGCAGTGACGCTTGGAGACAAGAACAGCAGAGGTGTCAGGCCTAGTGTCAGGCCTCCGGTGGCCGTAATAATTACAATGGTGGCAGAGAAGGAAGTCAGGTGACCTACAGGTGGTATGAACCCCTGTATATACATGTCGCTGACTTTAACAAAGGAGATTATGGATGTTTACAGTAAAACTCCTGGAGCTTGTCTGCAATTACTGATGTTTATTTACATTTATTCATTTAGCTGACGCTTTTATCCAAAGCTTACAATCGCTATACATGTCAGAGGTCGCACGCCTCTGGAGCAACGAGGGTTTAAGTGTCTTGCTCAGGGACACATTGGTGGATGGGTCACAGTGGGGGATTGAACCTGGGTCTCTCACACCAAAGGCACAGTCTGGTCCACTGCACCATCGTCACCCCCTTTTAGGTTAGGCAAAGTACGCAGGCAAGTGTGTGAACAACGCCGTTTGCATTGGCACTTGACCTTTGCTGTTCTTTAGGTTTGAGGATGTGTTACAAAACTTCATGAACCAGAACCCCTAAACGTCACATGACCCTAAAGAAAGTCCTACAGAACCTCCTCCTTAATGAACCCTGAAGCGTTTTAAAGCCACCCGTTGTCACAGCGACAGCGAAGCGTTGTTGTTGACCCCTATAAATAACTCCAAGGTCAGAGTAGGGAGGGGGTCAGGGTGGTTAGGCTTCCTCCCAGTGTTTGTTTCCCATGTTCCACGAGGAATTCTTCTGTGGAACCCTAGACCTCAAGAACAGACCCCAGGGGGCCTCCTTTAAGATATAGGAGTCTTCAATGACTCCAGGATTCTCGATCCAAGAATTTTCTTTAAGGGTCCTGAAACCTGGAGTCTCTTTCAACAATAACACATTCTCAGGACCCCCGAATCTCCTACAAGGACCCCTAAACCTTCCGCCTGTGAGAGGCCTGAAAACCTCCTGGAGGACCCTGGGATCCTTTCCAGACTTTAAAAAACCCTCTGCAGACCTGGTGATGACTTTAACAGCTGTCAGGTCTGGGTGGGGGGGCATCAAACACGCAGCTGCCTGCTACTGTCTGCGATCCTGACTGTCAGGTCAGACAGAACAAGACCGGAAATAATTGCGTTGCGCCTTCAAAATAAAAGCTAAATTATTAGGATTTTTATTCCCCCTTTAAATGTCACCCTTACAAAATAAAACCGACACGGTTGATGTTATTTCTCTGTTAATTAATTTCAGCCAGCTTCTGCAGCAGCTAAATTCCTAAAGAAAGACAGGATTTCTTCCTAAATACAGTAAAGAAACTTGTTTCTGTCCTTTCTGAAGTGATTTCATTAATGAGAAGGATCTTAGACTTCACACCAAAATACCTGCGGAGCTAAATGTCTGCTGGGACCTCGTGTTTTTACTGATCCAGGATCTTTCATACTTGTCGTCTAAGCGTCCGTAAAGTTTTAAAGGCACGCTATGAATGAGATTAATTTGATGTGTTTAACGAAGCCTCATACTTGTTCAAAACTTTGGAGAATAACTGGGAATGATGTGCACGCAGTTCCACCATGGTTCCACATGGTGGCGCTGTAATTAACTATTAAAAGATATTTGAAAGGCCACGCCCCTCACGCCGTAAGTCTGATAGTCTGGTATTTGTCACACAGGTGCAGCTCAATGTGCTCCATGAAAAAGCCTCAGGGACCATTAAGGTCCGCCTTTAAAAATGTTCCGCCATTTTGAATTTTTTGAAAAACACATTTTCACATCTCCTCCTGAAACTGCAGCTCCGATCGCCAGCAAATTTTCAGCGAATCATCATCGGACCAAGTTTATCAAACGCGGCACAAAGCTTCTTCATATCTCGTTTACAAGATATTGGCCAATGAACTTTGAAGGGGGCGTGGCTCTGGAAATAAAATGACGTTGGGCCAATCCTCATCAAACTCACAGGACATGTGACTCAGCCTGAACGTTTCTTTGTGTAGACCTCAAGGGGGCGCTACAACTGCAGGAAATGGGCGGGGCATACAAATTAGAAACTGTTTGTGCAATCCTTACAAAAACTCGCAAGATGTGTTTCATAACAACGTTGAACCACGTGTGTGAAAAACTTCTGAAAATGTTTTGGTGGAAAAAGGTTCAAACCTGCGAATCACCGCTGGCGGCTGTATTTAGTAAATATGATGTATTTAGGTAGATTAATGTAGTAACATGTATAATATACAGTATATATATTTATATTTTTCTCTTTCTCGTCATGCTTTGTCTGATATGTTTGTTACTTATTGTTGTACCTGTCTGTCTGACTGTGAATAATGAAATAACATTAATGACCATCACCCACTGCACACTGAAGGAGTTTAGACAGTTTGTCACGTGTCACACAGAGCAGGTCCGGATCTGTGTGTCCCTCAGTCCAGGTGAGCGTTGTTTTAAATCTGATCTCTGACTGCTGCCCCCCCCCCCTCCCCCGTCAGGCTTTTATGTTGAAGGCTTTGACCGGACGTGTGAAGTTTTATTGTGGCAGCCTGTTTTGTCTCGTGCCCGTCTCGGTGCGGCGGAGCAGCGCGAGCCTCTCAGCTGTTTGAACCTCGGACGGTTCGGGTCCAGATTCAAACTTTAAGATAAAAGTTTCCTCTGTTTGTTTTGAACTTGATGTTGGATCCGGTTTTATTTTCCGGGATCGGGTCTGAGAGGACTGGGAGAGTCTCGGGTGTTGTTAGAGTTTTCTAAGTTTGCTGTGTCGAGTTGAACCGCAGAAAGAACCGGACCCGACCTGTCCCGGCGACGGTGTTTGGACCCAAACGGAACCCATAGACCGGGTCAGGATGTCGGTCCTCCTGAGTCTCGTCCTAGTCCTGCACACATGCCGGGGCTTCCCACACCAGCTGTCCGAGCCGCCCGGACCGTTCTCCCTCTCCGACCCTCTGCTGGACTACGACCGGCTAGATGAGGAGCTGGGAGGCGGCGGGGGGCGGAACGGGACCGGCTGCGGGCCGTGTGAGCCGGACCTGTGCCCGGAGACCCGGGGCTGCCGGGCCGGTCTGGTGCTGGACTCCTGCGGCTGCTGTAAGGAGTGCGGGAACCTGGAGGGTCAAGCCTGCGACCCGGGGGACCGCAGCGTCTTCTACGGGCTCTGCGGGACCGGGCTGCGGTGTCAGGCGGACCCGCGGCCCGCAGGAGGAGGAGAGGATGAAGAGGAGGAGGAGGAGGAGGAGGTGTGTGTGTGTGAGGAGCAGGACGCGCTGTGCGGCAGCGACGGACTCACGTACATGAACATGTGTCAGTTCAGAGAGACCGCTTTCTCCAGACCGGAACTCAAGATCAGAGGGAGGGGGCCCTGCAAGACCGGTAGGACACCAGGCCCGTCTGTCTGTCTGTCTGTCTGTCTGTCCGTCACTATGACAACCTTCTGTGTGTTTGATCTTTTCTTTTATATCTGAATGTAAATCTTATTAAAAATACAAGTCTGGCTGCACAACAACAAAAACTAACCAGAGGCAGTTTGGGGCTCATTTTACCTTAAAGACCTAAAAACTCCTTCAGTACCTGAGCCGGATCAGCTCAGAGTGTCTCTGAGGTCGGATGTTTGCTGTAAATGAACCTTTAAAGGTAAAATAAACAGTTTAAAATGAAATAAAAGAGAATTTCCTCCTGGATGTTTATTCTGAAGCTTCTGGTCCTGGACTGAGATCTGATCCTGACAACAAGCCGTTTCTCTGATTTAAATCTCAGTAAACTGTCAAACAGGATATTTGAAGTGAGGGAACATTTAAACTGAGACAAAGAAAGGCGGCAGGTTTCTGAGCTGCTTTTGTTTCTGAGCTCCAGCTGAGACAAACGCCGCATTTCCTGCTGCTGCCGAGGAAACGGCTCTTTCCTCTGAGCTTCAGGAGCTCGGACAGGAAGCTCAGCAGGACGAGCTGTAAAGTTCTGATATCTACGTTACATCTGCTCATTTGGCAACAGGAGAGCTGACGGCACGAATCAGGGAAAAGCACCTTTAACTGAAAGAGTTCTGTTAATACAAGAGACAACAGAAGGTCAGAGGTCACAGGAAGTGTTCTCTGCAGAGTTGAGGGACGCCCCTGCTCCGATGGCGTGCGGCAGCTCGTTCCACCATCGTGGTTCTCAGCACCTGGCTGCAGTGATGGGGAGGAGTCAGTTTGTAGTTTGATGTTATGCTGAATAGATTGTTTGGCTGGTTTGACTGAGAGTTCAGTCTTAGAGGTTTAGCTGAAGGTGGCTTCATCCGTGCAGATATGTCAGAGAAACAGTCTGTGATCCGCGCAGAGACGGTGGGAGACAGGAAGGACAGCAGACTGACATGATGAAGCAGACCGGCCTGACAGGAGGAGCTGGAGCTTCCTGCAGAGGAAGCAGCAGGGCAGGAAGCCTGTGGCAGCTTAGAGAGGATTCATCCAGCGAGGGATCAGCTGATGTGGGTTTGACATGCAGAGCTTCACTTGGTCTCCTGAACTGACGCTTTAAATTTGAAATTATTCTGGACTTTCTTAAACGGGGACGTAACAGAAAAAGTTTGAAAACCTTGAAATCCTTTTTTTACCGTCTTTATTAACTTTCCTGAACAGAGTTCTGGTTCCTGCCGGGTTCGGTGAGGATCAGGAGGAGCCACCGCCGGGTTTCCTCTGCTCTCCGGACAGCTGCATTTCTCTTAGTATCGCTTGTAAATGGACTTATTTTCTTTTATTTCATCCGCTGGATGCCGGATATGCGGCGGTGACTGTGTCCCTGATGTTAGCCTTTACTCTCTGTAACCTCCTGAGTTAAGCGTCACCATCAGCTCTGAGTCAGCTGAGTTCACTGATAGTTGTTGTTTCTGCTCCATTTTTCAGTTTGTTTCATTAAAAAACAAACCAAACCATAAAAACAGCGATTAAAACCCGTTTAGCTCGGCGAGGTGAGCAAAGCGGCGTCGGTTGCTAGGTAACAGACATAAAAGTTGATACCCGGTGTTGGATCAAGTGTTTAGGATTTCCTGACCTGAGATAAGACCGGGTTCCTAAAGTGAGTCAGGATTTGCTTCAGTGATACCAAGCTGGGAGAAATCCTCTCTGAGACTCTTCCTGTCAGAACTTAGGACAGGAACCCCTGAGGGCCCCTGAGCTGGTCCTCAGTCTGCGTTCTCGTCTGTTCTTGTGTTCTTGTGAACTCGGGCTGCTCAAATCAAAAGTCTGCATCAAGCCAAGTAGAGTCAAAAACCGCCCGTTTTACCCAGCCTGCATCGCCGCTGACTTGTGTGGATCGCCAGATATCCCAGAATGCATTTGGAAGTCAGAGGAGACTCACAAGTTTACGTTAAAATCCTGCTGTAACTGTGTCGCGTAACGCAGCTTCCTCTGCAGGAACGAAGCTGTGAGCTCGATTTGTCAGGACACAGCTGGTTTAAAAATTTACTACGACGAA
The DNA here is from genome assembly GCA_024633595.2 of Lepomis macrochirus. Taxonomy (NCBI): domain Eukaryota; kingdom Metazoa; phylum Chordata; class Actinopteri; order Centrarchiformes; family Centrarchidae; genus Lepomis; species Lepomis macrochirus. Next base: position 39,600,759 of record JALXJV020000005.1, on the reverse strand, counting down.
ATCCTTCTGAACAAAAACAATAACAATAATTTTTAAAATAACAATATAACAAATAATCAATAAATTTACAATAAATGTTTGATTTTATTCAGTTGAGTCAGAATTGATTTATTTTTATTTTGATGAAAAAAGAGTGAAAAAAGCTTTTACTTGATTTCACTCGTGGATATTTGTGGAGATTTTATCATATTTGTTTTGAATGTTCTGCCTCAGATTTGTGATCCGCTGTTTGGCCTCCAGAGTTCTGACCACGAAGAAAAGTTTAAACTGCAAATTTAACCACCAGGTTTCTTCAACGTTCACTCAGGAGCAGAAATCAGCCTTTAAACACGTCTCGTCTTGCAGATGGTAAGAAAACGAAACTAAAAAGCACGTGAGAAACGTTCCCATCATGCAATGTGACTACGAGCGAAACACGATAAAGAATCTCAAATCATTTGATATCAATAACAAATCAGAACATTCAAAACTATTACGATCAAAACGTCTTTTCATCAGATATGAACGAGAAGAATTCAGTGCTGAAACATTCGGTGATGATTCCTTTGAATTAAATCAAACATTTATAAACGTTTCTTATTTTGAATAATTCTCATTATTATTCTTCCATATTTCTGCTGCTACGTTCAGCAGATGTGCAGTTCAGGGGCCCTGGGAGAGAGGAGCGCTGCCTCAGGTAGCAGAGAGACTGACCCTGGATCAGTTCAGGTCACTGCTGAATAAACAGACAGAGCTTTAACTCCTGCTGTCAGGAGTAATCTGATCAGCAGGACCAGGTCTGACCGGGACCCCCCTGTTCAGACTCTGTGCTCTGTTCTATCAGACAGCCAGTGTCTGAGGAAGAACGCCTCCTCCTCCTCCTGCTCCTCCTCCTGCTCCTCCTCATCCTCCTCCTCCTGCTCCTCCTCCTCCTCCTCCTCCTTGCTGCTTTAAACTCCGACTCTGTCCAGACTTTGTTCAAACTTCCCAAACTTTATCGGTTTCCAAACAGCGTCTGACAGAATAAGAGGAAACACACTGACATTTTCAGAATAAAAGTGCAATATTTCACTAAAAGAGTCACAGAGTTTGGAAAAAAAAAGTTTTATAGATTAAAAATGAAGGAAACAATAACCAGCCTGCAGCACCACAAGCCCCGCCCCCTCATGTTAGAGGCTGCAGCGATTGGCTGCGGGCGGCCCGGTCCGTTCTGCACATGTGCAGACCGCTTCCTGCCTGATTGGCACCTCGCATGTTAAATCAATCAGAAGGAGCTTTGTTACTGAGCAGTGAAACATGGAGACACACAAACATCAGAATGCAGACTTTTTTTACAGAATGCAGACTTTACTTTTCTGCTTTCTGTGCAGACGAAAATTCGTATTTACAGCCTGCTGTGAAAATCTAAATGTATTTAAAGTCTCTGCAGCTCAACTTGTTCTGGTTTGATGTCAGATGTGAGAGTTAATGTTGGAAGTTTCTGTCAGTGATGACGACACAAATGTCACGAAGGTCTGGAAGCATTTTAAACTCTTCATCAGGTCAGAGTGGTGGTGAAGCATGTTTCCACGGCAACAACAGGAAGCTTCATGTTCTACCTGTCTCTGTCTCCCCCCACCTGTATCTGTCTCCCTACCTGTCTCTCTCTCTCTCTCTCCCCACCTGTCTGTCCCCCAGCCCCCATCATTAAGGTCCCCCCCCACAGTCAGGTGAATGGGACGGGCAGCAGCCTGGCGTTCCTCTGTGAGGTCTTTGCGTTCCCGATGGCTCTGGTCGAGTGGAGGAAGGAGGGCCGAGACGTGGTCCTGCCCGGAGACGACCCCCATATCTCAGTCCAGGTGAGACATTTTAACCCCCCCCCAGCCTTCCAGCAGCTTCAGCCTGATCACCGTCCTCCTCTCTCCACAGTCCCGCGGAGGTCCCCTGAAGTTCGAGCTCTCCAGTTGGCTGCAGATTGAGGGGTGGGGCCAGAGGACTCGGAACCTATCGTTGCATCGCTCGTAACAACGTGGGATCTGCGTCGGCCTCTGCTGTACTGGGAGTACTGGGAGCAGGTGAGAGCTGGTTCCACCTGTGCAGCCTTCACTTTGTAGACTTACCTGTACGACTTAGCATACCAGATAAAGGTTTACTTTGACCCTCAACCACCACCAATGTGCCCCCCCCACCTGTGTGATGGCACAGCAGCCATTTAGAGCCAGAACACTCACATACAATACAAAATCCATGCAAAGATGCACAATTTCCTTTCGGGCGACGCGAAGGCTTTCAAGTGAGTTTAAAATGTTCAACTCGAGCAAGAAAGTCTCATGACGCTGAGTCGCTGAGCGGTGAGATTGTCCGTACGCCACCGACGGCTTCAGAGCGTTGAGACGCACGCGGGCCGACAGTGAGCTGCTAAAGTGTAAAGGACAGAGACGCTGCAGCTTTTGGACACATAAACAGTCGGTCTGGATTCGGCTCTGACAGCTTTACTCGCAGGAGGAGCTCAGAGTTAAATGTTTTTATTAAATTAGCTTTTTACTTTAGTTTTTGGGATTTCAGCGCTGATTTATCTTCACCGGAGCTTCTCAGCAGCTTCTGTGCACATCTGGCTCCAGTGTTGTTGTTAGCGTCGTTAGCTCTGTCGGACTACGACTTCATATTTATATAAAAACAAAGCAAGAGGTTGAACTACCTGGTGAGAGAGACCTGGGGTCAGAAAACGTGTCTGTAACTTTATTCCAGCTCCCAGCTTTACTGTGACCAAGTTAGCATAGCACAGCCCTGATCGAGCCAAACTCCATTCAGAAAACAAACAGTTTAACCGTTGTTGTCCTGCTGACAGACCTGACAAAGCATGAATTCTTGAACAAAACTGCATCATAAAGTCGTTATTTCAGCATCAGTTTGATCCGTTTATTTCTGTTAAATCACAGCAAAATGTTTATTTTGGGTTCGTACAGCTGGAGTAATGACCAGTGTTTATTCGTGTTGTGTGTGAACACTCAGTTACCCAGCGATTAAACCCTCGCGAGGATTAAATTCACGTTTGGTCTGAATGCTGCATTAGTTTTCATAGGAGGTCCCATCCAGCTACGAGCCAAACCCAAACCTGCTGAGCCTCAGTCGTTTAGCAGAAGCTACATGCTGCTACGGCTAAACATTAGTTGTCTCTTGCTGTTGAGTGAATTTATCCTGCAGTCAGCTGCAGGCAGGGCTGCAACGATTGGCCGATGTCGATTATAAAAATTTGCCGGCTCAGAATTTCATTATTGACGCGTCTTTACAGATATTTTGTTTACAGAATCTTCCCATTAAGAACATTTGTGGTTGTTAATTTTTAACTTTATATTTTTAACTGCAGCGCACTACATGAAGCACTGGGGGCAGTATCGCTGCCACTGTCTGCCATGACTGCTTGACTAACTCATGAAGAAGACGCTTTAAAAAAAAAAAAAGGCAGCAGAGAAAGAGGCTAACGGCAGAAACGGATGTACAAAAAGTTTTGTACTCTGTTTCATCACTAAATCCACTTCGGAGAAGTTCTGAGTCGAGAAATCAGCTGTGTAGATGTCAGATATCTCAGTTTAACGAAAGTTGGTGGCGATTTGAAAACGTGCTCAAAGGATTTCAGGGTTGAGAAACTGCACGAGCGCCGACGAGGCCGTTTAAAAGATAACTTACGTCAGGAAAGTCTCAGATTCCTGCTCACAGAAGATGTGAAACATTTATTTGAATTCTGAGTTTAAAGTCAGAACTGAAATAATCTCCTGAATAAATAAATAATCTTTATCTCCTCTCTTATCGATGCGAGATCAGATCAGACGTTGAATCCAGATTTTATTCCTGATGCTGTCAGTGACACAAAGATTTTATTTTCAAGATGAATTCTTCACTTGAGATTTGAAAATCTAAAGACGTCCTTGTGGTTTCCTGTCTCTGTCTCTGTCAGAGGAGCTGTCGTCCTACCTGGCCAATAGCGTGTCAGAGATGAAGCAGCTGATGGACGCCACGGACTACGACCAGGACTTTTACTGAACCTACACGTGACGTCGCTTCCTGTCATCTGACACCATTTGGCTTCCTGTCGTGGGAGACAGTAAACGCATCATCGTATCACACTCACGGCTGCACAGACTTTTGTCGGCCATTTTGTGGCAGCTGTGCGGCGCCGCTCTGGTGACATCATGAGACTCTGATAGGAAGGTCGGAGACACTCGGAGGTCGGACAGACGGTCGTCTCCACATTCTGCTTGTTTTCAGCGATGTACTAAAAGATATTAACGTATTTCATCATATTATTCCCACTGTTACCCTGTTACATCACAGTGACATCACACTGGGCCGTGACACGGAGGCTCAGCATGTTGAGCGTGTTGTAGACGTCGCGGGTTCGAGCCCGAGTCTCCTGTCGGCCCTGTCAGTGTGAAACAAACTCGTATATATCTAATTAAATGTGACGTAAACTCGTGTTTGTGTTTCTTCATCACTTCTCTGAGGAGCCTGTTTGTGACGTTAACGCTGACGGACGAAGCCTCGGGTCACCGCTAATCCATATATGGTCACATCTGGTTCCAAAACAAACAAAATGGCGACGTCCAAAATGCCAAACTCCTGGCTTCAAAACGGTTCACAAAACAACAGGGAAAGTCAGTGCTGCTATGTGCGTGCATTCACCCTGGTCTCATCTCAGGGTGTCATATACCACGATTTGAGAAAGAGTGACAAAGCGTAGTTATTTGATGCTAAAGCCACCCTTTAGCATCGGGTGCATCTCTATGAGACGCTCTGGGGCGTCCCGCACAGACCTGAAGTGCTAGTTAGCTAGTGGTAGCTAGCTAGCTAGCTGCGTTCATGATAAAGGTGTTGACAGCCCCTCGAAGCCCCTACCCTAACCACAACCATCAGAAATGTTAGTACCTAAACCAAAGTCACTGATTTTCTGCATGTCGACTGGCTAACCTACAGCTGTGCACATAGGCCGCTAACAGGTAGGGTTAGCCTCCCTTGTGTTGCTGCAACGTAGCAACACAAGGGTCCGTATGAAACGCCCCCGTTTCATACATTTCAACACAGTAAAATCCTTAAGCTTTGTCACGCTGTCTGAAAGCGTCAGTAATGAGATGATGTGTTGGGGCATTTCTACAGGGTAGGACTGTCTCAAATAAAATGCGAATGTATAGAAATGATGATTTTCCTTCAGATATTTTGGCGGTTAACAATCCTGTCAACTGCCAAAATATCTGCCGGCTTGTTCGCTCACTTGACTAAGTCACTGGTTAGTGGCCCCTCCCCTTTTGCTCCGTGGCTAAGATGATGGGCGTTGAGGGCGAGATGTGCTTTGGGCCAAATGCTAACATCTGCATGACAAAATGATGTTTATCAGGTATAATGTTCACAATGTTCACCATGTTAGTTTAGAGTGCTAGCATGCTAACATTAGCTAATTATCCAGCTAAGGCTGATGAGATTTTAAGCTTTCAGTGTCATCAGCTCTGCAGGACTTTGGTCATAAAGCAAAGTGTTGGACACATTAAGTTGTGTTGGACGGGCCGACAGACGTGCTGCTGATCCACATCTGTAGCTGAGGCAGAGACGTTTTAGTTCCTGGTGAGGATAAAAACTCCAAACACACGGGATCAGGCGAGAGCTCCACGGCAGGACGCACTCTCCCTGAGGGATTGGTAACCTGCTGAATATTCAATGGGAGGCGAACCCTCCAGGTCCTGGCCTCACACTGACCCCTCGGTCTGCTGGACTGAACATTATGTAGATGAGCAGGAGACTGAGCCGCTCAGACGGCAGGACTTCCTGAAACAGATTTAGACCGCAGGAAGTTAAACTCCACTGAGACCAGCCTCAGTAATGAGATCCTCTCCGTCCGTCTGAACACATGTGGTGAAGCTCAGAGACAGACTCAGCTCTGTGCTGGACTTCTGTCTCATTGGCAGACTGGAAATCTGAGATTGACATTCTGTAATACAAACATGGCTGAAGATAAACAGCTGCTGGAGCTGATTCTCCAGACGCTGCCATTAAACCACCGCAGAAGAAGAGGACACAGCGAGGTGACATCATTAGGTGCATTTCACTCAAGCGCGAAGCTTCGGGTCAGAGAACTAATGCTGAAGTCCCTTAAACCTGCGTCCTCTCCAGCAGCCAGCAGGGGGCGACTCCACCGGCTGCAGACAGAAAATGTTTCTCCTTCTCAGCTGATTTATTTCCTCAGTAAACACTTTCCTGATGAGTTTATGGTCTCAGTCGCTAAGGAATCGCTAAGTCTTCTTGCTTTAGGGCCTCCCCTTCTGTCGCCGCTGTGTGGCGAGAACATGTAGATTTAAAGAGGTCATATTCTGCTTTTTGGCTCCCCCCCCTCTCCTTTATTGAGTCATAAACCTTTTTGTGCTGTAACAGGTTTGCAGAGTGAAAAAGCCCAAACTTAGTTCCCATCTCCCACAGAAACTCTGCTCTGAACTGAAAACAGCTCATTTGTAGTCCAGCCTCTTGTGACGTCACAGGGATGAAAGCTAAATGCTCGCCGAGCGGCTGCTCCGACACGCCCTCAGAAACAGCGAGCTGCAGCACACAGCTCTCCTCTCCCTTCCAAACACTAGCTACCCTCCAGGCAGTCAGTGGACATAAAGTTGTTACTGTGATGTAGAGACAGAGCTCGGTTAAAACTTTATGGATGAAAGATGTGTGAATGTTAGTTTCTGTTTGAGCACTTAGGCTCAGTGAGTGAATGGTGAATGCAGATGTAGTGTAAAAGTGCTTTGAGTGGTCAAAAAGACTAGAAAGGTGCTATACAAATACAGAGCATTTACACTTACATTTACCCCACACCTGCAGATGCCTGCAACGAGCTGCAGTCGAAGCTCAAATGATGGAAAACTGTGTGAACCATTTGTTCTCAGTCAAAACTCGTCACATAAGAACGACTGGTCAACACCGTGTGGCGTCGCTTCTTAACGCCCTTTAGCGTTGTTTTAGTACGTGTAGGACTATCAAGTTAGCAACAATAAATATCCAACGTATCGTTAGACTTTCAAAATAAAACTAGGTTATGTTGTGAAACATGACAATTTGGTTTGGTTTAGTAAAAGATCCTGGTTTGGGTTAAAATAACGAGGTTACGTTAAATGACTTAGACTTAAATGACTAACATCACTAAAAGGAATGAATGTTTGCTTTTGTTTCACACCGGAAACAAAAGCCGGTCTCCCGAGTGAAAGCCACCACGCTCCTCACGCTGACGTTACATTTATTTATTCTAGGCCTACTTTTAGCATTGAACAATGGCGCTAAAGGCCGCCATGAGTTGATATCATACAGAATTGGACTGGTATGCCAATTCAGCAGCATGTTGAATATAAATATAATCCCATGTGATTGGCTAAGAATTGTCTGTATTCTCTTCACTAAACCTACGATAGCTTGGTTTATTTGTAGACATTCTTGGAATCCCACTATTCCTGAATTCAAATTAAATATGGGGAAGTGGTCTGAAATGTCTGCACAGTAATCATAATCTGGGTACATAATCATAATCACACACAGCTGATGCTTTCTGCTCTTTCAGTCTCTCCTTCCTGTACGGCAGCGTTCGTTCACCAAGTGTCTGTTTCTCCACAAACTTTCACTCCTCAGACAGGAAGTTCTGTCTGCATCCACAAGTTTAACATGTGAATAATAAAAACAGGAGGACGGAGACTCACTTGATGCACAAAGCAGCTCCAGAACTGGACCGACCTCAGCCCGGGCTCAGTCCTGGAGTCAGACCTGATCTCCAGCGTCCAGAGCCAGACCTCAGTGATGCTCTGGAGTCTGAACGGGAGCAAATCCCTGCAGCTGCTTCAACATCTGGAGGCATTCCTGAACCCAGCAGAGCGCAGGATGCTAACGGACACGGAGTCACTGAAACACATGGGCAGCTGTGGTTGTTATTTTCTGGGCAGAAACTTTTTCCAGCCAGAATGAAAAACACATTTTATTGTGAAAAGACGACAGCGACTCAAATCAGTAACAGACACCCAGTGTGTGTGTGTGTGTGTGTGTGTGTGTGTGTGTGTGTGTGTTACATTCCTGGAAACAGTTTTTACCGTCCAAACAGTGGAAAGCAGATCGAATAACAGATATTTATCTCAACATATCTGTTTTTTTAATGTCCTCACTGAAAACACATTAGTGGCACACACACACACACAGGCCTACAGTTGGACCCTCTTGGTTCAGGATCTGTCTCTGTCCAACATCCTGCAGGATGAACCCCGGTGCAGTAAATCAGCCGTGCTGCTCATTAAAGCAGAGTTTGTGAAAATGACCCCCGGGTTTAGTTGGTTCCTGTTCCCCGTCTACAGCGCGACCCCGTCTGACCCTCAGCGGCCGCAGCGTCTCTGTCTGCTGAGGGAATCCAGGAAATACCAGCGGATTCACTGCAACCTGGAAATAACTTCCAGACCTCATCAGCCAATCAGAACCGTCCCCTGGAGCCTGGAATAGCAGAATAGATGTATTTATTTATTTATTTTACAGGGACCAAACAGTTCCACACAGACCAGCTGTGACACAGGTGTGATTTGTCCACGGCGGCTAAAGCTAATTAGCAGCCCCCGTCTCTCATTAGGCTTCAAGGGGTTTTTAATTTTATTTAATTTTATTTGTTTCGGGTGAGCATCAGTGGAAACGTGCATGTGTTAGCCAAAAGGCCAGATGTTAAAGTAAAGTACAGCAGCATCGTGCAGAGGAGGACGTTTACATACAGATGGTCAGCAGCCAATCAGAGCAGGGTGTATGGGCTCATGTCCCTGCATTACTCAGTGACCTCCACTGGCTCCCCGGGGCCTCCACAATCAAATCCATGTCCCTGATGCTGCATACAGAGTGACTGCTGGGTCTGCACCAACTACCTAAACTCCACAATCCAAGTCTACGTTCCTTCTGGGCCACATTAGTCCTCCAACGAACGCCGCCTGGCTCTGCCTTCCCTTCACACAAAGCAGCCTCAGTCCCTGTTCTCATCTGTGATGGTGGAACGAGCTTCCACCTGCACTAGTGCATCTAGTTTTAACTGATTCTGTACAATCTAATAACTCTCACTAGTATCTGTTGTCACTTTACTGACGCTTGCATGTTGTTCATCAAATGAAAGTTGCTTTGAATAAAAGCTCTAAATGAGTAAAAATAGGGTAGAGTGGGATAAGATGCTCACTGTCTAATATTATAAAATAATATTTTATAGGTTTTTTTTGTGTCTTTAAGAAGGCCCTGCTCAGAGTAACACAATATAAAATAAAATAAATAGCTATAGTAGACAAGTTACTTTGTATTTAATCAAATGTATTTTTTAGGGGAAAGGCATTTTCCACATGAGGTAAGAAATTACTCCATAAAATAAACTGACTCCATGTTACCCTAAATGTGCAACATGGCGACATGGAGTCATGTGACAAACACAGGCAGGTTAAAACCAAAGAGGAGAGAAAACAGAAACAGTGAGTCACAGCTCGCTGCGAGTTCAAGTCCTGTTAAAATTTAAAGTATAGATAGATAAATGTGAGTGAGTGCGTGAGTAAGTTACAGAACCCAATCACTTTATTCAACCTGTCGCTGGAATAAATAAAGCATCCTCTTAGAATCAATTCTCTGGCCAGAATCATTTCATCCATAGCTGTCAGACCCAAACCAAATTGTTTCCTGAGGTCCCCGTCCTCACACATTGGTCCTTCGAGCCGGATTGGGTTATTACTATACACTATGGAGTCAGCACCATTGGAGATCCAAGAGCAAATATGGACGACCCCAAAGAGAGCGACATCCCCCAGTGCATTTGGCCAGCTATGACGTCATTTATCTTCCCTCCCAGCATCCTTCTACCACGCCACCATGTCTCCCAGAAAGGTGTAGTGGTCACCTACGGGTCGCTTCAGAGAAGAGCAGATCGAGCTCCTGGTCAAGTGCATCCTCCCGACGAACCTCTCATTCATCAGTGGGGATTTATCCAATTCTTTCTCTTTCCACGTCCAGGCCGCTTTATTAGAAGAGAGGATAAAGCAGATGGAGCTTGTAGAATTGCGACAGCAAATAGAAGAGAATTCCAGAGCCGACTTGGATTGTAATGCTAAAGCCAGAGAAGGCCAACGCCTCCAAGAGGCCCACCAAGCACGAGAAGCCATGACCAAGCAGCTAGACCGATGACGCCGGCTTCAGAAAGTGGAGAATGAGTTATCAGTAACTCGGCTAGTCACCTCATTTCTACAGGAACAAGAAGATGTCAAGTCAGTGCATCATCAGTGGTTACCTTTAAGTCCCTCTCAGGGATCCCAGGTGACTCTGGTGCTGTTCCAGCATCTAATCCTTGGCAATCTACTCCGCAGCACCTAAATACAGCCAGTGTTCTAGCTGTGACTGCCATGGGGCCCCCGGATGACATATCACCCATGGTGCCACCTGCCCCAGTCGCTTCCCTGGCTGCACCTGTAACATCGCTTCCAGCGGCGGTTCCCATGAGCCAGACACCAACTCCAGATGCTTCTACTGCCCCTGTTACCATAAATCACCCTACCTCTATCGCTATGACTGTTGCTGCAGCAACCTCAAGGCCATCATCATTCTCCGCTCCTGTGCCGCACCTGGACACTTACCAGTTACATCAACCGCTGTTGGTGGTTACCCTGGGATGGAGACATTGATTGCTTCCTCTTATGGTATCAAACCAATACTCCCAACCTTTGAAAGTGACCGTGAGAGCGACTTTGCATTGCTTAAGATGGCACTTGATAATCTGATGGATAATCACCTACATTTGAGTGATCAGTATAAATACCAGGTGTTACTTGGCCAGCTTAGGCTCCCAAGTGCACTCCAGCTCACAAGAGCCTTCATGTATGATCCCCAGCCATACACCACTGCTATGCGGGCTTTGCAGGATAAGTATGGTCAACCCCGGCAACTTGTGCAGTCTGAGCTAGGAGCCATACTTAACTCTCCCTCCATCAGATCTGGAGATGCAGAGGCATTTCACTCTTTTGCCTTGTCAGTTCAGTCCCTGGTAGGAATGCTCAGGACCCTTGAAGGACAGGGTGGATCTGAGCTCAGATGCGGATCCCATGTAGATCACCTCCTGAGTAAGATGCGTCCAGGCCACCGCTGATGGGTTTGTGGAGTATTGCCTGAGCCATGGAATTCAGTGGTACGTCGTGAGTGGTACAGACCAGACCTGTACTTTGCCTTTGACCTGGCGGCAAGTCATTAAGTGGATCCAGGATGGCCAGCAATGGGGGAAGTGTGCCCATGCTCATAAGGCAGACGCTTGCACCCTTAAACGACTTTGCAAGACCTGTAATGAGTTACACCTCACTGTGCTACATGATGCAGCTCAGGAGATGTCAAAGAGGGTCCTGATGGTGAGTGTTCCTCTGACAAAAGCCTACCTTTACTGACCCAACCGATCACAGAAGGTCATGCTGAAAGTCGTAAAGGTCCTTCTCCAAAATTGAAACTGAGCTATGGAAACTTATGCCGTGCTAGATCCTATCACAGGCCAAACAGCAGCTTCAGCTGTCCCAACAGTCAGAAATTCTTCACCATAGAACTGTCCAGACATGCCCCACCTGTTAGTACCAACTGGCTATCTGCACCAAGTTTGGCTGGACCCTCCAAAGACCTTCAGGAATGTCGAACGTCTGTGGCAAGTTGACACACTACTGTACATTAGAGATTGCCACCAGCTCTAAACAGGCCCAGCAAGCTCTTGCTTTACTGCATAGGGCCTCCACCAGGGTTGAGGTTGATGATACTCTGCGCCATGCCACTCCACTCCTCCGACGGACCCCAACAGTAGCCCTGCATGGTCCAAAGGAAGCAGTGCTACCAAGCCTATGCAGTACAAAGAGAAGGCTCCTCAAAGATCCTGGTTAGGCAGATGCATATTGCAAAGAGATGCACAAACTCAAGGAGGCTGGCTATGTATCAAAAATATCTCCTGAAGAAGTAGAACAATCTTCAGAGTCCTGGTTCATCCGCCACCATATGGTGCAGCACAAAGGTAAGGATAGGGTCGTGTTCAACTGTTCCTTCACCCATCTGAACTCCTTCTGGACAATGGCACAGTGAGAGCTGTGTGAGCCCTTCTAGACTATGGCTCCTCATCTTAAGAAACAGCACCACCTCTGTGTTGTGACACATGTTTTCTATAGGACTACATGATTTTTGTCCGCATTTCAACCATTTATTCGTGTCTGATGCAGATTGTGGGATTGATTGAAGAAGAAAGAAGAAGAAGAAGAAAGCCTTTATTGTCATTTACGCAAGTACATAGTACTTATGCAATGAGATTGAAGCAGTCCCTTTACAGTGTTGGCACAAAATATAAGATAAGAATATAAAATATCAGAAAAAGTATAAAAAAGTCAAACATTTAACATTATAAAGTGCAAGTAGTGCAATGAAGGGAGATGCAGTCTGGAGAGAGCTGTATACTTAAAATGGCTAAAATACACATTGTGTTTGAGGAGATCCAATATAAAACAAATAAGTAAAAAATATAAATATATTGCAATGTAATGAAAAGGTCAAGTACTAAGTAATAGACATTATTGCACACTAATGAGCGATGTTTCACAGTGATGGAATTGTTGAGTATTAAGTAATAAATAATTATTGCACAGTAATGAAATCGGATGGTTAAAAAAATATTGCACTGTATGTAAAATGTGAACGATAATGTGATAATGAAATATATGAAATATAAATTGCACATATTCCAGTGGCCTTTGAGGTATTTTATGTAAAAGTGTCAGAACATTACAGGACTATTGCAAAGTTGGAGTGAAGAGGAAGTCCGGGGGGGGGCTGGTGTGTGTGTGTGTGTGTGTGTGTGTGTGTGTGTGTGTGTGTGTGTGTGTGTGTGTGTGTGTGTGTGTGTGTGTGTGGGGGGTCCAACAGATCAGAGCTGGGGTGGGAGCTGTCCTTGATGATGTTCTCCGCTCTGCTGAGGCAGCGGGAGGTGTAGATGTCCATCAGGGAGGGGAGAGGGCAGCCAATAATCCTTTGTGCTGAGGACGCCGAGAAACCGGAAGGTGTGGACCCTCTCCACGCACTCGCCGTTGATGTACAGGGGGGCTAGGTCGGTGCTGTTTTTCCTGAAGTCGATGATGATCTCCTTGGTTTTCTTGGTGTTCAGAGCTAGGTTGTTCTCCGAGCACCAAGCTACTAGGTTCAGGACCTCCTCTCTGTAGGCCGCCTCATCTCCCTGTGAGATAAGTCCGACCACTGTGGTGTCATCAGCAAACTTGACGATGGGGTTGTTGCTGTTGGCCGGGCTGCAGTCGTGGGTGTAGAGGCAGTACAGCAGGGGGCTCAGCACGCAGCCCTGTGGGGAGCCAGTACTCAACATGCGAGTGGAGGAGAGGTGGGGGCCCAGTCTCACCGTCTGAGGCCGATTGGTGAGGAAGTCCTTTATCCAGGCACAAGTGAGAGGGGGGAGGCCGAGAGTGGCCAGTTTGGAGATGAGCTGTAATCCACAAAGAGCATCCGGACGTAGCTCCGCGGCTGCTCCAGGTGGCTCAGCGCAGAGTGGAGAGCTACGGCGATGGCATCCTCTGTGGATCTGTTTGTGCGGTATGCAAACTGATAGGGGTCCAGATCTGGGGGGAGGTGGTCCTTGATATGTTGAAGAACAAGTCTCTCGAAGCACTTCATGATTATCGGGGTGAGGGCCACGGGACGGTAATCATTTAGGCTGGTGGTGGGAGACTTCTTCGGCACTGGGATGATTGTGGCTGATTTTAGGCAGGGCGGGATGACTGCCTGGGCCAGGGAGATGTTGAAGATCCTGGTGAATATGGGGGCAAGCTGGTGGGCGCATGCCCTGAGCACTTTGCCAGGAACTTCATCTGGGCCAGCAGCCTTCCTTGGGTTCACTGCTAGGAGTACTCGTTCCACCTCATGCTCCTTTACGTTGGGAGGGGTGGTGCAGGAACCGGGGGGGGGGGTGTGGGCGGGTTGTGATGTCTCGAAGCGAGCAAAGAAGCAGTTCAGCTCCTCTGCCAGCTTCACACTCAGGTCCCCAGATGTTGCTTCGCAGCTCCGGAAGTTGGTGATGTCATGTATGCCCCGCCACACCTCCCGTGTGTTGTTGCTGGACAGGTGGGACTCTATGCACTTCTTGTAGTCCGCTTTGGCTCTTTTTATTTCACTTCTTAGGTCAGCTCGAGCAGCCCTGTACAGAGGGCTGCTTGGTCCGTCTGACCTGAAGGCAGCGTCGCGGGCCCTGAGGAGTGCACGGACATGGCTGCTCATCCAGGGTTTCTGGTTAGGGAAGATCCGAATGGTTTTGTCCACAGTCACATTCCTAATGCAGAACTTGATGTAGTCCAGTACTGCTCCTGTGAATGTTCCTAACTCCTGGTGTTCAAATAAGTCCCAGTCTGTCTGGCTGAAGCAGTCCTGCAGCTTGAAAAGTGCATTTTCAGGCCAGGTTGTAACAGTCTTTATGGTGGGCCTGGCTGAGGGGTGTGTAGGCTGGGGGGAGCAGGAGAGAGAGATGGTCCGACTGGCCAAGATGGGGGAGGGGTATGGCTCTATATGCATGTTTAATGTTAGAGTAGACATGATCCAGAGTGTTCTTTCCTCTAGTAGGACACTTAACATGTTGATAGAATTTTGGGAGTACAGTCTTCAGGTTGGCCTTATTAAAGTCTCCTGCAGCTATATGGACACCATCGGGGTGAGCCCGCAGTTGTTCGTTGATGGTGTCCGACAAGAGAGACAGTGCTGTTTTAGCATGGGCGTCGGGCGGTATATACACAGCCGTGATGATAACTACAGTTAGCTCTCTCGGTAGAAAAAAAGGCCGGCATCTTACAGACATGTACTCGAGGTCGGGGGAGCAGTGTTTATCTATGATTGTCCCGTTATTACACCAGTTATCGTGAATGTACATACAGAGCCCTCCTCCCCTACTCTTACCGGAGCTTTGATTCCTGTCCCCGCGAAGTAGTGTGCGGCCTGCTAGCTGCATGCTAGCGTCGGGTATGTCCGGGTGAAGCCAGGTTTCGGTGATAATCAAAACACAGCAGTCACGAACGAAGCGATTTCCAGCGAGTTGTAATTCCAGGTCGTCCATTTTGTGCGTTAGCGCTCTGGCGTAGGAGAGATACAGGCTCGGAAGAGGTGGCTTGTGAGGTTGTTTCTTTAGCCTGAACAAGACGCCGGCTCTGCGGCCCCGTTTTTGTTTCCTCTCCTTGCGCCGTCTTCACCGCCTCCTAGCCCCGACAACAATCCACGGAGACCCGGGCTGCCTCGCTACGTCCACAGGGATGTTGTTGTTGTGATGAGAATCACGCGAAAAGGCTATCTGGTGCCGCTCACCCAAGTCCAAAAGTTCTTGGCGGGTGTAGAGGACTTTCGCATAGCCAATAGTGCACAAACAAGAAAAAAGAAGTACAACAACAAGCAAAAAAACAACAAAAAACACTGAAAGGGAGAGCCGTGAGCCGCTGCGTCTAAGCTCGCCGCCATCTTGGAGTGGTATTGATTGATTAACCATTAGTAGTATTCTTTATTCTTTATTCAGACTCATGGTCCATCCATACAAACAGAGAATAAAAATTAATTAATAATTAGATACAATAATACACATACAAATACACAATACAGTTACAAATGACTCGTTTTTAAAAGACACTTATACCAGTGTTCCCAAAACTGGGACACAGCGTGTGGCACTGTACCTGACATTCACCAGCACCACAACAACTTGATTTACAGAATCATTCAGTCGGCAAATGGTGTTGCACTCAAACCGCTTGGCAAATCATAATTACTCACAAAAACATGTCCACTCACACGCCTCCTTCCTGTTTCTTCACGTCACAGTAAGTGACAACTTTCCACAGTTTATGGTTTGTTCTGTTTCAAACTGTTTCCTTCTCTTCACTGCGACAAAGTATATTTTAGTATCTTTTTATTTAAATACAGTCAAAATCAGCCCCAACATTTTGGTGAGAAACAAATCTCCACCTTCCTGTTGGTGTTTCAGACTCTGGTCAGAGGGAAACAAAGGGCTTAAACATGTTTGAGTCCTGATTGAACTCGTTAGTCTTCCAGGTTCTAAAGGACAGCTTGTAAAGTGTCCTGCTGGATCTGCTGCTAATAAAAACAGAGGACTGCATTCACTACCAGTGTACAACAACTAGCTCCTCTGGGATTATAAAGATATCCTCGATCCATTAATGATGAACCAATGACAGAGGAGAAATTTAAAGCAAGTTCTGACACCGTTGAACAAAACCACAAGGCGCGTACAGTGTGGGAGATCTCTAACGGCCCTCTGAAAGGATTTTCAGATGCAAGCTGAAGGAACCTGATGGGCTGAGTCATAATTTGGATAATAGTGGAAATGGCTGAAAAAACATCTGTTTGAAAGTCAGCTGCAGCCTCAGCTTCTGTTCAAGCTGCCGGCAGAGAAAACAAAAAGTGATCCAGGAGTGAACTTTACTCTGAAGGAGCTCAACAGGAAGTATCCACTGTCCCAACATGTTGTTTCCTGTGACTCTTTAATCATCGTCAAACATCACTTTGAGTTTGATTTCAGTTTTTCACACTTTACACTCAGAGTCTCAGAGGGACAGGAAAACACATTTAATGACTCTTATTTTCACAGTTCTCATGATTATTATGTCAACATTTACTGGAACACAGAAATATTTTCCCTGTGAATTTTACAGAGGCCTTCACTGAGGATGATAAGTGAAGTGAGATGAAATCTAAACCAAAGCTTTCCTTTGCTTTCATGTTAACTGGTGCGTCTATATTTAGTGCAGCTGGGTTAAATGAACACAGTCATTGTTTATGAGCATATGATACTTTATTTAATGAAATCAGAAATCTTTTTCACCCAGTTTTCCTGTTGTGTTCGTCTTCCTGCAGACACCTGTACATGGAAACTGTCCTGTTCTGACTCTGACAGACATCCTGACAGCGCCATCTGCTGGTGAGAAGATTACATGGCAACACTTCCTGCTGTTCATTCAGCCCGTGACAGACGAGAGGGGAAGTGAATGTAGATTTTGACATTGTTGAACAGAGCTGAGACGCCATTACAGGGCGAGAGATCTCTGCTGGGAAACACACGTTTGGAGTATTTGAAACTATCAAGGGAAGAGACGTTCACTTGGTGAGTCTGCTGAAAAATAACTTCAGTATCAAATGGCTGAAAGAGCTCTTTTTGAAAGTTTCCTGAGCTGCCATGTGTGTTCAGAGACTTTCAGAGATCCTGTGTCTCTGAGCTGCAACCACAGCTTCTGTTCAAGCTGCCTGCAGAAATTCTGGGAACAAGCTGAAAACAAAAACTGTCCCATTTGTAAAAGAAAATCATCAAAAGAAGATCCACATGTGAACTTTACTCTGAAGGAACTGGCTGACTCCTTTGCTGGGAGACAGAAAGCTGGATCATCTGAGGCAGGAAAAGGAGAGCAGAAGGTGGAGGTGGTGTGTAGTAAACATAAAGAAGAGCCCAGATTGTTCTGTGAGGACGAGCAGAGAGCTGTGTGTCCTGTCTGTGAGTTTTCTCTCCACCAGAGTCACAAGGTGGTTCCTGTAGAACAAGCAGTCAGGGACCTGAAGGAGCAGCTGAAATCTGACTTAGAGTCTCTGCAGGACAAGAGGGACAAATACAAACAAGTGGAGGAAACATACAATGAAGTGATTCAACAGTCCAAGAAGCAGCTGTTGTCCACAGAGAGGCAGATCAGAGCAGAGTTCAACAAGCTCCACCAGCTCCTGAAAGAGGAAGAGGAGTCCAGACTGGCAGCTCTGAGGGAGGAAGAGGAGCAGAAGGGGAAGACTGTGAGCAGAGAGATGAAGAAGATTCAGCAGCAGATCTCCTCTCTGTCAGACAGTATCTCTGCTGTTGAAGAAGAGCTGCAGAAACACAGCGTGCCATTCCTCAGCAGTTATAAAGCCACTCAGACCAGAGCCAGAGTCCAGCGCTCACTGTCAGATCCACAGCTGCTCTCAGGAGCGCTGATAGATGTGGCCAAACACCTGGGCAACCTGTCCTTCAGAGTCTGGGAGAAGATGAAGGACAAGGTCCACTTCAGTCCTGTCATTCTGGACCCAAACACTGCAAACTGCTGGCTCTATCTGTCTGATGATCTGACCAGTGTGAGACAGGGAGACACAAACCAGCAGCTTCCTGACAATCCAGAGAGATTCGCTAAGTATCCCATTGTTCTGGGCTCTGAGGGCTTCAGCTCAGGGAAACACAGCTGGGACGTGGAGGTGGGAGACCATCCTGACTGGAATATAGGTTTGGCTAAAGAGTCAGTTGACAGGAAGGGAGAGAGAAAAGCCTCACCAAAATATGGAATCTGGTGTTTATCGCATGGCAGTGGAAAATACACTGATGGAGCTGGTAACACTGTCGGAGTGAAGAAGAGTCTCCAGAGGTTCAGAGTCCAGCTGGACTATGACAGGGGGGAGGTGTCCTTCTACGACCCTGAAGACATGACTCACATCTACACTCACAGAGACACTTTCACTGAGAAACTCTTCCCATATTTCAGTATTGGAAAGGCTGGTGATGGTAAAACCTCTGAAATCAAACTGTGTCTCTGAGATTTCTCTGTGACGTTCAGGAAGGTGCTGAGGTCTCAGAGGTTCGTTAGGATTTTTATAACGGTGCTGGTTTTTCTCAGTTACAGATAATTCCAGTTCTTTATAAGTGAGAATCTGTAGTTTGAAAGGATGTAAAGAAAATGTTGAGATCCAGGTTAAAGAATAAATTAGATTTGATTTCAGTCAGTAAACTGTTGATGTTTTAGATTCAAAGCTCATAAACTGAAGCATAAACGTGGAATGACGCAATGGGATAATATATAAGATGTTTTCAAAGCACAGGATGAGAAACTGAAGCAGAAATGTTGGCACGATTATTTGTGTGAAGCCAAAAAAACTTATTGTTTGTTTGTTGTTGCTGCAGAAACTGAGATTAGTGGATTTATTTTGATAAATGAATGTCGGTGTAATAATTCAGCTGTTATTTGTCAATATAAAAACAGGAAATGGTAAAAAATGGGTCAATGACACAACATGCAAATTTTAGTGTCCAAGTAAATTATTTTCTGTTAAAGTAATTTTAATCAATTCACAACATGTCACTTTATTCTACAAACCCATTTTGTGTCAATACATTTTCACTACATTATAATGATATATATTATTTTATGTTTTGGCATCTAAAACTCCCATAATGCCTGGTGGTGCAGCCGTCCGTGTAAATAAACAGAGTAAGAAAAGATTTGAAATTCTGTTTTAAGCATATTAAATTCAAAATAAAATACTGTGGCATGATGTTATGTTTTAAACCTTTCAAATAAACTTTTAAAAAATTTCCAAGTACCAACAGTTTTAAAGTTGCTGAGATAATTAAAAAACTTCTGTCCAGCAATGAGCATGTTTTCACTTGTCAGGGTGGCCCAGCCGTAAGCACGGGACATTTATTCTGAAGTGAAAAAGGTTATTGCATCATCCAGAGGACCCCAAGTGACCTTTATGTCTGAGTGAAAAGGTTTTAAATCCCTTTCAGATAATGATAAAAATACCTGTTTAACTTTTAGTCAGACTGGTTTACTTTCCATGTCAGGTGGTGCAACCATATAACCGTTTCTTATATTAGCGTTTTGGACACTGGGTGGCAGTGATAAGTTGCACATGGTTGTCTATAGAGGGCAGAGGTGACAGGAAGTGGGAGGCACAGGTAGGTGGAGCACAAACAGGTCTCACCAGACCAAAGAGCAGCTAACATCTGGAAACAAGTTAAGCTGAAGGTAAAGCGAAGAGAAATTGCCATTACACAAGTTCCAGACTATAAGCCTGTTTCATTAGAAATAAGTTGTAAAGTCAGCTGGGGCCACTGCAAGGAAAGTTATTCTAAAGTGACTAATGTTTGGATTGATAATTAAAATTTTGTTTTAAATGAATGTTTTACACTCTTTTCATGAGAATAGGTTTTGTTTACTAGCTTCAGAAGAGCTGCGTTCAATACTATCAATTTAATAAGGCACCTAAAACATGAACACTAAACAGAATACAGTGAGTTCACTCAGGTAACTCAGTCCAAAGCTGCACCGAAGAAACACACGAGGACACTTTTTAGGAGAGAGACATTTAATTAAACGTAGCCATCCTGAAGCGTGTAACTGTATTATCTAGTAAAACACAAGTATCGGATCGGGACTCTGATTTGGCAGATGCTAAATATTAAATGACTCTGATCGGGGCCAAAAAAAAGAGGTCGCAACATTCGTATTTATAGATAAAACTGTGAAACATCCAGTTAGCCAGCGGACCAGAACAGAAGAGCAACAATTGAGGCAACAGTGGAAGCAAAACCAGAGAAAGAGATGAACATTAAAAACATGGTTGTTCATTTACAATCTAACTCTGTCTATCCACTGTGCTGTAGCCTGTTCAGCTGTTCTACTGAATGTGATATCATGGATCCTGTTTTTAATCAGCTCAGTACTTTTACTTCAATAGAGACTGTTGACTAAAACACCTTTTTGTATGTGAAAGAAAATTGCAGTTTCTCAGTATATTTGCTGTCATTACTAACATGTTGTCAGGTGGTGCGACCAGCTGAAATGTTGATTTAAACTGATGAATAATAGGTTAAAGTGAACATCTGGTTTAAAACAATGATGATCATTGATACTGTACTGAAAACGTTCATTTGTATTTTTTTTAAAATGTAAAATTGGATGCTAAAGATACTAAATAACTGAGCTCTGGAATGTGATATCGATCCATCCATTGTCAACCACTTATCCCGTGTACAGGGTCTCGGGGGGGCTGGAGCCTGTCCCAGCTGGCATTGGGAATGGAGTACATACAAATACACAGAATGTAATGTGAAGTGAATAATCTTAGATAATTGTAAATACAACACGCATACACAAAATAATAATTTGTTAAGCCTATAGACGCTCTAGGGAATCCTTGCCAAAGCTATAATTTAGAATAAATAGTTGGAAAATATATGTATTGTTACCAATATTTGTTTGCGCCGCATGACATTTTTTGGGCTGTGAAGTTAAAAAAACATTAAAAAGATGTATTTAAACACTTTATAATGTTATTTAACAAACAAAACTTCTTTATAGACATTGTTCCAATTTCAAAAATATGAATCCATTTTGAAAAAACTTAACGATTAATATTTGTTCAGCTTGACACCAATATGGATGAAGTATAGCTGGCAGTTCATTAAACAGCTCCGCCCACAGTCCACATGTCAGAAGTCTCATTTCCAATAATCTGCATTAAAAATGTTGAGCTGGTCTTTGATTGGTGGATGCTGAATCTTAAAGGTTGCTTGCAGTAGTCGCCTCCATCCTGATCTCTAACATTCAGTTTCATCTTTATGATCGCAGCAGCCTTTATTTCCAAACTCTTGAACATTTATTAAAGTGAAGCTGCTGTTTGTCCCTTAGAGGTGAAACAAACCCTCAGCACACGAGTCTGTGTTTAATGAACTTCAGAATTTCCTCTGGATAACTGTGGATTCACTTTATGTTGGATTCAGAAACGTGTTTGTTTCCTACCTGCTGAGCAAATATTCAGATCACAGCACTGAGTTCATTTATGTCCCTTCTGTCAATAAAAATCTAAACTGTGCTGCAGCTTTGAGTTTGTAAACACAGAAACATCTTTACTTTAATGTTAATGATCATTTTATTGAAGTTATAGAAACACATAAGACAACAGAGCCATAATCCCAGTCTCGCTGCAGCGCCTTCCTATCAGCTGCAGAGCAGGTCCCATAGCACACAGTGATGGAGGATGTCTCTGTGTGCAGCTCTCCACCACAGTCTCTCTCTCTCTCTCTCTCTCTCTCTCTCTCTCTCTCTCCCTACCTGTCTCTCCCTCAGTTAGACTTTCAAAATAAAACTAGTGGTTAATGTTGTGAAACATCACAATTTTGGTTAGGTTTAGTAAAAAATTGTGGTCTGGGTTAAAATAACTAAATTACGTAACAAAAGGATTGTGAGACACCGGTGTCCTGGGTGAAGGCCCGTTTCTGTTCCACCTGTCTTCCTCCTTTTTCTGTTGTTTATACTAGGCCTACTTTAGTGTTGAAAAATGCCGCCCTGCGTTGGTACCAGATGCTGAAAGACGTGACAAAGCGAAACTCTTTAGGAATTAGGTCTGGCTGGGAGAAGCTGATGCCATCAGACCTTTCTGCTGGTGTCAGGTGTTGATGTGAGGAAGGTTGCAGCCTCCTCATCGTCACACACAGTTCATTCACCGAGTTTCTGTTTCTCCACAAACACACAGGCCTGTTTATTCAGCTGGAACCTGACGGGACTAAATGCCGGTGGCAATAACTGAAGATGAAAATATTAATGGAACAGATCAGACACAGTTTAGCCTCCTCATGGACTGTGATTGTAAAGTGACAGTCTGACTCAGCAGGCCTTTGCCTATTAATGATTTTTTGCAATGTGAAATATGTCTAGGTTCAAACTGACTGTGAAGTTTTAGACGTCTGTCACATTAATAAAATCTTGCTCATTTAGTATTTTATGAAATGCTGTCAAAACACATTCAGACCATCAGCAGATAATAAAAAACTCACTTTTAAGCGACATTTATTTGTTCCAGCTGCTCCACAGTCATCCTCACTCAGAAATATCCAGCTGATAAGTATGATAGGAATGTTCAGTCAGTGCGACTACAGTATGAAAGGTTACTTTTCAGTTTTATACAGATTAAACAGAAGCCTATATTACAGCACTGTACCTCACGGTAAGTGTTTTGCCTTAATGTCCACAGAGTCACTGTGTCATAAAGGACAGTGTAGTTTATAGATTTTATTCTGTGCTGACGGTAAATTTACGACAGATTGATCATAAAAGTGTTATGTTCAAGATCATGTTGGGGGAAAAAAAAAAAAGCCTGTTTACCCGTAATTTCGATGTTTCTAAAGACATAACTGTGTTCCAGTATGTGCTTTGATATCCACAGTCTGAATGAGGAAATGTCAGACGGCAGCTTCAGGCTCCGCAGGAGGAGTCAGAGAGAAACTCAGCGTTAGTTGAAGTAAAACTCCTCCCGAGCAGGTCAGGTTCACAGCGTAAGTAGCCGGGTTACAGACCTAGAGTTTATCTGATCTCACTCTCTGGAACTGAAAACCCAGAGTTTCCCTCATCTCAGGCTCAACTTACTCAGAGTTTTCACTAAACCTGCTTTCTGAAACAGGCCTCTGGACATTTGTACGTAAACGAAGCTGCTGTAGGGGAGAGCCGGGACCAATGAAACACTTTTCAGATACACGTCATTATAAAATATAATGTTACAGTCAGAATCATTTGTTGTTGTCATTAAAAACTCACATGTCTGTTCTATTAGTACCAGGTGTTCTCTTTAAATGTGGAACGACTTCAGTATAATTTCACTTTGAAGGAAAGATGCCCTTTGTTTCATTTGTCAATACTGTGCAGGACGGAAGAAAAACGATATACATTTAAATAGTTTAATTTTTTTCAAGTTTTTCTTTAGAAAGCTTGACACTGTCCTTAATATGTAATTGCAAACTCATTATGTCCTTTTTCTTAAGAAATAGTATAAATAACTCAGCCAGCTAACTAGAAAATCTAACAGCTAATGCGCTTGGATCAGATATCAGCTGCCCTTTCTATGTACATCTGCAGCCTGTTTTCCTGGTCTACTGTGAAGACCCTGTTATTTGGCTGTGAGCATCCTGGTGGTCCAGCCTGCAGCCTAGTGGACTCTGCCCCCCCCCCCCATGCTGTGTCTAAATAAGGTAGAATGGCTGCGTGTCTCTTGACTCTTGACTATCAAACTTCACGCGCTTCTAAACTGTAAAACTTTGACATTTAAAACTTCAGGATGTGTTAAAGTACTAACTAATCTCTCATGTGGTCATGACCATGGCACATGGAACAATAAACACAATGACACTCATTCAAAAAAAAAAACTTTTTTGACTAAACCTTCTGATATAGCTAATTTTGTAGGAGATTACTTCACAAAGAAAGTTCAGAATTTACAAAAAGATATGATCCCTCAGGAATATTCTGATCTATCTTTTAAGACAATTAAAGATACAATTATGCTCTATAAATCATGTAAATTTAAATTTGACAGAGTAAGTCTTACTACGGTAGAAAATACATTAAAGCTAATGAAACATAAATCTCCTGGTGTTGATGAATTGCATGCCAAGCTATTAAAGATGGTTGCTGATGTGATAACTAAGCCTATATGCCTATAATATAATTATTAATTTAAGTTTAGAAAAATGTGTTTTTCCTGATAACTGGAAAAAAGCTAAAATTGTGCCTCTTCCAAAAAATAAAAAGGAAAATTTTTCTGGGAAAAATAGCAGACCTATAAGTATTCTACCAATTTTGAGTAAGATTACGGAGAAAATAGTTTATGATCAAATTAATTTGTATTTCTCTAAAAATGAATTGAATTCACCTTATCAACATGCTTATAAGAAAGGGCACTCTACAACGACAGCCTTGGTTCAGATGATGGATGATTGGTTGCAAGAAATTGACGATAGAAAATTAGTTGGTACTGTAATGTTAGATCTTAGCTCGGCATTTGATTTAATTGATTATGATCTATTATTAGAAAATATAAGGTGTTATGGATTTGAAAAGTGTGCAATCCAGTGGATCCATAGTTATCTCACTGATAGGAAGTTTAATGTACTGTTTAATGGTAGTTACTCTGATACAAAGGTCTTGCGTTGTGGAGTGCCTCAAGGGAGTTGCCTTGGACCACTGTTGTTTTCTATTTTTATCAATGATCTGTCTTTTATTTTGAGGCATGCCACTATTGCTCTGTATGCGGATGATTTAACTATTTTTGTGTCTGATTATGACTCTACTAGACTTAATACTGTATTAAATGATGAATTACAATTAATTGAAAACTGGAACAGAGTAAATAAGTTAAAGATTAATGTTGGGAAGAGTAAATGTATGATGTTGGGATCTAATCATCTTTTAAAAGATTCCCCCCGCTTTGAATTTGTCAGTTAGTGGACTGATAATTGAACAAGTGACAGAGGTCAAATTGCTCGGTGTGATGGTGGACAGCAGGTTGACTTGGAATGCTCAGATAAAATTAATATTGAATAACATGGGCAGGAGTATGGCTGCAGTTCGTCATTGTAGAAAATGTATACCGTTTCGTATACGGAAAACTTTGGTGGAATCAATAGTTCTGTGTCATCTGGACTATTGTTCCATCATTTGGGCTTCAACTACAGAGAATAATTTAAACAAATTACAGATTGCACAAAATAAAGCATCTCGGCTTGTTCTAAATTGTTCTTTTGGGACAAGTGTTAGGGATATGCATAATCAGTTAGCATGGCTTAATGTAAGAAGCAGAATTAACTGTTCTCTTATTAAATTCTTAAAAAATATAATTATTTCTAAAGCACCTGAAATTATTTATAGAAGATTGACCTTCTTCAGTGACGTTCATGTTTATTTCACTCGTCAATCAAGTGAAGGGCGTTTCGTGTTACCTGTCTGTCGAACAAATCCACTTCAAAGAACATCGTGTTACAGAGCAATGGTGGCATGGAACTCGCTCCCATTATTTTTGGTCTCAGAGAGTCACAATGTTAGTTTTTCTAAAAGATTGAGACTGTATTTATTTACTTTGGAGTAACTGCAAAGTAAATAAAGACTGATAATGAGCTATAATAATTGAAATGAGATTTTCATATTTTGTACTGTTCCCAGAGAGTGGTAATATTTTGTATATATAAGAGCTTACATTGTGATATTATGTTGTTATGTTTAGTGTGTGTGTGTTTGTGTGAGTGTGATGATTTATGTTGTTGTGTGCACTTCTGTATTTGTCTTCATTGTTGTACAGCTTTGATGTTAAGTTTTTGTTGAAAAATGTGGTGACCCCAGGAAGAATAGCTGCTGCTTAATGTAGCAGCTAATGGGGATCAAAATAATAAACAATAAACAAACATGGAATTCAAAAAAAAAGATCGCTTGATTGAATTTACTTTCCGTGATTGAACACAGCTTCTTTCATATAACTCGTAAAAGTGATTTTTCCGTTCTGTTAAGCACTGTGGACTGTATGTGCTCTCCCCTAAATGTTTTGCCTTAATGTCCACAGAGTCAGTGTGTCATCAAGGACAGTGCAGCTTATAGATTTTATTCTGTGCTGAGGATAAATTTACGTTGTCCAAAGATAACTCTCTGTCCACATCGATGACAGATTGATCATAAAAGCGTCATGTTCAAGATCATGTTGGGGTAAAAAAAACTAAGCCTATTTAACCTGATTTCGATGTTTCTAAAGACGTAACTGTTCCAATATGGGCTTTGATATCAGTCTGAATGAGAAAATGTCAGATGGCTGCTTCAGGCTCTGCAGGAGGAGTCAGAGACAAACTCAGCGTTAGTTGAAGTAAACCTCCTCCCGAGCAGGTCAGGTTCACAGCGCAGGTTGCCGGGGTTACAGACCAAACCCCGGGCAGAGTTCAGCGCAGACAAAACAAAGGAAAACATTTTTTTCAACAGAAACAGTGGTCCCCTGAACACCCTGCTGTGTACGCAAGCGCACTGCATTTTCCTTTGTAACGCCGCTGTGTTTACAAAGTGGTTGCAGCTGATTGGGTAACACCTGAGACACGCCCACCAAACGGGACCAAACACACCTTGCGCAACGTTTCGAGGAAACTCTTGACTATGGCGATCCTACAGAGACTGATTAAAAGTCTCAGGCTAATGTTGCCTACAGGTTTTTCCAGTACAGCAGGATCAGCCTGTGTCGATGCTGGTATGATCCTCAGATGAAAGCTGCTTTGGATAAAAGCGTCTGCCAAATGAGTAAATGTGAAACATGGTGACATGGAGTCATGTGACAAACACAGGCAGGTTAAAACCAAAGAGGAGATAAAACAGAAACAGTGAGTCACAGCTCGCTGCGAGTTCAAGTCCTGTTAAAATATAAAGTATAGATAGTGTACATACGCTAAGTAAGAACAGGTACACTATTGATTTTTATAATACTTTTAAATAAAGTGAAAAAGGCACAAAAACAATTTTCTGGACAGTTGCTATGATTGATTCTCGTCTCGAGAATTGAGTCTCGAGGTCAGGTACAGGCATACAAAAAATGTCCAGAGATAAGCGAGAGCTGTAATCTGCAATAAACAGGAGCCATAAACAGCAAGAATATTTCAGTCTCATGCGGATATGTTAAAGGTCAAAGGGACAAATCATAATTACTCACAAACATGTCCACTCACACGCCTCCTTCACGTCACAGTAAGTGACAACTTTCCAGAGTTTATGGTTTGTTCTGTTTCAAACTGTTTCCTTCTCTTCACTGTGACAAAGTATATTTTAGTATCTTTTCATTTAAATACAGTCAAAATCAGCCCCAACATTTTGGTGAGAAACAAATCTCCACCTTCCTGTTGGTGTTTCAGACTCTGGTCAGAGGGAAACAAAGGGCTTAAACATGTTTGAGTCCTGATTGAACTCGTTAGTCTTCCAGGTTCTAAAGGGCAGCTTGTAAAGTGTCCTGCTGGATCTGCTGCTAATAAAAACAGAGGACTGCATTCACTACCAGTGTACAACAACTAGCTCCTCTGGGATTATAAAGATATCCTGGATCCATTAATGATGAACCAATGACAGAGGAGAAATTTAAAGCAAGTTCTGACATCACTGAAGAGAACCACAAGGCGCGTACAGTGTGTTAGATCTCTAACGGCCCTCTGAAAGGATTTTCAGCAGCAAGCTGAAGGAACCTGATGGGCTGAGTCATAATTTGGATAATAGTGGAAATGGCTGAAAAAACATCTTTTTGAAAGTCAGCTGCAGCCTCAGCTTCTGTTCAAGCTGCCGGCAGAGAAAACAAAAACTGATCCAGGAGTGAACTTTACTCTGAAGGAGCTCAACAGGAAGTATCCACTGTCCCAACATGTTGTTTCCTGTGACTCTTTAATCATCGTCAAACATCACTTTGAGTTTGATTTCAGTTTTTCACACTTTACACTCAGAGTCTCAGAGGGACAGGAAAACACATTTAATGACTCTTATTTTCACAGTTCTCATGATTATTATAAAAAATATTTTCCCTGTGAATTTTACAGAGGCCTTCACTGAGGATGATAAGTGAAATGAAATGAAATCTAAACCAAAGCTTTCCTTTGCTTTCATGTTAACTGGTGCGTCTATATTTAGTGCAGCTGGGTTAAATGAACACAGTCATTGTTTATGAGCAAGAACATTTAATGATCAGAAATCTTTTTCACCCAGTTTTCCTGTTGTGTTCGTCTTCCTGCAGACACCTGTACATGGAAACTGTCCTGTTCTGACTCTGACAGACATCCTGACAGCGCCATCTGCTGGTGAGAAGATTACATGGCAACACTTCCTGCTGTTCATTCAGCCCGTGACAGAGGAGAGGGGAAGTGAAAGTAGATTTTGACATTGTTGAACAGAGCTGAGACGCCATTACAGGGCGAGAGATCTCTGCTGGGAAACACACGTTTGGAGTATTTGAAACTATCAAGGGAAGAGACGTTCACTTGGTGAGTCTGCTGAAAAATAACTTCACTATCAAATGGCTGAAAGAGCTCTTCTTGAAAGTTTCCTGAGCTGCCATGTGTGTTCAGAGACTTTCAGAGATCCTGTGTCTCTGAGCTGCAACCACAGCTTCTGTTCAAGCTGCCTGCAGAAATTCTGGGAACAAACTGAAAACAAAAACTGTCCCATTTGTAAAAGAAAATCATCAAAATCAGAACCTGGGGTGAACTTTACACTGAAGGAGCTGGCTGACTCCTTTGCTGGGAGACAGAAAGCTGGATCATCTGAGACAGAAAAAGGAGAGAAGGTGGAGGTGGTGTGTAGTAAACATAAAGAAGAGCCTAGATTGTTCTGTGAGGACGAGCAGAGAGCTGTGTGTCCTGTCTGTGAGTTTTCTCTCCACCAGAGTCACAAGGTGGTTCCTGTAGAACAAGCAGTCAGGGACCTGAAGGAGCAGCTGAAATCTGACTTAGAGTCTCTGCAGGACAAGAGGGACAAATACAAACGAGTGGAGGAAACATACAATGAAGTGATTCAACAGTCCAAGAAGCAGCTGTTGTCCACAGAGAGGCAGATCAGAGCAGAGTTCAACAAGCTCCACCAGCTCCTGAGAGAGGAAGAGGAGTCCAGACTGGCAGCTCTGAGGGAGGAAGAGGAGCAGAAGGGGAAGACTGTGAGCAGAGAGATGAAGAAGATTCAGCAGCAGATCTCCTCTCTGTCAGACAGTATCTCTGCTGTTGAAGAAGAGCTGCAGAAACACAGCGTGCCATTCCTCAGCAGTTATAAAGCCACTCAGACCAGAGCCAGAGTCCAGCGCTCACTGTCAGATCCACAGCTGCTCTCAGGAGCGCTGATAGATGTGGCCAAACACCTGGGCAACCTGTCCTTCAGAGTCTGGGAGAAGATGAAGGACAAGGTCCACTTCAGTCCTGTCATTCTGGACCCAAACACTGCAGCCCGCTGGCTCTGTCTGTCTGATGATCTGACCAGTGTGAGACAGGGAGACACAAACCAGCAGCTTCCTGACAATCCAGAGAGAAACACTAAGTATGCCACTGTTCTGGGCTCTGAGGGCTTCAGCTCAGGGAAACACAGCTGGGACGTGGAGGTGGGAGACCATCCTGACTGGAATGTAGGTTTGGCTAAAGAGTCAGTTGACAGGAAGGGAGAGGTAAAAGCCTTACCAAAATATGGATTCTGGTGTTTAACACATCGCAGTGGAAAATACACTGATGTTCTTGGTAAGACTGTCGGAGTGAAGAAGAGTCTCCAGAGGTTCAGAGTCCAGCTGGACTATGACAGGGGGGAGGTGTCCTTCTACGACCCTGAAGACATGACTCACATCTGCACTCACAGAGACACTTTCACTGAGAAACTCTTCCCGTATTTTGGTATTGGAAAGGCTGGTGCTGCTAAAACCTCTGAAATCAAAGTGTGTCTCTGAGATTTCTCTGTGACGTTCAGGAAGGTGCTGAGGTCTCAGAGGTTCGTTAGGATTTTTATAACGGTGCTGGTTTTTCTCAGTTACAGATAATTCCAGTTCTTTATAAGTGAGAATCTGTAGTTTGAAAGGATGTAAAGAAAATGTTGAGATCCAGGTTAAAGAATAAATTAGATTTGATTTCAGTCAGTAAACTGTTGATGTTTTAGATTCAAAGCTCATAAACTGAAGCATAAACGTGGAATGACACAATGGGATAATATATAAGATGTTTTCAAAGCACAGGATGAGAAACTGAAGCAGAAATGTTGGCACAATTATTTGTGTGAAGACAAAAAAACTTATTTTTGTTTGTTGTTGCTGCAGAAACTGAGTGGATTTATTTTGATAAATGAATGTCGGTGTAATAATTCAGCTGTTATTTGTCAATATAATAACAGGAAATGGTGAAAAATGGGTCAATGACACAACTTGCATATTTTAGTGTCCAAGTAAATTCTTTTCTGTTAAAGTAATTTTAATCAATTCACAACATGTCACTTTATTCTACAAACCCATTTTGTGTCAAAACATTTTCACTACATTATAATGATATATATTATTTTATGTTTTGGCATCTACAACTCCCATAATGCCAGGTGGTGCAGCCGTCCGTGTAAATTAACAAAGAAAAGATTTGAAATTCTGTTTTAAGCATATTAAATTCAAAATAAAATACTGTGGCATGATGTTATGTTTTAAACCTTTCAAATAAACTTTTAAAAATTTTACAAGTACCAA
The DNA here is from genome assembly GCA_024633595.2 of Lepomis macrochirus. NCBI lineage: Eukaryota > Metazoa > Chordata > Actinopteri > Centrarchiformes > Centrarchidae > Lepomis > Lepomis macrochirus. Next base: position 39,569,964 of record JALXJV020000005.1, on the reverse strand, counting down.
CAAAAAGTTGCTGAGATAATTAAAAAACTTCTGTCCAGCAATGAGCATGTTTTCAGTTGTCAGGGTGGCCCAGCCGTAAGCATGGGACATTTATTCTGAAGTGAAAATGTACGAACGGTAACAGGTTATTGCATCATGCAGAGGACCCCAAGTGACCTTTATGTCTGGGTGAAAAGGTTTTAAATCCCTTTCAGATAATGATAAAAAATACCTGTTTAACTTTTAGTCAGACTGGTTTACTTTCCATGTCAGGTGGTGCAACAATTTATCATAAAACCCTTTATTTAATCACAACAATATATGTAACTTGCTAAAAAACTAAAGTTAATTCAAGTTGTAGGAGCCATTTATGTTTATTGTTGGCATGATATTTTATTTTTGTTTATATATACTTATATTAGCGTTTTGGACACTGGGTGGCAGTGATTAGATGCACATGGTTGTCTATAGAGGGCAGAGGTGACAGGAAGTTGCAGACACAGGTAGGTGGAGCACAAAGAGTTCTCACCAGACCGCAGAGCAGCTAACAACTGGAAACAAGTTAAGAAATCAACCAGTATGTTCATCTATTTGTACCATTTTTTCTCCTGCAATAAACCACAAACCTCAACAGCAATAATCTCTCTGGAAAATCATCTTGTGTGTCTGCGTAAGTTCACTCCTACCTGTGCATGATGGCAAAAGATCAGTAAAGCTGAAGGTAAAGCGAAGAAAAATTGCCATTACACAAGTTTCAGACTATAAGCCTGTTTCATTAGAAATAAGTTGTAAAGTCAGCTGGGGCCACTGCAAGGAAAGTTATTCTAAAGTGACTAATGTTTGGATTGATAATTAAAATTTTGTTTTAAATTAAGAATGTTTTACACTCTTTTCATGAGAATAGGTTTTGTTTACTAACTTCTGAAGAGCTGCGTTCAATACTATCAATTTAATAAGGCACCTAAAACATGAACACTAAACAGAAAACAGTGAGTTCACTCAGGTAACTCAGTCCAAAGCTGCACCGAAGAAACACACAAGGACACTTTTAATTAAACGTAGCCATCCTGAAGCGTGTAACTGTATTATCTAGTAAAACACAAGTATCGGATCGGGACTCTGATTTGGCAGATGCTAAATATTAAATGACTCTGATCGGGGCAAAAAAAGAGGTCGCAACATAGGTATTTATAGATAAAACTGTGAAACATCCAGTTAGCCAGCGGACCAGAACAGAAGAGCAAAAATTGAGGCAACAGTGGAAGCAAAACCAGAGAAAGAGATGAACATTAAAAACATGGTTGTTCATTTACAATCTAACTCCGTGTATCCACTGTGCTGTAGCCTGTTCAGCTGTTTTACTGAATTCGCTGTCATTCCTAACATGTTGTCAGGTGGTGCGACCAGCTGAAATGTTGATTTAAACTGATGAATAATAGGTTAAAGTGAACATCTGGTTTAAAACAATGATGATCATTGACACTGTACTGAAAATGTTCATTTGTATTTTTTTTTATGTAAAATTGGTAAAGATACTAAATAACTGACCTCTGGAATGTGATATCGATCCATCCATTGTCAACCACTTATCCCGTGTACAGGGTCTCAGGGGGGGCTGGAGCCTGTCCCAGCTGACATTGGGAATGGAGTACATAGAAATACATAGAATGTAATGTGAAGTGAATAATCTTAAATACAACATGCATACACAAAATAATAATTTGTTAAGCCTATAGACGCTCTAGGGAATCCTTGCCAAAGCTATAATTTAGAATAAATAGTAGGAAAATATATGTATTGTTACCAATATTTGTTTGCGCCGCATGACAACTTTTGGGCTGTGAAGTTAAAAAAAACATTAAAAAGATGTATTTAAACACTTTATAATGTTATTTAACAAACAAAACTTCTTTATAGACATTGTTCCAATTTCAAAAATATGAATTACATCCATTTTGAAAAGACTTTTAAAAAATACATTTTTAGGAGCTTTATATGTCATTGAACCAAATACCAGATGAAAATTTTAATGATTAATATTTGTTCAGTTTGACACCAATATGGATGAAGTGTAGCTGGCAGTTCATTAAACAGCTCCGCCCACAGTCCACATGTCAGAAGTCTCATTTCCAATAATATGCATTAAAAATGTTGAGCTGGTCTTTGATTGGTGGATGCTGAATCTTAAAGGTTGCTTGCAGTAGTCGCCTCCATCCTGATCTCTAACATTCAGTTTCATCTTTATGATCGCAGCAGCCTTTATTTCCAAACTCTTGAACATTTATTAAAGTGAAGCTGCTGTTTGTCCCTTAGAGGTGAAACAAACCCTCAGCACACGAGTCTGTGTTTAATGAACTTCAGAATTTCCTCTGGATAACTGTGGATTCACTTTATGTTGGATTCAGAAACGTGTTTGTTTCCTACCTGGTGAGCAAATATTCAGATCACAGCACTGAGTTCATTTATGTCCCTTCTGTCAATAAAAATCTAAACTGTGCTGCAGCTTTGTGAGTTGACAACAGCTGGACACGAAGCTAATTAGCCCCGTCTCTCATCAGGCTGTAAAGGTTTTTTTATTTAGATGTTATTTTATTGTATTTTTATTGTGTTTGGGGTGACAGTGCACACTGGTGAGCATCAGTGTAAACGTGCATGTGTTAGCCAAAAGGCCAAAGATGAAACTAGAGCAGGGGAGAGGCGGACGATTCAAACGCAGGACGAATGAAACACAGTGATTTTCTCGGAGCCCATACCAGTCTGAAATACAAAACCACCTCAGCTCATACAGTCCACAGTGCTTAACAGAACAAAAAAATCACTTTCACAGAGTGATATGAAAGAAGCTGTTTTTAATCACGGAAAGTAAATTCAATCAAGCGATCTTTTTTTTTTGAATGACAAGTTGTGTTTATTGTTCCATGTGCCCTGGTCATGATCACATGAAAGATTAGTTAGTACTTTAACACATCCTGAAGTTTTTAGTTGTTTCATTTGTCCCGACACGCAGCCATTCTACCTTATTTAGACGCGTACGGGATTATGTGCTTTATGCAATTACATATTAAGGACAGTGTCAAGCTTTCTAAATAAAAACAAGAATAACTTAAACTATTTAAATGTATATCGTTGTGTTTCTTCCGTCCTGCACAGTATTGACAAATGAAACAATGGGCATCTTTCCTTCAAAGTGAAATTATACTGAAGTCGTTCCACATTTAACAGAGAACACCTGGTACTGATAGAACACACATGTGAGTTGCTGATGACAACAACAAATGATTTCTGACTGTAACATTATATTTTATAATGACGTGTATCTGAAAAGTGTTTCATTGGTCCCGGCTCTCCCCTACAGCAGCTTCGTTTACGTACAAATGTCCAGAGGCCTGTTTCAGAAAGCGGGTTTAGTGAAAACTCTGAGTAAGTTGAGCCTAAGATGAGGGAAACTCTGGGTTTTCGGTTTCAGAGAGTGAGATCAGATAAACTCTAGGTCTGTAACCCGGCTACTTACGCTGTGAACCCAACCTGCTCGGGAGGAGGTTTACTTTAACTAACGCTGAGTTTCTCTCTGACTCCTCCTGCAGAGCCTGAAGCTGCCGTCTGACATTTCCTCATTCAGACTGTCGATATCAAAGCACATACTGGAACACAGTTATGTCTTTAGAAACATTGAAATCACGGTTAAACAGGCTCAATGTTTTTTGTCCCAACATGATCTTGAACATGACACTTTTATGATCAATCTGTCATCGATGTCGGAACTGAGAGTTATCTTTGGACAACGTAACTTTACCGTCAGCACAGAATAAAATCTATGAACTACACTGTCCTTTATAACACAGTGACTCTGTGGACATTAAGGCAAACACCGTGTGCTACAGTGCTGCAGTATAGGCTTCTGTTTAATCTGTATGAAACTGATCAATGAACAGTAACCTTTCATACTGTAGTCGCACTGATTGAACATTCCTATCATAGTTATCAGCTGGAGATAATGTGAATATTTCCGAGTGAGGATGACTGTGGAGAAGCTGGAACAAATAAATATAGTTTAAAAGTGAGTTTTTCATTATCTGCTGACGGTCTGAATGAGTTTTGACAGCAATTCATAAAATACGAAAGATTGTATTATGTAACATAGACATTTAAAACTTCACAGTCAGTTTGAACCTAGACACATTTTACATTGCAAAAAATCATTGATAGGCCTACTGAGTCGGACTGTCACTTTACAATCACAGGTCCATGAGGAGCCTAAACTGTGTTTAATGTGTTCGATTAATATTTTCATCTTCAGTTATTGCCACAGACATTTAGTCCTGTCAGGTTCCAGCTGAATAAACTGGCCTGTAGCTGTTTAAAATGAACAACAGGCTGGAAGAGAATTCAGCACTTTATCTATCATTAAGGAAATTCCAGTCTGGTGAATGGTGAACGAGCAGCACTGTATAAAATGTAATATTGTTAACGATTCTCCACTCCTGCATTTTAGAGCCAATCATGATCCGCATTGGCAGCGTTCATATTTCTAGCTCTACTCGATTAAAATGGAGGCTCTGCCTTTATTTACCCGTTGCCATGGTGAATCGTAGTATCGAAGCTCCATTGATGAGGCTTAGTTTCATCCCCATGCACGCGCTTCAATCAGGCTCAACATACTCAGAGTTGACTGAACTCATTTTAAACACCTGTTCTGAGTTCAGCGCAGACAAAACGTAGCAAAACGTTTTTTTCAACAGAAACGATGGTTCCCTGAACACCCTGCTGTGAACGCAAGCACAATGAATTTTCCTGCCTTTTTAACAGCGTTGTGTTTACAAACTTGTTGCAGCTGATTGGGTAACACCTGAGACAGGAAACAGGAGCAAACATATCTCGAAGCCCATTGCAGAACGTTGAAAGAAAACATGTTGTTCAATCATAAAACGTTGCAAACTGGTGCAAAACATTTAGAGAAATCACCACCTTCCTGTTGGTGTTTCAGACTCTGGTCAGAGGGAAACAAAGGGCTTAAACATGTTTGAGTCCTGATTGAACTCGTTAGTCTTCCAGGTTCTAAAGGACAGCTTGTAAAGTATCCTGCTGGATCTGCTGCTAATAAAAACAGAGGACTGCATTCACTACCAGTGTACAACAACTAGCTCCTCTGGGATTATAAAGATATCCTGGATCCATTACTTTGAGTTTGATTTCAGTTTTTCACACTTTACACTCAGAGTCTCAGAGGGACAGGAAAACACATTTAATGACTCTTATTTTCACAGTTCTCATGATTATTATGTCAACATTTACTGTAACACCAAAAATATTTTCCCTGTGAATTTTACAGAGGCCTTCACTGAGGATGATAAGTGAAATGAAATGAAATCTAAACAAACGCTTTCCTTTGCTTTCATGTTAACTGGTCGTTCTATATTTAGTGCAGCTGGGTTAAATGAACACAGTCATTGTTTATGACCATTTTTATTCTTTATTTAGTGAAAGAAAGTTACAGATCAGAAATCTTTTTCACCCAGTTTCCCTGTTGTGTTCGTCTTCCTGCAGACACCTGTACATGGAAACAGTCCTGTTCTGACTCTGACAGACATCCTGACAGCGCCATCTGCTGGTGAGAAGATTACATGGCAACTCTTCCTGCTGTTCATTCAGCCCGTGACAGAGGAGAGGGGAAGTGAACGTAGATTTTGACATTGTTGAACAGAGCTGAGACGCCATCACAGGGTGTGAGATCTCTGCTGGGAAACACACGTTTGGAGTATTTGAAACTATCAAGGGAAGAGACGTTCACTTGGTGAGTCTGCTGAAAAATAACTTCACTATCAAATGGCTGAGAAAATTGCTCTTTTTGAAAGTTTCCTGAGCTGCCACGTGTGTTCAGAGACTTTCAGAGATCCTGTGTCTCTGAGCTGCAACCACAGCTTCTGTTCAAGCTGCCTGCAGAAATTCTGGGAACAAGCTGACAACAAAAACTGTCCCATTTGTAAAAGAAAATCATCAAAGGAGGTTCCATATGTGAACTTTGGACTGAAGGAACTGGCTGACTCCTTTGCTGGGAGACAGAAAGCTGGATCATCTGAGACAGAAAAAGGAGAGCAGAAGGTGGAGGTGGTGTGTAGTAAACATAAAGAAGAGCCTAGATTGTTCTGTGAGGACGAGCAGAGAGCTGTGTGTCCTGTCTGTGAGTTTTCTCTCCACCAGAGTCACAAGGTGGTTCCTGTAGAACAAGCAGTCAGGGACCTGAAGGAGCAGCTGAAATCTGACTTAGAGTCTCTGCAGGACAAGAGGGACAAATACAAACAAGTGGAGGAAACATACAATGAAGTGATTCAACAGTCCAAGAAGCAGCTGCTGTCCACAGAGAGGCAGATCAGAGCAGAGTTCAACAAGCTCCACCAGCTCCTGAAAGAGGAAGAGGAGTCCAGACTGGCAGCTCTGAGGGAGGAAGAGGAGCAGAAGGGGAAGACTGTGAGCAGAGAGATGAAGAAGATTCAGGAGCAGATCTCCTCTCTGTCAGACAGTATCTCTGCTGTTGAAGAAGAGCTGCAGAAACACAGCGTGCCATTCCTCAGCAGTTATAAAGCCACTCAGACCAGAGCCAGAGTCCAGCGCTCACTGTCAGATCCACAGCTGCTCTCAGGAGCGCTGATAGATGTGGCCAAACACCTGGGCAACCTGTCCTTCAGAGTCTGGGAGAAGATGAAGGACAAGGTCCACTTCAGTCCTGTCATTCTGGACCCAAACACTGCACACCCCCGACTCTATCTGTCTGATGATCTGACCAGTGTGAGAAAGGGAGACACAATCCAGCAGCTTCCTGACAATCCAGAGAGAAACACTAAGTATGCCAACTGTTCTGGGCTCTGAGGGCTTCAGCTCAGGGAAACACAGCTGGGACGTGGAGGTGGGAGACCATCCTGTCTGGACTATAGGTTTGGCTAAAGAGTCAGCTGACAGGAAGGGAGAGATACATGCCTCACCAAAATATGGAATCTGGTGTTTATCGCATCACAGTGGAAAATACACTGATGGTCTTTGGTAAGCACTGTCGGAGTGAAGAAGAGTCTCCAGAGGATCAGAGTCCAGCTGGACTATGACAGGGGGGAGGTGTCCTTCTACGACCCTGAAGACATGACTCACATCTGCACTCACAGAGACACTTTCACTGAGAAACTCTTCCCATATTTCAGTATTGGTGCAGCTGGTGCTGCTAAAACCTCTGAAATCAAACTGTGTCTCTGAGATTTCTCTGTGACGTTCAGGAAGGTGCTGAGGTCTCAGAGGTTCGTTAGGATTTTTATAACGGTGCTGGTTTTTTCTCAGTTACAGATAATTCCAGTTCTTTATAAGTGAGAATCTGTAGTTTGAAAGGATGTGAAGAAAATGTTGAGATCCAGGTTAAAGAATAAATTAGATTTGATTTCAGTCAGTAAACTGTTGATGTTTTAGATTCAAAGCTCATAAACTGAAGCATAAACGTGGAATGACACAATGGGATAATATATAAGATGTTTTCAAAGCACAGGATGAGAAACTGAAGCAGAAATGTTGGCACAATTATTTGTGTGAAGACAAAAAAACTTATTTTTGTTTGTTTGTTGCTACAGAAACTGAGATGAGTGGATTTATTTTGATAAATGAATGTCGGTGTAATAATTCAGCTGTTATTTGTCAATATAATAACAGGAAATGGTGAAAAATACCAGATGAAAATGTTTTGAACTTGAAGGATTTTAATGATGAATATTTGTTCAGTTTGACACCAATATGGATGAAGTGTAGCTGGCAGTTAATTAAACAGCTCCGCCCACAGTCCACATGTCAGAAGTCTCATTTCCAATAATCTGCATTAAAATGTTGAGCTGGTCTTTGATTGGTGGATGCTGAATCTTAAAGGTTGCTTGCAGAAGTCGCCTCCATCCTGATCTCTAACATTCAGTTTCATCTTTATGATCGCAGCAGCCTTTATTTCCAAACTCTTGAACATTTATTAAAGTGAAGCTGCTGTTTGTCCCTTAGAGGTGAAACAAACCCTCAGCACACGAGTCTGTGTTTAATGAACTTCAGAATTTCCTCTGGATAACTGTGGATTCACTTTATGTTGGATTCAGAAACGTGTTTGTTTCCTACCTGGTGAGCAAATATTCAGATCACAGCTCTGAGTTCATTTATGTCCCTTCTGTCAATAAAAATCTAAACTGTGCTGCAGCTTTGTGAGTTGACAACAGCTGGACACGAAGCTAATTAGTGTCTCAATCTCTCATCAGGCTGTAAAGGTTTTTTAGTTAGATGTTATTTTATTGTATTTGTTTGGGCTGACAGTGCACACTGGTGAGCATCAGTGTAAACGTGCATGTGTTAGCCAAAAGCCCAAATGTGAAACTAAAGTACAGCAGCTTCGTTTTCATACAGATGTCCAGATGTCCCTCTCTGACTTCAGCTCTGCAGAGAACACTTCCTCTGATAACCTCTGACACTTCCTGTGCTCTTCTTCTTCTTCTTCTGTCTCCTTACAGTTCTCTTGTCAGTGATTGCACAGCTTACTTCTCTCCCCCAGGTATTTACCCCGCTGATGCTGGACGTGCTGTTAGCTCTCACTAGTGTCTGTTGTCACCTGTAGATCTCTTACTGTGTTGATGCTTGTATGTTGTTCCTCAGATGAAAGTTGCTTTGGATAAAAGCGTCTGCCAAATGAGTAAATGTGAAACATGGCAACATGGAGTCATGTGACAAACACAGGCTGGTTAAAACCAAAGAGGAGATAAAAGTCCAGTTCAAGTCCTATTTAAAGTATAGATAGAGTTCCAGTGTGTTACATTAAATAAAAATAAAAGTTAGAAGACATTTCCAGAAAAAGAAAAACGTACATGAGGTTAGTTAAAATAAAACTTACCGAAAAATAAAACAGAATAAACAAATGTACAACAATCTACTGGAGGCCTACAGGAGTAAAACCAACTTATAGACATGTTTCATCGACTATATATACAGCACATGTTACACTGCAGGTCTGATGATGGCATGAGAACATTTTTTAATTCCCATGTATTTACATTTAAATACATAAATATCCGTGTGTGTAACAGCAGCGAGCCGCTGCAGCGCTTCTCCCTCCGGCCGGCAGGGGGCGACCGAGCGGCGGAGACAGGCAGCGAGGCAGCCTGTGTTTACATGTAGCCGAGCTAGCTGTAGCTGCTGCAGAGCGCTAAGGTGAGCTAAATGAAACTTTAACCACATGATAAACGATGAATGAGTGAATGTCTGAGCTCTGACAGCATCTCTGCCTCTAACACTAAAGCCAGGCTCTGTTTGTGGGCAGGAGCCGCTGTTCGCCGGGAACGTAAACCAAACCTCTGTTAAAAATCAGCCATTTATCAGAGTTTGTCTGCTAATCAAGCGAGCACGATTCTTTATGTTGAGTTAATTAGCATGTTAGTAATCAGCAGAAGCCACTTTTAAAATCGGCTTGCATGCTGAGCACCCAACACTTTTGTAACTTGTACTTTTTCACATATAACATGAGCTTTTTTTCAGTTTAACAAGGACTGGCGCTTTTAAAATGTTATGATGTTTAAACAGAATTCTTTATGAACGAAAGGCTTTCAGAGGCCAGGTGTTTAAGGTGGACAGGTGTGTCTGAACCCTAAACCTGAGATTAATTAGTAGCTTTAAGGTTGAGTCCTTTACTGTAAAGTTGATGATTCAGGAAAATAGTGAAGTTACTTTTATTCTGCAGATTCAGCCTTTTTTCTTTTAAGCTTCCGGTTTGGTTCTGTTACTTTTACTGAAATCTTTAATCTTAAATCAACTTTTTAGGACTTTTCCATCCCTGCAGGTGGGTTTTGGCGCAGAGAGGTCAAAGGTCACCATGGTCCGGCAGCAGCGGCGAGCAGACAGGTAAGCAGAGCTGCTTGTAGGCAGAGCAGAGGACCAGCAGCCTGTAAACAAACTGTGGCTTCACTTCCTGTTTATCAGCTGTGACTCCAGAAACATGAGCGTGTTTTTACTGATGATGAAACAGCGAGTGGAGAAAATAACCGGAGCAGCAGCAGATGCTTCTTCACCTCCTCGCTCTCTTTCCCTCCGCAGGTGTTTTGTTCCTGCTGCAGTGAACAGTGTGACGCGGGTTCGATTCCCTGTCAGCCCCGTCCAGAAGAGGCGGCCTCTGACTCACCAGGTGGGTGAAACAAACCCCCCCTCTCGCTTGCTGTTGCTCTGCTCTCATGGATCCACGTCACTCTGTGGTTTTCCCTCGTCAGGTCTCGGGCAGGAAGTGGGCGGGTTTAGGGACAGGACGCTCTGACGGCCGGCCGTGCTGCAGCTCCGCCACCACAGAAGAAGAAAGAGCAGAGCCGGGGCCGGATGGAGGTTCAGGAGAGGCAGAGACAAAGAAGGCGAGACTGGACGGGTCGGTCAGCTGATTTTACTTCTGTTGTTGTTTACATGTTACATCCAGACGCCCTCCGGACGCTGCAGTGTCATCACACTACGTCACCTGATGGTTTATGGATTCTCATGTCGGAAGAAGCATCTGACTTAACTTCTTAATCTCTCTTTTTACGTGCACTTATTTTTCAGCGCCATGACCAACAAGGTTATCACAATAAAAACATTTCATTCCATTCGATATCGATGATGTTTAATCATTAAGTTTAAAGGGTCGGTTTCACAAACAACAAGAGCTGCAAATTTTCAGATTTTAAGAGTTTGAAACTCAGCGAGGAACGAATGAAGAAAACCCTCCATTTCTGCAGCTGTGTGAACCCAAAATACACATTTTGCTGTTTCACTAAACGCATCAAACTGATGCTGGAAACAAGTAACAGACAGACATCTTCTTAACTTACCAGGTAGTTTGTCCTCCCTCTTTTTTCCCAGCAGCCTCCTGTTGTGTCTGTTTAAATATGAAGTCGTCCCTCAGAGCTCTTTAAAGAGGTGTATTCTGCCCCCCCCCCCCCTTTACTGAGTCATAAACCTTTTTGTGCTGTAACAGGTTTGCAAAGTGAAAAAGCCCAAAGTTAGTTCCCATCTCCCACAGAAACTCTGCTCTGAACCGAAAACAGCTCGTTTGTAGTCCTGTGACGTCACAGGGATGAAAGCTAAACGCTCGCCGAGCGGCCGCTCCGACACGCCCTCAGAAACAGCGAGCTGCAGCACACAGCTCTCCTCTCCCTTCCAAACGCTAGCTACCCTCCAGGCAGTCAGTGGACATAAAGTTGTTACTGTGATGTAGAGACAGAGCTCGGTTAAAACTTTATGGATGAAAGATCCTTTGTTACAGATTAATAACTCACCGCTCTGAAACTCTTGCTCCAGTCCATGTTGCCGAGCTGGTCGGCAACACGTGCAGCTGAACCCGAGCTGTTTACCGGCTTCTCGCTGACCCGCCCTACTCTGCTTCTGATTGGCTAGTAGTCCTTAACTAGGAACTGAGCGTGTGCAGCTCCCAACAAAGATCATTTAGAGACGAGATGTATCACTCCATAGCTAAAACGAAGCCTTCAGCACAGGGTGAAAAGAGGAGCTGCAGCAATGTGCAGTCTGACAGAAATATAACCATGTGAACCTGTTCAGGTACGACCTCTGAATAAGAGGAGGAACCTGAAGATGAGCAGAACATCTTTAATGTTGCAGCTGTGAAGGTGGAGCAACTTTAATGACTTCATATTCTGCTGGGCGGCTTCATCTGTCATATTACAGCATCGTTTATTAGTTGATAATATTTGTATTCATGAATCTGCAAAGTAACTGAAGCTTTAAAATGTGAAGCAGGTTAATGAGGATAAATATGCAACGTCTGGGTAGACTTTCAAAATAAAACACATCTTAATGTTGTGAAATAGTTTGTTAGGGTCGGTTGCTGAGCTGAGTCCCCGTAGCGCTCTGAGTATCTAAGATGTATAAATGTAATGATGTAAAACATCACAGAGCAAACATCTGATGTTCTGTCTGTTTCCCACAGAAGCGACTGACGCTGCAGCTCTGACCAATAGAGACAAGGTCCCAGGGTCATGTGGTCAACCAGGAAGTGAGAGCTGCTCCACAGGAGGTGTGTCTGTGCTGTATGTTATTCATCTTGAACGCCTCCTCGTCCCGGCTGGTATCAGATACGTTAACGGCAGCTCAGCCTCGTGTTCAGAGGCCGTTTGGAGGAAACTGGTCTCAAACGCTGAGCTCAGGACAGAAAGCTGCGTTAACACGTATGACTTAACTTCTTAATCTCTCTTTTTACATGCACTTATTTTTCGGCGCCATGACCAACAAGGTTATCACAATAAAAACATTTCATTCCATTCGATATCGATGATGTTTAATCATTAAGTTTAAAGGCAGATTTTAGATCCTGAGTGAAAATTGAAGATTGAATATTAATTCTGCGGTTAAACTTTTCTTTGTGATCCGAACGTGACAAACACTTGATGCCTGGCAGTGCGTCACTTCACGTATCTGAGGTAGAACATTCAAAACTATGATAAAATCTTTTTAATCTCTTGTTTCAGTCCCTTTTCCTCAAAAAAACAAATATCTTAATAGAAAAATTAAGCGTTAATTCGTTTGTGACTCAAATGAATTCAGTCTAATATTTATTGACGATATATTGAACATTTATTAGGCTGCAGCATCTCACACCTGCTCTGTGTTATACCTGCAGTGAAAACTATATCTCAGCCCACAGTTCTTGTAAATTTACCAAAAACCACTGACTCCGTATATTTGGGACATTTAGGATAATTACGTTAGCTAATAGAGAAACTGGCCCGTTAATGACTTGACAGAGGCTGCAGCTCTCGCTGTGTCAGGAAATATGTTGTGTGAAGCTTATTAACAGTTAAGACTGAGTACAGATGTGGTGTGTGGTCCACGTAAACAAGGTAACCTCCAGTTAACCACGAGCACAACCTGCGGCGTAAATCACCATGGCAACAGACCTCGGGTTAATCAGATAGTTACACCTGAAGTTACCTGGATAAGCCTGTTACCTCGTTTCAGCGGAGGGTTAAAGAAATACTGTGTGTGTCGTCAGATGGCGTCTCGTCCAGACTTCCTCCTCCAGACCAGCAGGCGTCAGCAGAGCACGGCGAGGACAGCAGAGCAGCTGAGGTGAGGGAACTCTCTGATGTCGTCTCGGGTAGTGACCTCACGCACGGCCGTGACATGTTGATATAAACGTGTGTGTGTGTGTCAGCTGCAGAGCGTGGCGTCCCTGAAGGTCACCATCCAGCAGAGCAGTGAGAGCAGAGAGTTCGGACAGACAGCTGACAGGCAGACAGGTGGACTCCACTGTCACGTCTGTAACCTCACCTGTCGCTCTCTACAGGTGAGAAGCAGTAACACTGCAGAGTCAGTCAGGAAGGTCACCTGACAGCTGGAGGCTGTTTTTACTAGACTGACCCTGTTAAAACTGTAGAAAGAAGCTGATCAGAGCCGAAGCTGCCTGTTAGCATTAGTGCTAGCTCAGTGACCCGGTCATGTGACCCTGGCGTCCTGGAGAGAAGCTCACCTGCAGCAGGATGATTTCTGACAGGTAGAGGCAGAGTCAGGTGACCTTTCAGCTGGTTCTTCTTCACATTGAGTCATTTAGACCCGACTGAGCGATCGGATCTGAGTCAGACCCCCTCCTGTGTGTGTTCAGGTGTTTCAGGAGCACATGGGAGGACCAGAACACCTGAGAAAACTGAAGGAGCTCACACAGTCCATCTGCCTCAGTACACACTCTCTGCAGGACAGGTACACACACACACACACACTGCAGGACAGGTACACACACACACACACTCTGCAGGACAGGTACACACACACACACACTCTGCAGGACAGGTACACACACACACTGCAGGACAGGTACACACACACACACACTGCAGGACAGGTACACACACACACACTGCAGGACAGGTACACACACACACACACACAGACACTGCAGGACAGGTACACACAGACACACACACACACACAGACACTGCAGGACAGGTACACACAGACACTGCAGGACAGGTACACACACACACACACACTGCAGGACAGGTACACACACACACACACTGCAGGACAGGTACACACACACACACACACACTGCAGGACAGGTACACACACACACTGCAGGACAGGTACACACACACACACACTGCAGGACAGGTACACACACACACACTGCAGGACAGGTACACACACACACACACTGCAGGACAGGTACACACACACACACACACACTGCAGGACAGGTACACACACACACTGCAGGACAGGTACACACACACACACACACACTGCAGGACAGGTACACACACACACACACACTGCAGGACAGGTACACACACACACACACTCTGCAGGACAGGTACACACACACTCTGCAGGACAGGTACACACACACACACACACACACACACACACACACTGCAGGACAGGTACACACACACACACTCTGCAGGACAGGTACACACACACACACACTGCAGGACAGGTACACACACACACACACACTGCAGGACAGGTACACACACACACACACTGCAGGACAGGTACACACACACACACACACACACACACTGCAGGACAGGTACACACACACACACACACTGCAGGACAGGTACACACACACACACACAACACACACTGCAGGACAGGTACACACACACACACACACTGCAGGACAGGTACACACACACACACACACACACACACTGCAGGACAGGTACACACACACACACACACTGCAGGACAGGTACACACACACACACACACACACACACACTGCAGGACAGGTACACACACACACAGTGGACTCACACCTCCCACCTTTGTCCTCCAGGGGGCGTCGGCCTGACACGCGGCGCTGGTGCGACACCTGTCAGATTCACTTCAGCGGTGATGTCATCGTCCATCGGCGGACGAAAAAACACAAGGTCGGAAACAACTCTGATGACATCACAAGCATGGCTGTCTTTAATTGGCCGGCTGTGACTCCTCCTCCTCTGTCTGCAGGTGTGTAAGCAGCTGTGTCGTCCCTTCTGTCCCGTGTGCAGACGCCACTTCAGGACTCCCAGGAAGTTTGTGGAGCACATGAAGTCTGCGGAGCACAAGCAGCAGGTCAGCAGGGGGCGCCGCCGAGCCGGGACGCAGGAAGTCCGTACGGCGGCGGGAAGAGTTCCTGTTGTGTCCACGTGTCATGTGACTCCCTGTCTGTCTCCTCCCAGGTGCTCCTGGAGGAGGCTCAGGAGGAGGAGCTGATCACTGTGGACGCTGTCGGCTGCTTTAAGGAGAGAGGAGGAGGAGGATGAAGAACACGAGGTAGACGTAGCTGAAGAAGAAGAAGAGGAGAAGTTGTCGGAGGTAAGGCTGTGTGATATGATATCTATCGCCTGACAATAGAAACCGCGGTGAAGTTAGCTTTAAGCTGGATATTTGAATATCAGACTTCAGACTAACTTCACCGCGGTCCGTTCTTCGACACATTTGCATTCAGAATAAACAAACGTGGAGGAGAGGGAAGTTTACTGAGACCATGCAGGCAAAAGCAGAAGCTCATATCTCAGAGAGAAGAACATTTTCCAGCCATGATGTTTGCGTCAGGTAACGTTAAACGACTCGCCCACCGACAATCAGCTGACCTTATCTTAGCAGGAGAGTTGGATCTCTGTCTGGAGCTGCTGTGCTGCTCTGGATTGTGGAGTTATTGTTGGAATTTACAACAGTAACTCGTGATTTTTCCTTGAATTTACATAATATGTTCTATATCAGGATATGGAGGTCAAACCAAATGTTCAGGGTTTCATAAATAATGGGGGTTGAAAGAGGCTACACGACACGATGTTATTGTGATTTTAAACATAACGTGAAATTTAGCAATTTAATACCCTTTTTTCCAACTTCAAATTGTCCCAAAGGAAAACTATTTTTCTAGGGGACTGAAAAAGCAACTTATTTTATTATTATAGTACCAAAAAGTGAAATTCTCATGTACGTTTTATATAAGATCGATACTTGGCATCCGTGTATCGATACAATATCGCAATACTTTGCTTTTTGCTTTTTTTTTTCCCATCCCTAATAAATAACTACTGCTGAGCCTGGCTGAGCAACAAACGGCTTTTCTGGAGGATCTGGAGGTTTCAGTTGGACCTGAAGCTCATTTTTCACCCTTAAAGGTCTGAAACCTGAAATCTGAAAAATTCGGTCCGATGAAAAGAGGTAGTCTCTGTCTGGATGAAACTGAACCAGGGCGTCTGTGAAGGTTCTCAGTCATCAAGGTCATAGTTATCCACCGAAGGTTGAAGTCAAGGGCAACTGAAGAAACTAGAAGATGTTTCGTCCCTCATCCAAGAGACTTCTTCAGTTTTGAAAGAAGTCTCTTGGATGAGGAACGAAACGTCTTCTAGTTTCTTCAGTTGCCCTTGACTTCAACCTTCGAAGTTCTGCGTTACCTAGGAAAAAAGAAATGCACTGAAATAAGGACACAACTGGAAGCTGATCTTCTGATACAGACGGCTGCCATGGAAGCAACTCGGCACTCACCTCTTTGGTCTCTCCTGAACAAACTTAGCTCCCTACACGCTGAACTGGCCAACGAACCAATGGCTGTAAAACAACCGTGCTGCTCCTCTGTATCTTTCATCCAAAGTTTTAACCGAGCTCTGTCTCTACATCACAGTAACAACTTTATGTCCACTGACTGCCTGGAGGGTAGCTAGTGTTTGGAAGGGAGAGGAGAGCTGTGTGCTGCAGCTCGCTGTTTCTGAGGGCGTGTCGGAGCAGCCGCTCGGCGAGCGTTTAGCTTTCATCCCTGTGACGTCACAAGAGGCTGGACTACAAACGAGCTGTTTTCAGCTCAGAGCAGAGTTTCTGTGGGAGATGGGAACTAACTTTGGGCTTTTTACTCTGCAAACCTGTTACAGCACAAAAAGGTTTATAACTCAATAAAAACAGGGAAAAGCCAAAAAGCAGAATATGAGCTCTTTAAAACTCACCTGACAGTAAGTTGGAAACATGGCTGATGTGAAGAACATGGAAACCACAGCGACTTGATCCTCAACATAAAACATAAATCCAGATTAGGCTCGGCTGCAGCAGGTGTGTTGGTTCAGTTCGGTTAAAGCTTTGCAGGTGAAACTGAGCTGATCGTCCGTCTTCTAAGGAAATTATTCATTAACGTCGTTCAGTCGAACATGTGTGTGTGTTAAAATGATGCTTTGTGTGTGTTGCAGGCAGTCGACACACAGGAAGCACGCGAGGAGGACTACGACCCCGACACCACCTACGGTACGTTTGTGCGGTCTCCACAGTGCAGACGGCTCTTTGTTGCCCCCTTGTGGACGTTTGTGTTTGTGAGTCGACCCAGACGCCAACGCAGCTAATGCAGTTAATACAAACAGTCAGTCACAGATTCAGACTCAAACAAAGCCGATCACCGCCTCTTTTCTCTGGCTTGTTTGCCGCCTGTAAGCCTCAGCGTCGGCGACTTCGTCACCTTGTCTTTCCGGCCCTTTAGCACCACTCTGTACGTGTTTATTTGCACTTCACATCACTGCTGTCTGAGTGTGGGACTAACAGACAGATAAATAACCGGCCGGAGAACCAACGATGACCCAAAACATGTTTCACGGTTAATTTAGGTAGACACCTGCTAAAAGATGGACGCAGAGACCCGCAGCCACTCACGTACCTGACGGGTCTACGTTCCACCAGATCAGCGGATTTTCCCTCGGGCTGCTGGGATCAGCTTTCTCTTCCTGTTTGCTTCTTCAGGGTATTTGCTGACTTGTGCGACTCGTTTTCTTCTGTCGCCTTTTAGAGGTTGGCGACTCACCAACTGAAGGATGAAGCACTCAGAGATCTTTAACTTTAGTTCTTAAAAAAACTAAATTATTCTCTGTAGTTGATGTTCAGCAAACGGATGAAAACTTTTTGTTTGTCTCTGAACTGTTTCACTCGTTCAAATACAGACACGCCTCCCGGTCCGGCGTCCTTCCTCTGATTACGTCGTCTCATCAGGACGAGGAGCGATCTGATCCAAGTTTCCAAGATTTTTGTAGAACAGTTATTCAAACAAAAGAAAGACATGAGATCACACTGCTCGTCCACAAAAACTATTCATTAACAGTCAGAGAGTTTGTGCTGGATCCTGAACAACCTGTCTTATCATATATAACTTCCTGTTTATTTTTACGCCACATGATGAACCTGTATGAAGCTACAAAACCAGCTCCTGAAGAAATGGAGGTGTGGATGCTGTCGGCTGAAGGGCCGATGATAAACTGCATCGCTGACTTTAATTTGCATGAAGCAGCTGAAGGACTGAAAACTTTGGAAATGTTCTAAAGAAACGTGAATAAACTTCAAACTGTCCTGATAAATGAGAACGTTTTAAGGTTTGAATGGAGTTTTTATCTGGTGGACATGAAGAAGAAACCTGAACCTTCAGAACGAGCCATGAAGACGTGGAAAAGGTTGAAATGGTTTAATTAGTATTTGGTCCTGTAAACGTCTCTGTGTCTCTGCAGGAAGTGGCTTCGTGGTTCCTGTTTCTGGCTTCGTGTGTCGACTCTGTAACAAGTTCTTCTACAGAGAGACGACAGCTCGACACACACACTGCAGGACACGCACACACTACCTCAACCTGCAGGTAACACACACACACACACTGCAGGACACGCACACACTACCTCAACCTGCAGGTAACACACACACACACACATACACACACACACACACACACACACACACACTGCAGGACACGCACACACTACCTCAACCTGCAGGTAACACACACACACACACACACTGCAGGACACGCACACACAACCTCAACCTGCAGGTAACACACACACACACACACTGCAGGACACGCACACACTACCTCAACCTGCAGATAACACACACACACACTGCAGGACACGCACACACTACCTCAACCTGCAGGTAACACACACACACACACATACACACACACACACACTGCAGGACACGCACACACTACCTCAACCTGCAGGTAACACACACACACACTGCAGGACACGCACACACTACCTCAACCTGCAGGTAACACACACACACACACACACACTGCAGGACACGCACACACAACCTCAACCTGCAGGTAACACACACACACACACACACTGCAGGACACGCACACACTACCTCAACCTGCAGGTAACACACACACACACTGCAGGACACGCACACACTACCTCAACCTGCAGGTAACACACACACACACACACACATACACACACACACACTGCAGGACACGCACACACTACCTCAACCTGCAGGTAACACACACACACTGCAGGTGAGAAACAGTGTGTTGTTCTGTTTCAGAGTCACAGACCTCAGCAGAGGCATGAAGACGAGGACCGACCCGCTCAGACTGTATCCCACAATGCATCTGTGAATCCAGGTGATGCACCGACGATGACATCACCATGATGTTTTATTGTACCCCCTCATGTTCTGCCTGTTCTCCGCAGAACGTTCATATCAGAGCTGTTCTGCAAAACTAATTAAAGCCCTGATTCAAACAGTACAGACGTGTGTGTGTGTGTGTGTGTGGTTTGACTTGTATCTGCAGGGCGTTCCATCAGTCCCTGAGCAGGTTGTAACTGATTAGTGCAGATATCATCAGTACAGTGCCTTAATAAATACTGGAAGAAAAATACAATACATAAATAACTCTTTTATATTTGAATATTTTCTACTTGTCATCTTTTTCTAATTATATCTATTGTTTGTTATTTTGCCTTTATTAGCAAAGTGAGCAACTGCAGCACAGTTTCCCCTCAGGGATCAACTAATTATTTCTGATTCTGATTTAATAACCCTGAACGCACCTGCAGAGTAGAAACAGGTAAGATTTTATTTACTTGGTTAAATTAAACTTTTTTAAATATAGTACTTTTTCAGTCCACGTGGCATGCCGCGCCCTGTCTTGGCCGCAGGGGGCGCTGTGCCGGCTCAGCGCAGAGGATTGTGGGTCGGAGGAGGCAGCTGCTGAGCATCATCATCACTGAACAGCGGGACCTGGACCTGGACTCTTCTCACCGGCCTGTATCCTGAGCTGAGAGCCCGTTTCTCCGAGCCGAAGTGCCTTAACAGCGGAGGGAGAGATGGGACACGGAGACCTGATGGGCCAGGCGGAGGACGTGGCGGACCAGGTGAGCTCCTCTCCCCGGGGAACGAACACACTCAGCCGGCCACAGACAGGGCTGGGTCTCGGGCAGACATTCCGGATATCTTCCGCTGCTTCCGAACCCCATTCAAAAATCTGACAGTTTTATGGAGCTTTGTGTAAATGGTACATTCTTCTCTTTAATCAGTATTGTCTGCCGGTTAATTCGGCACACTGGTTATTTACCCGAACTGCACTTCGTTGAGGTGAAGAAAACTTTGGGTAACTTTTAGCTCAGCCGCAGACGGTCGCTTGGCGGAGGCAGACTGTGGATGTAACGTTAGCATGAAAGTCTTTTGTGCACGTTTTTACTGAATTACCAAAAGTGTTTTTTTAAGTCAAGCGATGCCGAAGTGAAGAATGGCTCCTGATGAGGAGCTCAGGGCCTCCAGTTATTTTCTACCAGCTAAAACTGTCGGCGGAAACGCAAGAAACCTTAAACTCACAGATTTGTGAATGGAGTCTGGTGTTAGGTTCACTGAACGGTAGAGCGGGGGAATGAATGATACAAAAAAGTGAGTTTAAGGTATATTTAGAGTTGTGTTTCCCCCTTTTTACTCCAGCATCTGTATTATATACCATAATTCTAGATTTGTCAGTTACACGTTGAAAGGAGGGACAGCTTTTAATTCTTCAGGTATTTGCCGACCAGAAGGAGGTGTTAAATTCACAGATTTCACAACGGAGTCTGGAGTGGCGATTGTTACGCAATAAGGAACGGAAGTTGGCGAACGTTAGCGTCACTTTGTATCACGAAATGATAAAAAAAATGAAGTTAAAAGGAAACTGTTAGTTAAATGTTAAAGTTAAATCACCCTAAATCCCTGCAGCAGGGAGTAACGGTTACAGCGGAAGTGAAACGCTGCGTCGTTAAACCAAACCCCGTTCAGATTCCGTTGTGTTTCTGCAACTCGTGAGATTCAGTCCGTTTCCTTCCTGACTGGCTGCCACATACGCAGTCTGACTGGTGATGATGATGATGGGGAAGACTTCTGTTATTGTTAGAGCCCAGTTTAACCACTTTCAAGCATCCCGGAGCAATTTAGTTCTCCTGCCCGCCCAGTTAATTATCCCACTTAGCAGAAACAGGCCTGTTGGTTAGCTGCATAACAGACACAGTAAAAATATTGACCCCTAGGTTTAATGGTGACCTTTGGCCCCCGTCTGTGACCTCACGTTAAGCATCATTCTGTGATTGGTCACAAAGACTTTTCATTATGATCCAATGGGGGGGGGGTCTCAGTGTATTTGTTTACCTGTTGTGCTCCCAGGTGTGGATGATGTGTAGGAAACCTAAGTAAAGAGTAAAGAACAGTCTGGGGTCAAACATTAACAGAAGAGGGGCAGGAAGTACTCAGATCCTTTACCGCAGTAAAAGTACTAATACACGCTGTGAAGCTACTCTAATGCAGAGAAAAAGTATTAAAGCAGTAAAATGTCACCGTGCCGCTCGTATTTTCTCAGATTTATTATCATTAATGTAAAGCAGGATGTTGCTGCTGTGGTTCAGCTGCTGATCATTTTCCTTCTGGGATCATGTGTTTTTATTGGTCGGTTTGTTAAACTGCAGTTCCTGCGGGTCACCAAGCACTACCTGCCCCACGTGGCCCGGCTCTGCCTGGTCAGCACCTTCCTGGAGGACGGGGTCAGGATGTGGTTCCAGTGGGGGGAGCAGAGCGAGTACATCGACTCCGCCTGGAGCTGCGGACGCTTCCTCGCCACTGTCTTCGTCCTGCTCAACCTGCTGGGGCAGCTGGGTAATAAATATAAACACACACGCACATGTTTTGATCCTGAACTTTGACCTGAAGTCCGTCTGCAACCGAAAACTGGTCCACACAAACCCGTCCAGACAGCTCAGGTGTTTAATGGCAACATGGCGACCACGTCTCGTTGATCAGACGCAAACGACGAAGCAGTATTGTAGACACAAATAGAGCTTCAGAGCTTCTGTGCTTCAGAGCGTTGTGTGGAGAGGACCGGGCAGAGCGGGGAGTGAGACGCCGCTCGCCAACGGAGAGCTGCTAAAGTGCAGAGGACAGAGCCGCTGCAGCTTTTGGACACAAACTCCTGTAGTCGGTCAGATTCTGCTCCTACAGTTACGGCGTTTACTCACAGGAGGCGCTCAGAGTTAACTGATTTTATTAAATTAGCTTTTTACTTTAGTTTTTGGGATTATAACTCTGATATATCTTCACTGGAGCTTCTCAGCAGCTTCTGTGCATCAGCGGTTCCTTTGTTGTTGTTAGCGTTGGTCGGCATCCAGAGCTCCACTGAACTACGACTTCATATTTATAAAAACTGGACAAAACTGGGAGAAAAGAAAGCGAGGAAGTTGAACTACCTGGTGAGTCCAGAAAATATGTCTAACTTTATTCCAGCTGTGGCTGTATTTGACTGTGAACAGGTTAGCATAGCATAGCCCTGATGGAACCGAACTCCATTCAGAAAAAAACATTTTAACAGTTGTCGTCCTGCTGACAGACCTGACAAAGGACGAATTCATATGTTTAACAAATCTTCATCATGTTGTCATTATTTCAGCATCAGTTTGATCTGTTTGTTCATGGTTCATACAGCTGGAGTAATGGTGGGTTGTGTTTGTTCGCCTTTACTGTGTGTCAACAATCGGCAGCTGTCCGGCGATAAAACCCCTGCGAGGATTATGTTCACGTTGTGGATGTTTCAGCTCATCATCATGTCTCTCCCTCTCTCTCTCTCCCTGCAGGCGGCTGTGTGTTGATCCTCAGTAGAAACTTTGTTCAGTACGCCTGCTTCGGCCTCTTTGGGATCATCGCCCTGCAGGTACAACACTGTCACCATGGAGTCCAGCTCGCCGTCTGTCCTGCACTACCACTCTACTACTCTGTACTCTGTGTGTGCTCTGTGTGTACTCTGTCTGTGCTCTGTGTGTGCTCTGTCTGTGCTCTGTCTGTGCTCTGTGTGTGCTCTGTGTGTGTACTCTGTCTGTGCTCTGTCTGTACTCTGTGCTCTGTGTGTGCTCTGTGTGTACTCTGTCTGTGCTCTGTGTGTACTCTGTGCTCTGTGTGTGCTCTGTCTGTGCTCTGTGAGTACTCTGTGCTCTGTCTGTGCTCTGTGAGTACTCTGTGCTCTGTCTGTGCTCTGTGTGTACTGTGTGCTCTGTGTGTGCTCTGTCTGTGCTCTGTGTGTACTCTGTGCTCTGTCTGTGCTCTGTCTGTGCTCTGTGTGTACTCTGTGCTCTGTCTGTGCTCTGTCTGTGCTCTGTGTGTACTCTGTGCTCTGTCTGTGCTCTGTGTGTACTCTGTGCTCTGTCTGTGCTCTGTGTGTGCCCTGTGCTCTGTGTGTGCTCTGTGTGTGCTCTGTGTGTGCTCTGTCTGTGCTCTGTCTGTACTCTGTGCTCTGTGTGTGCTCTGTGTGTGCTCTGTGTGTGCTCTGTCTGTGCTCTGTCTGTACTCTGTGCTCTGTGTGTGCTCTGTGTGTACTCTGTCTGTGCTCTGTGTGTACTCTGTCTGTGCTCTGTGTGTACTCTGTGCTCTGTGTGTGCTCTGTCTGTGCTCTGTGAGTACTCTGTGCTCTGTGTGTGCTCTGTCTGTGCTCTGTCTGTGCTCTGTGTGTACTCTGTGCTCTGTCTGTGCTCTGTCTGTGCTCTGTGTGTACTCTGTGCTCTGTCTGTGCTCTGTCTGTGCTCTGTGTGTACTCTGTGCTCTGTCTGTGCTCTGTGTGTGCTCTGTCTGTGCTCTGTGTGTACTCTGTGCTCTGTCTGTGCTCTGTCTGTGCTCTGTCTGTGCTCTGTCTGTGCTCTGTGTGTGCTCTGTCTGTGCTCCGTCTGTGCTCTGTGTGTACTCTGTGCTCTGTCTGTGCTCTGTGTGTGCTCTGTCTGTGCTCTGTGTGTGCTCTGTCTGTGCTCTGTGTGTGCTCTGTCTGTGCTCCGTCTGTGCTCCGTCTGTGCTCTGTCTGTGCTCTGTGTGTGCTCTGTGTGTGCTCTGTGTGTGCTCTGTGTGTGCTCTGTGTGTGCTCTGTGTGTACTCTGTGCTCTGTGTGTGCTCTGTGTGTACTCTGTGCTCTGTGTGTGCTCTGTGTGTGCTCTGTGTGTACTCTGTGCTCTGTGTGTGCTCTGTGTGTACTCTGTGCTCTGTGTGTGCTCTGTCTGTGCTCCGTCTGTGCTCTGTGTGTACTCTGTGCTCTGTCTGTGCTCTGTCTGTGCTCTGTGTGTGCTCTGTGTGTGCTCTGTGTGTGCTCTGTGTGTGCTCTGTCTGTGCTCTGTGTGTGCTCTGTGTGTGCTCTGTGTGTGCTCTGTGTGTGCTCTGTGTGTGCTCTGTGTGTACTCTGTGCTCTGTCTGTGCTCTGTGTGTACTCTGTGCTCTGTCTGTGCTCTGTGTGTGCTCTGTGTGTACTCTGTGCTCTGTCTGTGCTCTGTGTGTACTCTGTGCTCTGTCTGTGCTCTGTGTGTGCTCTGTCTGTGCTCTGTCTGTGCTCTGTGTGTGCTCTGTCTGTGCTCCGTCTGTGCTCTGTGTGTGCTCTGTCTGTGCTCTGTGTGTGCTCTGTGTGTGCTCTGTGTGTGCTCTGTCTGTGCTCTGTGTGTGCTCTGTCTGTGCTCTGTCTGTGCTCTGTGTGTGCTCTGTCTGTGCTCCGTCTGTGCTCTGTGTGTACTCTGTGCTCTGTGTGTGCTCCGTCTGTGCTCTGTGTGTGCTCTGTGTGTGCTCTGTGTGTGCTCTGTCTGTGCTCTGTGTGTGCTCTGTGTGTGCTCTGTCTGTGCTCTGTGTGTGCTCTGTGTGTGCTCTGTCTGTGCTCTGTCTGTGCTCTGTCTGTGCTCCGTCTGTGCTCTGTGTGTGCTCTGTGTGTGCTCTGTGTGTGCTCTGTGTGTACTCTGTGCTCTGTGTGTGCTCTGTGTGTGCTCTGTGTACTGTATATAGTGTTAGTGCTGATGCCTCTTCCTTTCTGCTCTGCAGACGGTGGCCTACAGTATCCTGTGGGACCTCAAGTTCCTCATGAGGTGAGTCTTTGACCTGTGATCACGTACAAATACAGACTGAAGATCATTTCAACACTAAGAACTTATTCGAGCTCCCAGAACCTGGACCTGAAGGTCCATTAGAGTCTGTGTTTACTGGAACAATCAGGCCCTCCAGGATCTCGCGGGGCTTTTTAGTGATTGTTGCTGCAGCTTTTCTAAAAACTTGTCATGTTCTTGGGCGTTTTTGTTTTTGCGTTATTGTGGGAATAAGTGAAAACTTCAAAGGTAGATGTGATATTTTTTACTTTATAATTATGGCTGCCCGATTAATCTAAATCGCATTTGTGATGTCGTCATGTGCGATTTTAATAAAACACACTTCTGTGTGTCTACATGCACTGAGAGAAATGAAGATGAAAAAATGAAGACAACAACCTGTAACCATGTCAGGATTTTCTGCATTCCTTGATAATTTAGCAAGTAGACTCAGAGCACCGTTTGTTCCATTAAAGTCCAATCGCAATATCGTGCAGCTCTATTTATAATTGTAGTTGAATCATCAAACAGTCCCTCCAGGACTTGGTCAAATTACGCTGGAGTCTAATAATCTAACATATGATGTGGAACAGGACTCTGGACTCTGCAGGCCTGGTTGTCGTCTGAATCTGCACTTTAAACTTCACAGTTTTAAATAGTAGTTTGGTTCTGATCCTCCTGCAGGAACCTGGCTCTGAGCGGGGGTCTCCTGCTGCTCCTGGCGGAGGGTCGGGGGGAGGCGCGCACCGTGTTCGCAGGAGTTCCTTCTCTCGGCCATCAGAGTTCCCCGAAGAACCTCCTGCAGCTCGGAGGCCGAGTCCTCCTGGTCCTCATGTTCATGACGCTGCTGCACTTTGACCTCAGCCTCTTCAGCGTGAGTCTCACACACACACAGCTGAAAGCGTCAGACTGATCAGTGAACATTTAGTTATTTAGTGAAAAGATGTTAAAAACTGGACGTCGTTGGACGTGGACGTGCTGGACTGCTGTGCGTTTTTGTGAGTGAGAGGGAAATGTTGAATCAAATGAAAGCAAGGATTTCTCTCTCTCTCTCTTTATTTATTTATTTATTTATTTATTTATTTGTTTATTTATTTATTTATCTCCGCCTGTAAAATGTGATCTGTATCGGATCGCATTTTAATAGCTAGGTGTAAATGTGGCTGAGACCCCCACGAAGCTGTAATCAGGCTGTAACTGGACCCTGTTTGTGCGGAGTGACACAGATCTGTGCAAAGGAATTCGGCCTCATACCTGTTATATACACTAATTATTTCACTGCTATGAACCAATCGGATGGCTTGATTTGAGCTACCCGTTTTATAAATAGAAATTTAAAGCGCCAGCCGCACACAGCTCTCCCTGTTGGTGCGTTCAAGGACACTCAGAGAGGCATCAAAGTGTGCGAGTGATGAATCTGTTGTTGAGCAGCAGAGTCTGAAGATTCAGAGCGTCCTTAAACGCACCAAAAGGAAGCTGTCCTCTCAGGTATGGACCCCTGCAGCTCAGAGCAGACCCTCACTGTGCCCCGCTGACCTTGTGTGCTCAGGTCCTGCAGAACCTGGTGGGGACGGCGCTCATCGTGCTGGTGGCGGTGGGCTTCAAGACGAAGCTGGCGGCCCTGACTCTGGTCGCCTGGCTGCTCTGCATCAACTTCACCTTCAACGCCTTCTGGAGCATCCCGTCGTACAAACCCATGCACGACTTCCTCAAGTACGACTTCTTCCAGACCACGTCGGTGATCGGAGGCCTGCTGCTGGTGGTGGCCCTGGGGCCCGGGGGGGTCTCCATGGACGAGAAGAAGAAGGAGTGGTGAGGAAGAGCGGGGGCGAGGAAGCTGAGTCTCCGTGGACGAAGACGAACTGATGACCGCCTGTTCGCAGGCTCGGTTTGTTTTCAGTAGCAGATCATGTTTTAGGCTTTTATTTTGAAAACTTTTCATAATTCTTTTCTGCAAGAATTATAGAAAAGTTTCCAAACGGTCAACAAGAAAACAACATGCGCATTATCAGATTTAAGTACATTTAGAAATATATATATTTACATATAAATATTATTACTTTTATAAAAACTCTGTGGGTGCAGGGTGGTGGATAATTCCTGGGCGGCTGCAGCTTCTTAAAGACGTCAGATTCTGCTCATCCTCAGGTTCTTTATTTATTTAGCTCGTACCAGAACAGGTTTCCATGGTGTCACTGTCGTCCTGCTCGTGGCTGCAGCTCCTCTTTTATGTGTTAACGCTCCCGTTTTAGCTCCCGAGTGAAGCATCTCACTTCTGTTCGATCTTTGTTGGGAGCTGCACATGTGCAGTACCTAGGTAAGGATTATTAGCCAATCAGAAGCAGAGTAGGGCGGGTCCTGACCAGCAGTAAGGTAGTCATTAGGTGAGCGTCATGCTGCTTGTTACAGAGCGACGCAGATTATAGAAGGACTTTTTCACTTTTCAAACCTGTTACACGCATAAAAGTAGATTTATAACCCAGTGAAGCAGAATGTGACCTCTTTGAAGCGACCGACTGATGCCAGCTGCCAGCTGCCAGATGGGAGGAAATTAAATATTTACGCTGCCGTATTTCATGATATAAATGAGTTTGAACAGATTACATCAGTTTGAATTAGTTTCAGCTTGACTTTTTTGTGGCAGTGGACAGACGAAGGAAGACCTAACAGACTTGTTTCAGCTACGGACGCACCGAAAAGAAAATTATAGGCCGAAACCAAATATAATGAAAAACTTTGGACCCTCTCGGGGCCCGAGGACGGTACAGTAAATTACATCCATTTCCTTTTAATGGACACATGTAACATGTTTTATACTTTCAGTTAATCTTATTTCCATCCTGTACAGACGCCTTATTTTGAAAAGCGGACGTTGTCACATGTTAAATCCATCCAGTCCGACCCAGTTTGATAAATAATGTTGTAACATGAAGCCTTCACAGCCTCTCTGCAGGTAGGACTCTCACACTGACAGGATAAAGGCTCTAACCTGCCTGTCAGCTCGCTCTGGGCCCTTTCACTTACCGTAAAGGCTCCAATACGAGCGCACTCCAAATGTAGGCGGGGCGACAGAAACACTCAGAGCTTCTTTTCTAAGAAGTCAGAACAGATGGAGCTGATGAGCTGGAGACGGTTCAGCAGAACAGAGTCTGCAAACAGCTTTAAAATGCTTCCACGCTGTCGACACGGCGACGGGACTGAACGGTAACATTTAATCAGTCTTTTTAATCATCAGGCCGAACACAGGAAGGTTTTGGTATTTGGTCGATAAATTTCGACGGCTGAACATTCGGTGCCTCCCTAGTTTCAGTTTGATTGGTCTCCGTCGTCGTGGACTTTCAGCCTCACTTCACCTCCACAGTTTCTAACCGCTGCTGCAGACTGGAAACCAGGACCCGGGACATCAAACACACCTGGACAAACCGGTTCTGTCTGGTTCCACCTGCAGACCTGTAACTGAGAGGGCTGCAGGTTTAATGTGCGTACATGTGAGGCCAGCTCAGAACCACACGCTGATATTTACCCCGCCCCCATACACACCTCAGCTGTCAGAGCAACCAATCAGAGTTCCCCTGCGTGTCACATGATGTGTCTTAACGTTTCACAGACAGAAACATCCTGTTAGATCATAATGAAGCTTCACTGGGAGACGCTGTGCTGACGGAGGCGGTCCAGCAGGTGGAGCTGCTGCTCCGTAAACCTGCTCCTCACTCAGACTGAATCCTGAACTCTGATCTGATGCTTTCTGTCCCTCTGTGTGGACAGCGCCTCTGCGTCTCTGCGTCTCGTCTCTGAGTATCTATAAAGTTGTGACGAAGTGAAATAATTTTCTATCCTGTGTTTTTGTAGAAGATGTTTAATAAACCAGTGCAGCATTGAGACGCGTTACGTGTTGTGTTTCTGTAACGTTGCTACACTTTACAGGTACTTTATACTTTA
>JALXJV020000005.1:39488046-39540403 GCA_024633595.2 Lepomis macrochirus | reverse complement strand
ATATCCTGGTAATTAGGATTCCAACCGCAAAGCAGCAGAATCTGTTTGTGTGTTTTAGTTATTATTAGGGCCCGAGCACGAACTGTGCAAGGTGTTATGGCAATTTATATATCTCCTAGCATTATTGTATGTTTCTTATACTGTTTAGTTAGTCACCGTGAATTCAGTTGTTTTTCACTTCTGCATCCTCTGTACTTTTTCACTTCTCTATTTTCATATACGCTGATGATGCTGGGCCCCTTGCTATACTTGCAAGGTGTCAGACAAATTTCTTGTTTGCAACTAATGGTTTTAGCAACTGTCATTCATACAATCATCTCTCTGCACACCAATGGATTTTAAAAACAACCACATTTCATAGCTCTATAAAACACACACACTTTACACCCCTTGGTACTCTGCTGCACACTGCTTTGTACTCCGTATGATTTGTACATGAGATCTCAGAATAAATACAACAAAGATAACTCGATGTTCAGGACAAACTTTATTTCACATCTCCAGAATGTTTAATTTCCATTACAGAGGTTCCTATTGAAACTGAATGGATTATTAGGGCACAAAATTCAGATGCAGTGAAAAATTTTGTGCTTTATGGGTTTCGCCCATGGACGTGGCAAAATGGCTCGCTAACGCCACCTACAGTCCAGCCCCCGGTCTAAGTTTCACCTACGTGTACGAAATTTCGGTGGTACATGTTTCATGTCCAGACGCACAAAAAAGTCTCTTGGAGCCATTGCCTAAACATGGAAGTTGGCCATTTTAGATTTAATGGTCACTTTTGGCAATTTACACACTTTATATACTTTAACAAACTCCTCCTAGGGATTTAGTCCAAACGACTTCAAATTTTCACTGTGCACTCTAAAGTCATTGACAAGTAAAAGTTGTTCAAACAGTTATTACCAGTCTGTTACGGCTGTGTGTGTTTCCCTGTGCTGTGTCCATGTTTTCTGTCCTCCAGTTCTTCTCTGGGAGTGCTCCAGCTAATCACTGAACAAGGTCTACCTGGCCTTAGAAGGCGGGCTTTAAAAGCTCCTGTGCAAGAGTCAAGAATGAGGCTTTTTGATATGAGACTGCTGGTCTTGCTGCTTCTCAGCTTGGGCATTTTTATCTAATATTCTTGTGTTCTTAATTTATCGTCTTATTTTAATATATTCCCTCAATTTGGTTGTTTTAAAGGTGCTTTGGACATATCAACTTCAAAAGTATCCCAGAAAACCCTAAACACATTGACAGTGCCATGTTGTAAAACTTGTGGGTTTTCAGTTAACGGTGTGGCAGCGAACTCCCAGGCTTCGCCATGACACAGGAAGTTGCTGTAACTTCACTGTAACTTCTCTGAGGTCTGATTGACTCTGAGGTCTGATTGGACGTGCTGACGTACTGCGGTAAGCGTGTTGACTCATTTCCGTTTCCGGTGCTTGTGTGTTGGTAGCCTGTTTGCTGCTCTCGCTAAATACCAGATAAAATTGTTAGATTATCATTACAGCGCCAATTGTCCGCTAAACACTTATTCTTACAGTAAGTTTACCTAAGCACTCACAGTTCTTTCCATCTTTAGTGACTGCTGTTCGATCTCATAGTTGTTTTCAAAAGTTTTGGTAGCCAACGCTACCGCATACTTTAGCTTAGCCGTTAGCTTGACTTTAGCATAGCAGCTAACGATGGCTTCTCCTTCTCCATCTCTCTCTCCTGCTTTCTCCTGCTCGGTGTGTCAGATGTTCAGTTACTCCTCTGCCTCCTTTAGCGGTAATGGTACGTGTAACAAGTGTAGTTTATTTTTAGACATGGAGGCGAGGCTCAGCGAAGTTAGAAGTCCGCTCCGCACCTTGGTAGCTCAGCCTACTGTAGCTAGCCAGTCCCCGGTAGTCGGTGCGGACCGGCCTGAGTTAGCCTCTGGTAGCCGTTCCCGGCATTTCCTGAGCAGCCAGGAAAGGGTGGCTGGGTGACTGTCCGAGGAAGAAATAGTCAGTAAGCATTCAAAGCCCTCAGGACATCACCATTCGCCTCCCGCTTCTAATAGATTTTCCCCACTCAGCGATACACCCGCTGAGAAACCAACTCTGATAATTGGCAGCTCCATTTTGCGAAATGTGAAGTTAGCGAAACCAGCGCACCATAGTCAAATGCATCCCAGGGGCCAGAGCGGGCGACATCGAGTCCTATTTGAAACTGCTGGCTAAGGATAAACGTAAATACAGTAAGATTGTTATTCACGCCGGCGTAATGACTCCGGTTACGCAATCGGAGGTCACTAAGATTAATGTTGAGTCGGTGTGTTCATACGCAAAAACAATGTCGGACACCGTAGTTTTCTCTGGACCCCTGCCCAATCTGACCAGTGATGACATGTATAGCCGCGATGTCGCCATTCCGCCGCTGGTTATCGAGGTGGTGTCCAGCCAACGATGTGGGCTTTGTAGATCATTGGCAGACTTTCTGGGAAGACCTGGTCTGATTCGAGAGACGGCATCCATCCCTCTTGGGAAGGAGCAGCTCTCATTTCTAGAAATCTGGCCAACTTTATTAGCGGACCAAATCCATGACAACCCAGAGTTGAGACCAGGAGGCAGAGTCGCAGTCTAACACACTTCTCTGCCTTTCTAATTCAGCAGTTACCCACCCAAAACCCTACGCAGAGTCAGCAGTTTAACACACTTCTCTGCTCCTCCGCTCCAGGAGTTACTTAGTGAAAACCCTATAGTGACGGTGTTCGTCCCCCGACCATTGAAATTATTTAAATCAAAGGTAAACAGAAGAGGAGCTGTGCATAAAAACCTCATAAAAATTAAAACCACAAGAGCAATAGTGCAAACGAATAGGAGAGTAAAATGTGGACTCTTAAACATCAGATCTCTCTTCTAAAGGTGTACTAGTAAATGAATTAATATCAGATTATGAAATTGATTTATTCTGTCTTACTGAAACCTGGCTGGGTGATGGAGAATATGTAAGCCTAAATGAATCCACCCCTCCCAGTCATATGAATACTCACATTCCTCGAAGCACAGGCCGAGGAGGTGGAGTTCATGACTATCTTTGACTCTAGCCTAGTAATCAGCTCTAAACCTAAACTAAATTATAACTCATTTGAAAGCCTTGTCCTGAGTCTTTCACACCCAAGCTGGAAATCACTGCAACCAATTCTATTTGTTGTAGTGTACCGAGCACCTGGGCCGTACTCTGAATTCTTATCTGAATTTGCAGAGTTTTTGTCAACTTTAGTCCTTAAAGCGGACAAAGTTATTATTGTAGGGGATTTTAATATTCATGTGGACGTTGAGAATGACAGCTTTAGTACTGCGTTTATCTCTCTATTAGATTCAATTGGCTTCTCTCAGAGTGTTCATGAACCCGACTCACTGTTTTAATCACACCCTCGACCTTGTTCTGGTATATGGTATCGAAATTGAACAATTAATAGTGTTCCCACAGAATCCCTCTTTATCTGACCACTGTTTGATAACTTTTGAGCTTGTACTGCTGAACTACCCTCCATTGGGCAAAAAATTTCTATACAAGACGTCTGTCTGATAGTGCTATAGCTAAATTTAAGGATCGCGATCCCATCGGCTCTAAGTTCACTATCAGGTATCAAATTAACAGAGTACTCTTACGCAATTTCAGTCCCTCCCAAGTTCGATCATCTTGTTGATAGTGCTGCAGGCACGCTATGAACAACACTCGACTCTGTAGCCCCTCTACAAAAGAAAATACTAAAACAAAGACGGTTAGCTCCGTGGTATAATACTGAAACTCGCAAATTAAAGAAAATATCACAGAAACTCGAGAGGAATTGGCGTTCCACCAAACTGGAAAATTCTCGTTTAATTTGGCAAGATAGTCTTAAAATTTATAGGAAGGCCCTCCATAATGCCAAAGCAGCGTACTACTCGTCATTAATAGAGGAAAATAGGAACAACCCCAGGTTTCTTTTCAGCACTGTAGCCAGGCTGACAGAAAGTCACAGCTCTATTGAGCAAAGTATTCCCATAGCTCTCAGTAGTTATGACTTCATGAGCTTCTTTAATGATAAAATCCTAGCTATTAGAAACAAAATCCACCAAGACCTGCCCTCAACTGGCACCGATTTAAGTCTATACTCAGGAACTTTGGGAACAGCTGTAGAACCAGTTATATGTTTGGACTGCTTTGCTTCCCTCAATCTTTATCAACTAACTTCAATAATTTCTTCATCTAAACCATCTACCTGCCTCTTAGACCCCATCCCGACTAGGCTGCTAAAAGAAGTTTTGCCCTTGGTTGGCACTTCTCTGCTGGATGTGATCAATTTGTCTTTATCAACAGGCTACGTGCCACAGTACTTTAAAGTAGCTGTAATTAAACCTCTTCTGAAAAAGCCCAACCTGGATCCAGATGTTTTAGCCAACTATAGACCTATATCTAACCTTCCATTTATCTCTAAGGTCCTGGAGAAAGCAGTCGCCAAACAGCTGTGTGACTTTCTACATAGCAATAGTTTATTTGAGGATTTTCAGTCAGGATTTCGAGCCCATCATAGCACAGAGACAGCACTGGTGAAAATTACTAGTGATCTCCTGACTGCATCAGACAAAGGACTTGTCTCTGTATTGGTTTTATTAGATCTTAGTGCTGCATTTGATACCATTGACCATCAGATCCTATTACAGAGACTGGAACATTTCATTGGCATCAAAGGAACCGCTCTAAGCTGGTTTAAGTCCTATTTATCAGATCGATTTCAGTTTGTACATGTTAACGATGAGTCCTCCATGCATACCAAAGTTAGTCATGGAGTTCCACAAGGATCTGTGCTCGGACCAATCCTCTTCACTTTATATATGCTTCCCTTAGGCAATATTATCAGGAAACACTCCATAAACTTTCATTGTTATGCAGATGATACTCAGTTATATCTATCGATCAAGCCAGATGAAACCCATCAGTTAGCTAAGCTTCAAATGTGTCTTCAGGATGTTAAAACCTGGATGACCTGCAATTTTCTAATGTTAAACTCAGATAAAACGGAAGTTGTTGTTCTAGGCCCTAGGCACCTTCGTGACGCATTATCTAAAGATATAGTTTCCCTGGATGGCATCGCCTGGCCTCCAGCACCACTGTGAGAAATCTTGGAGTTATCTTTGATCAGGACATGTCGCTTAATTCTCACATTAAGCAAATTTCAAGGACCGCTTTTTTCCACCTACATGTAATATTGCAAAAATCAGGAACATCCTGTCTAAAAATGATGCAGAAAAACTAGTCCATGCATTTGTTACTTCTAGACTGGATTACTGCAATGCCCTATTATCAGGCTCTTCGAAAAAGTCCATTAAGACTCTTCAGCTGATCCAGAATGCTGCAGCACGTGTTCTGACAGGAACCAGTAAAGAGATCATATCTCTCCTGTCTTAGCTTCTCTGCATTGGCTTCCTGTAAAATCCAGAATAGATTTTAAAATCCTTCTTCTCACATACAAAGCTCTTAATGGTCAGGCACCATCTTATCTTAAAGAGCTCATAGTACCTTACTACCCCACCAGAGCACTGCGCTCCCAGAATGCAGGATTACTTGTGGTTCCTAGAGTCTCCAAAAGTAGAATGGGAGCCAGAGCGCTCAGTTATCAGGCTCCTCTCCTGTGGAACCAGGTTCCAGTTTGGGTTCGGGAGGCAGACACCGTCTCTACATTTAAGAGTAGGCTTAAGACTTTCCTTTTGATAAAGCTTATAGTTAGGGCTGGCTCAGGTGAGTCCTGAACCATCCCTTAGTTATGCTGCTATAGGCTAGACTGCCGGGGATTTCCCATGATGCACTGAGCTCCTCTCTCCTCTTCTCTCTTTCTCTCTGAGTGCAACCTCATCCCATTAATGCATGTTACTAACTCGATTTTTCTCCCTCTCCCGTGGTCGTGTGCTTCCCCTCCTGTCCTCCCCCCTCCCCTCACTTCCCGCGGGTGTTGCTGGCTCTGGAGCTGTGGAGTCTGGACCTGTTGTTGGGAGTCTCCTGCTGCCCCGCTGTTCCTGCTCGACGCCCTCTGCTGCAGTTGCAACTGCTATTACTAGTCCTATTGCTATTATTACTGTTATAATTAATATCACTAAACATTACTACAAATATCTGTACCATTTTTCATTCAGTCTATAGCACCATTACCCTTATTGTCTGTACCTCTATGTGTATACTGTGTAGGTTGCCTCCCTCTGCTCTCTCTCCTGCTCTCTCTCTCTCTTGCTCTCTCCCTCTCTCTCTCCCCTCACCCCAACCGGTCGAGGCAGATGGTCGCCCACCCTGAGCCATGGTTCTGCTCGAGGTTTCTGCCTCTTAAAAGGAAGTTTTTCCTTGCCTCTGTCAGCCTAGTGCTTGCTCTTGGTGGGAATTGTTGGGCTTCTGTAAATAACTTCAGAGTATGGTCTAGACCTGCTCTTTATGAAAAGCGCTGTGAGATAACTGTTGTTGTGATTTGGCGCTATATAAATAAAATTGAATTGAATTGAATTGAATACATGCTCAGATCTGTACAAAATTTTACACGTTTAATAAGAGTCCTGCCCTGAACATATGTACATGCCGACATTCACCAACAGTCATACCAACAAAGCAGCCCTCGTGGCACGTTTTACCTACATGTACGAAACTTCTTTGGCACATGTATCAGGTCCAGATGTACAAAAAACCCTCCTGGAGCCATTGCCTAAACCCAACAGGAAGTTGACCATTTTGAATTGTATCGTTAGTTTTGGATTTTTTACACACTTCATACTTTAATGAACTCCTATTAGAGAATTAGTCTAAATTTTCAGTTATAGTCGTCGTGAAAAGTGCTATGTAGCGCCACAAAGGGGACACACGAAGTGATGATTACACATTTGTGCAGCATCCAAAATGGCAAATTCACAGCTGCACCGGCAGAGCTCCAGAAACGTACCCGCCTCACACCTCAGAGCTCTACTGCAGGACGTTTACTGTGACTTATTGTCCTGTAATCAATTAATCCATAAACAGAACACTAATCAGCAGCTGTGTTTCCGTTAATCTTCAGGCCACTGTGGTTCACTTTCAGTTTGATTTCTCAGGAACATAATCTCTTGGTCAAACAAGACATGAAGACGTCAGGTTGACCTCTGACAAACTTGGACAGGCAATAAATTTAAATTAGTCGATCTAATACATGGCAGATTAATGACAAGTGCTGACCCCAAATAGTCAAAGATACAATGCTCTGATGGGCGGAGCCTGATTCGACTAGCAGCTTTGAAAAAAGGATTACACCATGTTGGTGATATGGGGGTGCTCAACGTCTGATTTTACATAGAACTACCAGTTTTCTCCCAATAAGTTAATATACAGTCTATAACAATATACATTTCAAAATTATAACCCTAACCCCGGGTCATCAGTGCGCATGTGTATGCGTAGCATGTATTATCCCCTCCAAAAGTATTGGAACAGTGAGGCAAATTCCTTTGTTTTTGTTGTTCACTGAAGACATTTGTGTTTAAGATCAAAAGATGAGTCAAGAGTTCAGAATTTCAGCTTTTATTTCCTGGTATTCACATCTAGATGTGTTAAACACCTCAGGACAAACCACCGTTTGTGTTAGACCACAGCATTCTTAGGTGAGCAAATCAATCACAGCCTGGATGGGGCGGGACATTAAAAAATACTGTATTCATTTACGCTAGGGACAGGTCAGAATCAGAATGTCTCTCTCACATGTTGAAAGCTTTTGTTAAAAATGTTCTGAGAAAGAGCTACAAGAAAATTAAATAACAAATGAAATAATTGACAATGAGAAAACATACAATTATGCAATTGAAATATAGAAGAAACAAAAGCTATCCAAAACCTGATTACTGCATTAGATTTTATTTTTATATTTTGAATTGTCACCTGCTACCATTAATTTTGTTTCCCTTCATATTTTCACCAGAAATTGGTGCAGAATGCAGAAAATTAAGTATTTAATGCTCAAATGTTTCATTAATGTTAGTAATGTATTTAGAGGATGGGGACTTTTGTCCACAAGCACTGCATTTAACAGAAGCATAAAATTCTGCCTCTCCGGGACCCATCACCTTATCGTGGTGGAGAGGTTTGCATGCCCCAGTGAACCTGGAGGCTGTGTTGTCTGGAGCCTAGTACTCCTGGTAGGGTCTCCCAAAGCAAAGTGCTTCCAGGTGAGGGGCCAGACTGAGAATGGTTCACAAAGATCCTTGATGACAAAACGAGGAAGAGGAGGAGAGACCCTGTCCGGAGGAAGCCCGGGGGTTCCCGTCTGGAGCCAGGCCCAGAGGGAGGGCTTGTCGGCGAGCACCTGGTGGCCGGGTTTGCCACGGAGCCCAGCCGGGCACAGCCCGAAGAAGCAACGTGGCATCCCCCTCTACATCCTTTGGACCCACCATCCATCAGAAGATCCGCAAGGGTCGGGTGCGCTGCCACATGGCTGTCAATGAAGCTCAGGGGCCTCGACGGACCAGACCCAGGCAGCAGAGGCTGGCTCTGGAGACGTGGAACGTCACCTCTCTGTGAGGGAAGGAGACGGAACTTGTGCGGGAGATGGAGCGCTACCAATTAGATCTGGTGGGGCTGACCTCCATGCACAGTCTAGGTTCTGGAACCATACTCCTTGATAGGGGATGGACCCTATTCTTTACTGGAGTTACACAAGGTGTGAGGTGCCAGGCGGGTGTGGGGATACTCACAAGTCCCCGGCTGAGAGAAACAATACGTTTTTCGTCTTGGTTGTGGAACAACTGACCAGCTCTTTACTCTCAAGGATCCTGGAGTGGGCTTGGGAGTATGCAGTCTACATGTACTTTGTAGATCGAGGAGGGGCTGCGGTTCGGTGGGCTTGGGATCTCATCACTGCTTTTTTGCGGATGATGTGGTCTTGATGGCATCATCGGTCCATGACCTTCAGCTCTCACTGGATCGGTTCGCAGGATTAGCAGCTCTACATCTGTGGCCATGGTTCTCAACAGGAAACCGGTGGAGTACCAACTCCAGGTAGGGAATGAGTCCTTACCCCAAATGAAGGAGCAGCGTGGGCAGTATCGCACTCGCTTTACCACACCGTTGTGACGAAAAGAGAGCTGAGCCGTAAGGCAAAGGCCTGGGAACGCCTCAGGATCCCCTAGTCAGAGCTGGTTAATGTGGCTCGGGAAAGAGAAGTTTGGGGTCCCCTGCTGGAGCTGCTGCCCCCCGTGACCCGATCCCAGATAAACGGATAAAGATGGATGGATGAATAAAATTCTGCTTATTAATAACCTTCAAGATTAGTTTGTTAGCCATCAATAGCTTGAGAGCTTTAGCCTATCCTTTCCTCATAGTTTAACAAAGTTTAACAAATTACATGTATTATTCATAGTAGGTCTTACTCACAGCCGCAGTGGGTACTTCCCACATCCCTAATATGACTGTGTAACTACAGGATAACAAGTGGAGAACATTCAAGATTTTTTTACAACTGTCTGCATAGTTTATTCATCTTGTGTAATGAATGAAAATAAATAGGCCTACTAGGCTCCTCTCTACTTTGACTTTTAAGAATAGCTGTGTTTGATCCACTTTCATACATTTCTACATCACTGTGTAACTTGAGAAAGGTAAACTGTTTTCTGCTCCAACCTGCTTAAATGAAAAGCATTTTTGGGATTAAATGGGATTAATTTATAAACTGCTGCAGTGCAAGATGAACAAAAAAAAGACCCGTTAACTCAGAATTTTAAGTTTAATACTTGCATGTTGGAAACCAAAAGGAGGGAACAAACAGTTGTAGTTGTTGTTGTATTTGTCTGCGTTCTATAATAACAGAATTAGCAGTGCCACTGACTCAAGGAAATTATTTTCCACCTTTAAAGCTCTATTAAATCTGCCTCCCCCTCCACCACCCACAAACTTGTCTGCTGATACCTTTGCTGCCTTCTTCACAGGCAAAGTGGAGGCTATAACTAGCCAATTCTCTGAAACATTCAAACTCAACCAATGTAGCAGTCCTACTACATCTTTTCCTCTGCCCTCCCAGGTCAGTGGTTCTTCGCTCTCCTCGTTTACTCCTCTCACAGAGTGAAGTATCAGAACTCTTGACTCATAGCCGTCCAACTACATGCCCACTGGACCCGATTCCTAACAATCTCCTCCAAACCATATCTCCTACTGTGGTCCCGGCAATCACTCACGTGATAAACACTTCTTTGACTTCTGGAACCTTCTTGACTGCTTTCAACAGGGCTTGGGTTACACTCTAGCTCAAAAAGCCCTCACTTGACCCAACCCAAGTTGAGAACTATCGACCAGTGTCTCTTCTACCATTTTTATCCAACGGGCAGTCTTCAAACAGGTCTCAGAATTCCTCTCACGGAATGACCTCCTAGATCCATATCAGTCTGGTTTGAAGAGTGCCCACTCTACTGAAACGGCTCTTCTGTCTGTAACAGAAGCCCTAAGGTCAGCTAAAGCCGCAGCCCAATCCTCGGTTCTTATCCTGCTTGACCTATCAGCTGCCTTTGAAACAGTCAACCACATAATCCTCCTATCCGCACTCTCAGCAATGGGCATCTCAAGTAAAGCACTCCTGTGTGAATCCTACCTTTCTGGGCGCTCCTACAATGTTTTATGGCAAGGACAATTATCCTCCTCCCACTGCCTCTCCAAAGGCGTGCCCCAAGACTCAGTGCTAGGGCCCCTTCTCTCACTGGGGCCAATCATTTGCTCACAAGGATTCTCTTACCACTGCTATGCAGACGATATGCAACTCTACCTATCCGCCAGGTGATCCCACCGTCTCGGCGCGGATCACAGACTGTCTCTCGGACATGTCTGCATGGATGAAGACCTGCCACCTTCAACTAAACCTCTCCAAGACTGAACTCTTGGTCATTCCAGCCAAGCAATCCATTTACCATAACATCAAACTACAAATTGACTCCTTAACCATCACGCCAGCCAAGGTGGTGAGAAACTTGGGTGTCATGATTGATGACCAGCTGTCCTTTTCAGACCATGTCTCTGCTGTCTCTAAGTCATGCCGCTTTGCTCTATACAACATAAGGAAAATCAGGCCCTACCTCACTCAGTATGCCACCCAGCTTCTGGTACAGGCCATGGTTACACAGTGGGGTGTGTCCCTGAGCAATTGGGGATTGAACCCCGGTCTCTCACACCAAAGGCGGGCGTCTTAACCATTGAGCCATCCCACCCCTATATGCAACGTAACATCCGGTTATAATTTCAAAATTTCAAAAAGTACTGGTTGATGTGAATAAGCACGTTGTTACGATATGAAACATGAAAAAGCGAGTCAATTTTGAAAGTGAGTGTTTACTATGTTGACAAAGAAGGACTATCCTGTGCCCAAGAAGAGAAAGTAACTCAATGACAGGGAGTTTCGAGAACAGCAGTCAGGTAAACTTGTGTTCTCTCCTCTGAAAGTCTGTTGTGAGAAGAAGCTGTAGTTCTGCAGTGAATCTCTCTCTCTCTGTCTTGCTAACCCAGCTGAGCAGCCCATGTGCAACGATGTTTATAAACTGCAGCACTGAAAAGAAAACCATGTCACATGTGAACATGCACTATACGCAGGTGCGCGTAAACAAAATGAAACTCGCGCATCCGGCTCAACAGTGCTTACCACCTGCCGCCGGACCTTATTGGATTCCAGCAGCAACATTAGTGGGACCAGTCCAGACACGGATGTGATGGCACTCCTCATAGGCACACGTCATTTTAAATGTCGTCTTAGGTTGTACCATAGGTTTGTGTGCTTATGATCTGGTCAAAGCCCTTTCTGACATGGCAGCGTCATTATTAATGGGCTAAGCAAAGGAAGCTGGTGAGGAACATACAATTTCATACACTGCAAACAACAATATGTCAAATCATAAATCCAATATTTACATGGGGAATGAGGGGTGTCTGTGCCCCAGTTGAGCTCTGTCTAGCAACGCCCCTGCCACAGCCCCATTGAGTTCTTGGTGAAGGCTATTAGTGTCCTTGTACATTTCCAAGCATTCCAGTATACATATATGTGGCATTGAGTCGTAGGCTTTGTTGGAGTCGATGCAGTCGGTGCACAGATTGGTCTGCCTGGTCTTACTGGATCTTGTTCTGGGAGATTGCTCTGATGTGTTCTTAGATCTGTGTTTGATGTCGGTCTTGGCCTCTAGCCTAGGATCACTGTTACATCAGCTCATTGATCTTGGTTATGGTTATCGTTGGGATAGTATGTATAGCTGCATTCAAATCTTCTGGCAGACGGGGACCTCAGGTTTTTCTTTCTTTCTTGACGCTTAGGGATATAGGGTCTAGGCAGGTACAGGTCCGTTGGAGCGTCCGATGGGTTGACTAGCCTGAATTCGGACATTGTTTCAATTTTATTTAAGTCCCTTTCGTATGTATTGGCTATACCAAATCTTTGGATAGACTGAGAAAGATGTTCTTATTGATAAACTGGAGTACCATACATGGCCGCCTAAGGCAGAGGGGCCGTGAGAAAGTTTTCATGTCTAGATTGTTTTGAAGAGTATTTTGGAATGAAGGCTGCCGGACAGGTTTTTCGTTCTCACACTCCACAAAGTTGATATATTGTTAAAATACAACTGTAAGAAGCATATGTTGGAAATTATCATCTTGGTTTTCGAGACTCATTTAGTCTCGCAGGGGGGAATATGTGTATCCAGTGTCTATGCATTTGACTATAACAGTTATCTAGTGTCTGTGCATTCCACTCACAACAGTTCAAAGTAGCAGCTGTATGAGCAAGACAGAGAGTCAGTGACCTTCTACGGGAAGAGTAGTGATTAGAGGTTATGTAGGAACCGAACCCTTTTATGGCATTTGACTTCTGACCCCTTGTTTTACAACCTTAAATAGTACTATACCCTTTTATGGGGTTGACCCCTCACCTTGCAGACCCAAACCTTTTATGGTACCTAACAGATGCTTGAACATGTCCTATATAAGCTATGTGTGATGAACATTGAGGCAGAGTGGCCATCGGGCTGGGTCACTCTCCAAGCTGCTGCAGAGCTTGTTATTGATGCTGAACTCTTTTGATTCAATACATTTTTGTGATCAAGAACAGTGTCAAGCGGATTTCTTCTCAATACATCACCGCAGCATTATTGTTGGACAACACACTTCAACAGATAAAACATATATGCAGGTGTCATTCATTGATTTACCCAGAGATGATCTTAAAATTGAGTTGTTGATTCCTAATAGTTACCATAATATTTGTTAACACTTGAAGCGTTGCTGCAGGAACCTGAGGTTGATTACTGAGAGCATCAGGCTGCAGATGGAGCTACAGATATAATGTGTTTCAGCTGTTTCTACACACACAGTTCACTGTTTAACTGGACAATATAATGTGCTGCAGGTGTTGAAATTGTTTTATCTGTTCATGTGTTGTAGTCTTGGATTTGTTTTTTGAACATTGGCCAAGTGCACTGAGGATACTTGATACTCTGACAGTATCTATGGTAACAGCAGTATCCTCAGATCAAGGAAAAGAGA
Organism: Lepomis macrochirus; assembly: GCA_024633595.2. Classification (NCBI taxonomy): domain Eukaryota; kingdom Metazoa; phylum Chordata; class Actinopteri; order Centrarchiformes; family Centrarchidae; genus Lepomis; species Lepomis macrochirus. Next base: position 39,526,906 of record JALXJV020000005.1, on the reverse strand, counting down.
AATAAACTGAGAGGTGAATAAAGATGTTTCAAAGAGAAGCCACTTCCTCCCACAGTGTCTCTGTGCAGGTAGAAACAAACCTGTGAGCTCTGTTCGGTTTCATCACTTTATCATCTAGTTTATTAGATTAACAACAGTCCACACTGAACTACAGGGAAACACTTTATTCATCTTTTAGAAGCACAAACAAAGAAAGCAAAGATCAATTAAAGCTGCAAGCAGCGTTGGGCGAGCCCTCGCACCTGTAGCGCGTCGGGGTGTGATGTGGCCGCGTTGCATATTCTGGAGTTCTCCCGGTGCAGCTGTGCATTTGCTATGCGATTCGGACGTTGCATGAAGGTTTAGTACCTCACTTCCTGTTGCCAGCAGGTGGTGCTATGACTGTGGGTGAATGTCGGCATGTACATGTGTTCAGGCTGGGACTCTTATTAAACGTGTAAAATTTCATACAGATCTGAGCATGTACACTGAAGTTATAAGAACTTCCTGTGTCATGGTGAGGAGTTGATCTGTCACGCCACGGACACGGACACGCCCATTGTTGAAAACTCGCAGATAGCACAACTTTTCATCGTCAATGCCTTTAGAAGGCACAGCAGAAATTTGAAGTCGATCTGATTAAATCCCTAGGAGGAGTTAGTTAAAGTACGGAGTGTGTAAATCATCCTAAAATGGCCACACAATTCAAAATGGCTGACTTCCTGTTGGGTTTAGGGCATCGCTCCAAGAGGCTTTTTGGTACGTCTGGACATGATCCATGTGCAACAGAAATTTCGTAAGTGTAGGTCAAACGTGCAGCGGGGGCTGCTTCATTAAAGGTCACTTCCTGTTGCCAGAAGGTGGCGCTATGGCTGTGGGCGAATGTCGGCATGTAGATGTGTTCAGGGCGGGACTCTTGTCAAACGTGCAAAATTTCGTGCAGATCAGAGCATGTACAATGAAGTTACAACCACTTCCTGTTTCATGGCGAATCATCAACGCCACGGACACGCCCATCGACGAAAACGCGCAGATAGCACAACGTTACATGTTCAATGCCTTTAGAAGGCACAGCAGAAATTTGAAGTCGATCCGACTAATTCCCTAGGAGGAGTTCGTTAAAGTACGGAGTGTGTAAATCGTCCCAAAATGGCTGCCAAATTCAAAATGGCGGACTTCCTGTCGAGTTTAGGGTATGGGTTCTTGAGGGTTTTTTGTGCGTCTTGATATGTTACACTTCCCCACCAAATTTTGTGCATGTAGGTCGAACGGGGACGAGGGGCTAATTTTTTCTAATTTTCTAGGTGGCGCTAGTGAGCCATTTTGCCACGCCCGTCCGCGAAACCCACAAAAGACGAAATTTTTCACCAGTCCTGACACGCGTGCCAAATTTGGTGAGTTTTCGAGCATGTTGCGGCCGCGAAAAGTGAGCTTACTTTGCAGAAAAAAGAAAGAAAGAAAGAAAGAAAAAAAATAATCCTAACAGTTTCAATAGGGTCCTCGCACGGTTCGTGCTCGGGCCCTAAATACAGAACATGGGATTAAAGATTCATCTGAATTCTGTCTTAAGTTGATGTCATCAGTTATAAAGCATCCGTTCTTATCTGACATGGAACAAAACAAAGAAACATCAGAGCGTTCATCGTCTATAATGTCATTCTGCATCATTCTGATTTATCTGATCAGCAGTTTAAATGATCTTCATGCTGTTTAATGTTTCATATTTACATCTAAACATTTCATTTCACTTCCATCACAAACATCATGTTCTTTCTCATCTTCAAAAGAAAACAAAGATCATCTCTAATGAGCGAGCAGAGCTTCAGCTGCTCAAGTCTTTCTTTACTAAGCTGCTGTCTGTTTTTATCAGCAAATAATTACACAAACTATCAGGACAAAAGAAAAGAAAACACACAGCAAAAAGGCAATTATTCCCAACAAAAGAGTTTTAACAGAAGAAACAGAAGATTTTCTACAGACTGAAAAGGTGTAGGCTGAAACAACAGCTCACTGTGCCTAAAAGTATATAACCGACTCGCAGATTGAAAAAACTCCGCCCAGCTGATGCGACCCAGGCGTACACAGTAATAGTAACACAGTAATAGTAATCAACAGAACCCGCTCTCGCTGGGAGTCTACAACAGTTGTGACTGAGCTGTAACATAGCAATAGTAACATTCCAATAGATAGAGATTCTGAATGTGCAGAACGTTTTGCACATGAGCAGAAAGGCTGCTGAAATCCACGAGTTTATCACTAAATTAAATTGAATTTATTTCTCATTGAGGTGCCACAGTCACATTTAAAGAGGTTACCCTTGTTGAAAGCCTGACTGATCACTACAGACAGACTGAAATAGACATTTTGTCATTTAAAGACTCTGACAATATCCAAAATAGATAACTCAAATAGATATAGGCCTATCTGCTAATGCCCAAAATAGAAACTTAAACAAATATAAAAAACATAAAAATATTAATCTAGACAGTTTGGAAAATTGTTGTCTCACGGTGACTTCTCTTGTGTTTTAGTTGAATATCGTCATCATTCGCTCCTCAACCAAAAGTTGAAATCAGAAACAGCTGGTCTGAGATTTTAAAGTCTTGTATTCTGCACAAGGTTTTAGTTTCACCAGTCAGTACTGTTACTGTGGTTACCTGCTGTTTAATATTATAGACTTGTGACTGAGACGCCTGACAGCCAATGAGAGGTATTTGTGTGGTCATGGTCTGCATCACAGTGTAGTCCACTGCTAAATAATACAATGAGATCTCTGTTTCTTTAAACTTCCAGTTATTTAAACCAAATGAACACAGAACAAAGGAAAAACTGCTCATTTGATGAGATGTTTACATGTAAAACAGTCTTATGAAATGGGACACCATGATTTTTTGGCTTGTTTGAATTTATTTAACTCTTCAGCTTGTTTTCTGGCCTCCTCTTCATATTTCTTTATCAGTTTCTCAATTTCTTTTTTATGTTTCTCCTCATTGTCTTTCTTCTCTTTTTCCTCTCGTTCTCTTCTGATTCTGTCCTCTTCCTGTCTTTTCCTTTCATAATTTTCTCTTTCCTGTTTGTATTCTTCTTGAAGCTTTCTATATCTTTGTTCCTCCTGTCGTCTCTCTTCGTCTTCTTGTTTTTGTTTTTTCCTCCATTCTTTTTGTGTTTTCTCCCAGTTCTCTCGTTCTTTTCTCATCTCTTCTCTGCTCTCCTTCAGCTTTCTGTCAATGGCTTCCTTTTCTGCTGACTCTGATTTCATATTTTGTTTCAAAGCTTCAACCTTTAGTTCCCACTCTCGTCGTTGAATTTCTTCCTGTTCTTTTCTCTTCTTGTCTTCTTCTTCTCGCATTTTCTGTTCTTTCTTTCTCTCCTCACGTTCTCTCTTTATGTTCTCCTCCTTTTCTTTAAGTTCTTTTTCTTTCAGTTTTCTCTCCTTTTCAATTTCTGCTTTTTGCTCTTTCTTTTCTTTTTCCTCTTGTTCTCTTCTGATTCTGTCCTCTTCCTTTATTTTCTTTTCATAGTTTTCTCTTTCCTCTTTGTATTCTTCTTTAAGCTTTCTAAGTCTTCTTTCTTCCTCCTGTCGTTTCTGTTCGTCTTCTTGTTTTTGTTTTTTCCAAAATTCTTTCTGTTCTTTGTTATATTTCTCTTGTTCTTTTCTCATCTCTTCTCTGCTCTCCTTCAGCTTTCTGTCAATAGTTTCCTTTGATTCTGACTCTGATCTTATTTCTTGCTCCAAAGCTTCAACCTTTCGTTTCCACTCCTGTCGTTGAATTTCTTCTTCTTCTTTTCTCTTCCTTTCTTCATCTTCTCTCATTTTCTGTTCTTTCTTTCTCTCCTCTCGTTCCTTCTTTATCTTCTCCTCCTTTTCTTTAAGTTCTTTTTCTCTCAGTTTTCTCTCCTTTTCAATTTCTGCTCTCTGTTCATTTTTTCTTTTTTCCTCTTGTTCTCTTCTGATTCTGTCCTCTTCCTTTCTTTTCTTTTCATAAATTTCTCTTTCCTGTTTGTATTCTTCTTGAAGCTTTTTAAGTGTTCTTTGTTCCTCCTGTCGTCTCTCTTCGTCTTCTTGTTTTCGTTTTTTCCACCATTCTCTTTGTGTTTTCTCCCAGTTCCCTCGTTCTTTTCTCATCTCTTCTCTGCTCTCCTTCAGCTTTCTGTAAATCACTTCCTTTTCCTCTGACTCTGATTTTATTTTTTGCTCCATAGCTGCAACCTTTCGTTCCCACTCCTGTCGTTTAATTTCTTCCTGTTCTTTTCTCTTCCTGTCTTCTTCTTCTCTCATTTCCTGTTCTTTCTTTCTCTCCTCACGTTCCTTCTTTATCTTCTCCTCCTTTTCTTTAAGTTCTTTTTCTTTCAGATTCATCTCCTTTTCAGTTTCTGCTCTCTGTTCTTCCATTTTTCTTTTCACCTCGTCCATTTCTTCCTCATGTTTTCTTTGAAGCTCCTCCCTCTCTCTCTTCATCTCTTCTTCCTTCTCCTTCAGGATTCTCTCCATTTCTTTCTTTATAGCTGCCTCGGCCTCTTGCAGCATCTCATTGGTGTAGCAGCTGCCTCCATTTTCCTTCACCATGGTGTCAATCTTGGTTATCAGCTCACTGACTTGTGTGTGGTTTTGTTTTTTACGGTTATCAAACACATGGTATCTTTCGCCACAGTCAGAGATCAGCTTCTTAAAGGAATCATCAGATTTATGTTCAATGTATTCTTCAGTGGACATCTCCTCATCCTCCAGTTTATCTCCTCCAGTTAAAAGAATGATGGTGAACTTTTCAGCATCCTTCCCAAAACCTTTCTTGATGAGTTTTAGTGTCTCCTTCTCCTCTGGTGTAAATCTGCCGATCTGTACCACCAACAGGAAGACATGTGGTCCTGGAGCCAGAAGACTGATGCATTTCACCATCTCATCATAAACCTCTTCATGGGACAAACTATTGTCAAACAGACCAGGAGTGTCGACCACAACGACCGGACGACCGTCCACTTCACTCTGAGCTTTCTGACAACGTTTGGTGACTGAAGTTTGGCTTAATTCAGCTTTAAACTTCTTTGTTCCTAGAATGGTGTTTCCTGTAGAGCTCTTTCCACAGCCAGTCTTCCCTATCAGCACAATCCTGAGACTCTCTGGGCTCTGCTCCTCATCATCACCTGTGAAAGAAGAAGACCTGGAGTTACTTTAAATATTCTCAGCAGCTACAGTGAAGGTTCAAGACTGTGATGTGCAACATGGTTCAAGACACAGAAAAACATTTTAATTGAAAGTACTTACAAGTGATTTTGTACTTCTTCATCAGCTTCTCTTGTTTTATGACCTTTTCCATTTGTGCACGTGCAAATGTTACAGTTGTATAGCAGGATGGTTTATTTTCAGATTGTCTCATCTTTTCCACCATGTCCAGCAGCTCTGGGATCTGCTGCTTGTCCTTGACGTTGAGAACAACATATCTTCCTCCACAGCTCTGACAGAGCTCCTGGATGTCCTTGTTTTCCTTTATAATGTTAACAACAGCTGGAGCTGCAGGATCTGACTCCACAGTGAACAGAATCATGGTGAAGTCATCGACTCGAGAGCTGAATGTGTTCTGGATGGTCTTTAACTCTCTCTTGTCTTCATCAGTGAGGGGACCCACAGGTAGGACCAGGATGAAGACATGGACGCCTTCAGGATCACAGAGGGAGATACACCTGAATGATTCCTCCATCACTGCCTCCTGAGGTTTTCCATACAAGGCAGGCAGCTCCACCAGGGAAACCCAACGTCCACACACCACTCCCTGATGTTTAACACACTCTGATGAGTTGGAGACTGAATGAAACTCTGTCTGAGCTAAAATGGCCTTGGCTGCTGAAGTCTTCCTTGCTCCTCTCCTCCCACACAGAACCAGGTTTAAAGCTGGTTTGATGTGTTCAGACTTTGGTCTGATGGTCTCTTTAATGAAGGTGAGGAAGGTTCCTCTGTTTTTATCCACAATGTTCTCAATCTTCTCCATTAACTGTCCATGGTCTTCTTCAGACATCCTGTAGTGTCTTCCTCCACAGTCTTTAAGCAGCTGGCTGACAGAGTCACTTGTTCCATCATGTGTGCTGATGACCATTGAGTGTTTAAAAGCATCTTGACCAAACAAACTCAGGATGAACTTCAGTGTTTGTCTGTTCTCCTCAGTGAAATCAGAAGGCTTCACTAACAGCAGCAGAACATTTGGTCCAGGAGGACAAAGAGTCTCACAGCTCTTCACCTCTCTTCTCAGTTTCTCTACAGACAGACCGAAGATGTCTGGAGTTTTCACTACTGTTAATGGTTTTCCTCTCCACTCTCCACAGGTGGCCACACATTGCCTGGCTGGAGAAGCTTCTTTGGGCAGTTCTGTTTTTGGGTAATTTAAATCTTGGTCTCTGATGATGAAGTTACCAAGTGTTGTCTGTTTGTCCTCATTGTTTCCCAGCAGCACAATTCTCAACCCAGACTCTGTAATATAACAGAGAGAAAAATCACATAATCTTACTCTGTGGCTCAAATCACTGCACTGGACATGAAGATCTCTTTAGATATTCTTTCCCAATGTATATGGTTAAGTGATTTGGATATTTCTAAGCCAATAAAATCAGTCATGACAGTCGTTTCGGTGCCACATCAGCTGACAGTCATGACAGTCCTTTCGAGGTCACATCGAGCTGACAGTCGTTTCGAGTTCACATCGATCTGACAGTCGTGACAGTCGTTTCGAGGTCACATTGAGCTGACTCATCCTGGGCATTGACGTTAAGCTGCATCCGGTCAGAGTGGGGAGGCTGTGCGTGGGGTTAACTACACCCAGCTAACACCTATAATATGCGCACAAGAAGCCGTGAGTACCTACTCTGTCACTGGGGAGTGCATGGTCGGCGCCATAAAACCGAACAGACCCCCTCAAGGGGATTAGGGTATCTAAGGCACTGGCAGCTGGATGCCAGTTGGTGTGAGCAGTGAGGAAGTTTGAGTCAATGGTGTAAATACAAGATGGGTATGCAGAAGAACCACAATCATGATCAATGGATGGCGTCAACAGCAAGTAAGATGCTACTGCGTGGCAGCCTCCTCACCAACCTTGTTTATTGCACCTTTGTGCAGCACGTGGTAACCAGCGTGGAGGTCCAGAGAGGCGGTCTGGTATAGGCATGACGCCAACTGCCTTTTTCACTGTGCAAGGCGTCTTGACTGGAGGCGTAGGTGGAAGCCCTGTGGCGATGAGAGGAACGCAACATCAGCAGGTTTAAGTAGCTGGGTGCTGATAGCGGAAACCTTGCACACAGGCGGGTCACAGCTGATGGTCACAGCATCACTGAATCCTGAGTGCCAGTGAGCTGAGGCAGCACTGTGAAAAGCGTGCTCAGAACACACACATCCTGGCTGGTTCACCGCTACTCAGCGGTCGAAACAGAAAAAGTAAAAAGTTGATTGTTGCATCGTTGAACGTCCGCACTATGCTAGACGGAGTTTCCAGACCTGAGCAGAGAACAGCTCGGATTGCAAAAGAACTACAACGATATAGTGAACATTGCTGCCCTTCAAGAGACCAGGGTTGAGGGTCAGGGTCAGGTGCAAGAGGAAAACTACACCTTCTTCTGGGTTTGGAAGACAGAGGGAAGGAGAGACGCTGGTGTGGCCTTTGCTGTCGACAACAAGATCAAGCTGACAACTCTGCCAACATCTGTCTCTGAGAGGATGATATGTGTACCAATTGAGAACAACAGGCATTTGACCATTGTCAGTGTGTATGCCCCAACCATGACCTACCCAGATGAGGAAAAGGAGGCTTTCTACCAGTTACTACTAGCTGACAATGATTGTAAGCTACTGGAGACTGTAAGAGTCCCCCCACAACACAAGCTGTTAGTTGTAAGTGACTTCAATGCAAGGGTGGGAAGTGACTGTGAAACCTATGCTGTAATCATTGGAAAGTTTGGCAAAGGTCAAAAAACACACCAAACGCAGACCTCCTGCTTAACTTCTGTGTTCAACAAGAGCTATGTCTCACGAACACCTTCTTCAGCCAGCCAGAAAAGAACTTCTTCACATGGAAACACCCATTCTCTGGACATTACCATCTGTTAGACTAAATTGTTACCCATAGGAGCGGGCTTCATGAGATCATATGCACCGAGGTCATGCGTGGGGCTGAATGTTCGACTGACCATTACCTTATGAGGTGTCAGATCAGACACAAGATAACCGTGCCAAGTAGAAAAACTAATGGCAAAACCCCTAAAAAACTTGACCTTAGAATGCTTGCAAATGAAGAGCACTGCAGAAGACTGGCTAAAACTGTGTCATCTGCAGTAAATGGTGCAAAAGTCAAAACAGTAGGATCAGAGGACATTGAAGAACAATTGCAAGCACTGAAGAAGGCAGTCTGTTCTGCAGCAGAAATGACCTTAGGTCACCCACAGCGTAGGACTACTGACTGGTTTCAGGAACATGATGAGGAGATCCAGCTGCTGGATGAAAAGCACCTCGTGCATAGAGACATCTGCAGGAAAACTCTAATAGGAGCAAGGTTGCTTTTGCTGAGATCAAGGTCAAAGTACAGAGAGAAGTGAGGTGAACAAAGAATGACTGGTGGCGTAGGCAGGCAGAAAAGTATGGCTGACAACCATGACTATCATGGATTGTTTACAGGAGTAAAGGGCATCTATGGTCCAAGGAGCAATGCAGTAGCACCTGTCAAGTCAGCAGATGGAGGAAAACTCTACACTGAACTACATGAGATTCAAAGTAGATGGAAAGAGCATTTCTGTAATCTGCTAAATCAGAAAGGATTTGCTGAACCAGATGCCTGTAAATGGCTAAAGAGACACCAGAGTCGTGATGACCTCTGCTGTGAGATCACTATGAAAGAGCTTGAGAAAGCCCTAAAAGGCCACAGCAAGCCACAGAACACCAGGTCTAGATGGAATCCCCTCAGAGGTGCACAAGAAAGAAGGAAGAGTACTCAGAGAGGAGCTCCTGAAACTTTTTAACAGCTGCCTTGTTCTAGCTAAAATCATACTCAGCCGGCTCAAAAACATCGCCGAGCAAGTCGTACCAGAGAGTCAATGCCGCTTTAGGTCGGTGGGATCTACCACTGACATGATTTTTACTCTACGCCAGCTACAGGAGAAAGCAGTGGAGCAACATCAGCCTCTCGCTGTAAGGTCTTTGTTACGGTCGATCGAGAAACTCTTTGGAAAGTCTTACAGATCTATGGATGCCCCGGGAAGCTTGATAACATCATCATGCAGTTTCACATAGTGATGAAAGGACAAGTCTTCATTGGTGGGGAACCCAGTGAAGCCTTTGAAGTTAACCATGGTGTGAAACAGGGATGCATGCTTGCACACACGCTCTTCTCTCTATACCTCACAGCTGTGCTAGATTCAATGGGCCTTGATCTGCACATGGGGATCTTTATTTGCACTAGGACAGACGGCAAGCTTTTCAACTTAGCCGAACTTAGAGCAACCACCAAGACCAGAGAACTATGCATCCGGGAGCTGCTCTATGCAGATGATTCTGCTCTCGTGGCTAACAACGCGGATATGCAACATATAGTAGACCGGTTTTCGTGGGCTGCATATTTGATCGGACTAATCATTAACATCTCTAAGACCGAACTTTTGTATCAACCACCTCCAATGTGTTCCAACAATATGAGAGAGCCACAGCCAGTGACGGTACATGGAGAGCCCCTGAAATCTGTCAAGGCCTTCACATACCTAGGCAGTACAGTGACCTACACAAACTCCTCAGATCTGGAAGCTGAGAGGAGAATTCAGTCTGCTACCAAGGCTTTTGAAAAATGATAACATCATCACAACTGCGATGGGCTGGACACGGCCGGATGAGTGACATCCAACTTCCCAAAACAGTTTTTAACGCAGAGCTAAAAGTGGGAAAAAGAAGCAGTGGTGGTCAAAAACTGCGTTTCAAAGATGGCCTGAAAAGACATGAGGAACACCGGGATCTCCCTGGAATTCTGGGAGGAACAGGCCCGTTAGCGTGAGAATTGGATGTGTGGACTGAAAACAGCAGTCGCAGATGACAGTCGTTTCGAGGTCACATCGAGCTGACAGTCTTTTCCATGTCACATCGAGCTGACAGTCATTTCGAGGTCACAGCGAGCTCACAGTCATTCCAAGGTCACATCGAGCTGAACGTCATTTCAAGCTCACATCGAGCAGAAATTCACTTCAAGCTCACATCGAACTGACAGTCATTTTGAGGTCACATGGAGCTGAAAGTCGTTTCGAGGTCACAATGAGCGGAAATTCGTTTCGAGGTCACATCAAGCTGAAAGTCGTTTCAAGCTCACAGCAAGCTGACAGTCATTCTAAGGTCACATGGAGCTGAAAGTTGTTTCGAGGTCACGTTGAGCTGAAAGTCGTTTCAAGCTCACAGTGAGCTGACAGTCATTCTGAGGTCACATGGAGCTGAAAGTTGTTTCGAGGTCACGTTGAGCTTAAAGTCGTTTCGAGGTCACAGCGAGCCGAAATTCGCTTCGACGTCACATCGAGCTGACAGTCGTTTCGAGGTCACATTGAGCGGAAATTTGCTTCGAGGTCACATCGAGCTAACAGTCGTTTCGAGGTCCCATTGAGCGGAAATTCGCTTCAAGGTCGCATCGAGCTGACAGTCGTTTCGAGGTCACATTTGAGCTGAAAGTCGTTTCGAGGTCACATTGAGCTGACAGTCATTCCGAGGTCACATCGAACTGAAAGTCGTTTCAAGGTCACATCGAGCTGACAGTCATTCCGAGGTCCCGTCGAGCTGACAGTCGTTTCGAGGTCACATCGAGCTAACAGTCGTTTCGAGGTCCCATTGATGCGGAAATTCGCTTCAGGTCGCATCGAGCTGACAGTCGTTTCGAGGTCCCATTGAGCGGAAATTCGCTTCAGGTCGCATCGAGCTGACAGTCGTTTCGAGGTCACATTTGAGCTGAAAGTCGCTTCGAGGTCACATCGAGCTGAAAGTCATTTCAAGCTCACATCCAGCAGAAATTCAGCCGAGGTCGCATCGAGCTGACAGTCATTCCGAAGTCACATCGAGCTGAAAGTCGTTTCAAGCTCACATCGAGCTGACAGTCATTTTGAGGTCACATGGAGCTGAAAGTCGTTTCGAGGTCACAATGAGCGGAAATTCGTTTCGAGGTCACATCGAGCTGAAAGTCGTTTCAAGCTCACAGCAAGCTGACAGTCATTCTAAGGTCACATGGAGCTGAAAGTTGTTTCGAGGTCACGTTGAGCTGAAAGTCGTTTCAAGCTCACAGTGAGCTGACAGTCATTCTGAGGTCACATGGAGCTGAAAGTTGTTTCGAGGTCACGTTGAGCTGAAAGTCGTTTCGAGGTCACAGCGAGCCGAAATTCGCTTCGACGTCACATCGAGCTGACAGTCGTTTCGAGGTCACATTTGAGCTGAAAGTCATTTCGAGGTCACATTTGAGCTGACAGTCGTTTCGAGGTCACATCGAGCTGACAGTCGTTTCAAGGTCACATCGAGCTGACAGTCATTCCAAGGTCCCATCGAGCTAACAGTCATTCCGAGGTCCCATTGAGCAGAAATTCGCTTCGAGGTCACATCGAGCTGAAAGTCATTCCAAGGTCCCATCGAGGTAACAATCATTCCGAGGTCCCATTGAGCGGAAATTCGCTTCGAGGTCATATCGAGCTGAAAGTCGTTTCAAGGTCACATCCAGCTGACAGTCATTCCAAGGTCCCATCGAGCTAACAGTCATTCCGAGGTCACATCGAGCTGAAAGTCGTTTCAAGCTCACATCGAGCTGACAGTCATTTTGAGGTCACATGGAGCTGAAAGTCGTTTCAAGGTCACATCGAGCTGACAGTCATTTTGAGGTCACATGGAGCTGAAAGTCGTTTCAAGGTCACATCGAGCTGACAGTCATTCCAAGGTCCCATCGAGCTAACAGTCATTCCGAGGTCCCATTGAGCGGAAATTCGCTTCGAGGTCACATCGAGCTGAAAGTCATTCCAAGGTCCCATCGAGCTAACAATCATTCCGAGGTCCCATTGAGCGGAAATTCGCTTCGAGGTCACATCGAGCTGAAAGTCATTCCAAGGTCCCATCGAGCTAACAATCATTCCGAGGTCCCATTGAGCGGAAATTCGCTTCGAGGTCACATCGCGCTGACAGTCGTTTCGAGGTCACATTTGAGCTGAAAGTCATTTCGAGGTCACATTGAGCTGACAGTCATTCCGAGGTCACATCGAACTGAAAGTCGTTTCAAGGTCACATCGAGCTGACAGTCATTCCAAGGTCCCATCGAGCTGACAGTCGTTTCGAGGTCACATCGAGCTAACAGTCGTTTCGAGGTCCCATTGAGCGGAAATTCGCTTCAGGTCACATCGAGCTGACAGTCATTCCAAGGTCCCATCGAGCTAACAGTCATTCCGAGGTCCCATTGAGCGGAAATTCGCTTCGAGGTCACATCGAGCTGAAAGTCATTCCAAGGTCCCATCGAGCTAACAATCATTCCGAGGTCCCATTGAGCGGAAATTCGCTTCGAGGTCATATCGAGCTGAAAGTCGTTTCAAGGTCACATCGAGCTGACAGTCATTCCCAGGTCCCATCGAGCTAACAGTCATTCCAAGGTCCCATCGAGCTAACAGTCATTCCGAGGTCCCATTGAGCGGAAATTCGCTTCGAGGTCATATCGAGCTGAAAGTCGTTTCAAGGTCACATCCAGCTGACAGTCATTCCAAGGTCCCATCGAGCTAACAGTCATTCCGAGGTCCCATTGAGCGGAAATTCGCTTCGAGGTCACATCAAGCTGAAAGTCATTTCGAGGTCACATCGAGCCGAAATTCGCCTCGACGTCACATCGAGGTGACAGTCGTTTCGAGGTCACATTTGAGCTGAAAGTCGTTTCAAGGTCACATTTGAGCTGACAGTCATTTCGAGGTCACATTTGAGCTGAAAGTCGTTTCGAGGTCACATTTGAGCTGACAGTCGTTTCGAGGTCATATCGAGCTGAAAGTCGCTTCAAGGTCACATCCAGCTGACAGTCATTCCAAGGTCCCATCGAGCTAACAGTCATTCCGAGGTCCCATTGAGCGGAAATTCAGCTCGAGGTCACATCGAGCTGAAAGTCATTTCGAGGTCACATCGAGCCGAAATTCGCTTCGACGTCACATCGAGCTGACAGTCGTTTCGAGGTCACATTTCAGCTGAAAGTCGTTTCGAGGTCACATTTGAGCTGACAGTCATTTCGAGGTCACATTTGAGCTGAAAGTCGTTTCGAGGTCACATTTGAGCTGACAGTCGTTTCGAGGTCATATCGAGCTGAAAGTCATTTCAAGGTCACATCCAGCTGACAGTCATTCCAAGGTCCCATCGAGCTAACAGTCATTCCAAGGTCCCATTGAGCGGAAATTCGTTTCGAGGTCACATCGAGCTGACAGTCGTTTCGAGGTCCCATTGAGCGGAAATTCCCTTCGAGGTCACATCGAGCTGACAGTCGTTTCGAGGTCCCATTGAGCGGAAATTCGCTTCAAGGTCGCATCGAGTTGACAGTCGTTTCGAGGTCACATCGAGCTGACAGTCGTTTCGAGGTCACATCGAGCAGAAATTCGCTTCAAGGTCGCATCGAGTTGACAGTCGTTTCGAGGTCCCATTGAGCGGCAGTTCTCTTCAAGGTCGCATCGAGTTGACAGTCGTTTCGAGGTCACATCGTGCTGACAGTCGTTTCGAGGTCACATCGAGCAGAAATTCGCTTCGAGGTCACATCGAGCTGAAAGTCGTTTCAAGGTCACATCGAGCTGACAGTCATTCCAAGGTCATATCGAGCTGACAGTCGTTTCGAGGTCACATCGAGCAGAAATTCGCTTCGAGGTCACATCGAGCTGAAAGTCGTTTCAAGGTCACATCGAGCTGACAGTCATTCCGAGGTCACATCGAGCTGACAGTCGTTTCGAGGTCACATCGAGCAGAAATTCGCTTCGAGGTCACATCGAGCTGAAAGTCGTTTCAAGGTCACATCGAGCTGACAGTCATTCCGAGGTCACATCGAAGCTGACAGTCGCTTCGAGGTCACATCGAAGCAGAAATTAAGCCGAGGTCACATCGAGCTGAAAGTCGCTTCAAGGTCACATCGAAGCTGACAGTCATTCGAGGTCACATCCAGCTGACAGTCGCTTCGAGGTCCCATTGAGCGGAAATTCAGCCGAGGTCGCATCGAAGCTGACAGTCGCTTCGAGGTCACATCGAGCTGACAGTCGTTTCGAGGTCCCATTGAGCGGAAATTCGCCGAGGTCGCATCGAGCTGACAGTCGTTTCGAGGTCACATCGAGCTGAAATCCGCTTCGAGGTCACATCGAGCTGACAGTCGCTTCAAGGTCACATCGAAGCAGAAATTCAGCTCGAGGTCACATCGAGCTGACAGTCATTCCGAGGTCATATCGAAGCTGAAAGTCATTTCAAGGTCACATCCAGCTGACAGTCGCTTCGAGGTCCCATTGAGCAGAAATTCGCCGAGGTCACATCGAAGCTGAAAGTCGCTTTCAAAGTCACATCGAAGCTGACAGTCATTCCGAGGTCCCATTGAGCTGAAATTAGCCGAGGTCGCATCGAAGCTGACAGTCGCTTCGAGGTCACATCGAGCTGACAGTCGCTTCGAGGTGCCATTGAGCTGAAATTCGCCGAGGTCGCATCGAGCTGACAGTCGCTTCGAGGTCACATCGAAGCTGACAGTCGCTTCGAGGTCCCATTGAGCGGAAATTAGCCGAGGTCGCATCGAAGCTGACAGTCGCTTCGAGGTCACATCGAAGCGGAAATACGCCGAGGTCACATCGAGCTGACAGTCGCTTCGAGGTCACATCGAAGCTGACAGTCGTTTCGAGGTCACATCGAAGCTGACAGTCGCTTCGAGGTCACATCGAGCTGACAGTCATTCCGAGGTCATATCGAGCTGAAAGTCGCTTCAAGGTCACATCCAGCTGACAGTCGCTTCGAGGTCCCATTGAGCGGAAATTACGCTCGAGGTCGCATCGAAGCTGACAGTCGCTTCGAGGTCCCATTGAGCGAAATTCAGCCAGGTCGCATCGAGCTGACAGTCATTTCGAGGTCCCATTGAGCGGAAATTCAGCCGAGGTCGTGATCGAAGCTGACAGTCGCTTCGAGGTCACATCGAAGCTGACAGTCGCTTTCGAGGTCACATCGAGCGGAAATTCAGCCGAGGTCACATCGAAGTTGACAGTTGTTTCGAGGTCACATCGAGCTGACAGTTGTTCCGAGGTCCCATTGAGCGGAAATTCGCCGAGGTCACATCGAAGCTGACAGTCGTTTCGAGGTCACATCGAGCTGACAGTCGTTTTGAGGTCGCAACGAGCTAACAGTCGTTCCAAGGTCCCATTGAGCGGAAATTCGCTTCGAGGTCACATCGAGCGGAAATTCGCTTCGAGGTCACATCGAGCTGACAGTCGTTTCGAGGTCACATCGAGCTGACAGTCGTTTTGAGGTCGCGAACGAGCTAACAGTCGTTCCAAGGTCCCATTGAGCGGAAATTCGCTTCGCATCGAAGCTAACAGTTGTTCCGAGGTTCCATTGAGCAGAAATTCGCTTCGAGGTCGCATCGAGCTGACAGTTGAGGTCCCATTGAGCGGAAATTCGCTTCAAGGTCGCATCGAGTTGACAGTCGTTTCGAGGTCACATCGAGCTGACAGTCGTTTCGAGGTCACAGCGAGCCGAAATTCGCTTCGACGTCACATCGAGCTGACAGTCGTTTCGAGGTCACATTGAGCGGAAATTTGCTTCGAGGTCACATCGAGCTAACAGTCGGTTCGAGGTCCCATTGAGCGGAAATTCGCTTCAAGGTCGCATCGAGCTGACAGTCGTTTCGAGGTCACATTTGAGCTGAAAGTCGTTTCGAGGTCACATTGAGCTGACAGTCATTCGAGGTCACATCGAACTGAAAGTCGCTTTCAAGGTCACATCGAGCTGACAGTCATTCCGAGGTCCCGTCGAGCTGACAGTCGTTTCGAGGTCACATCGAGCTAACAGTCGTTTCGAGGTCCCATTGAGCGGAAATTCACTTCAGGTCGCATCGAGCTGACAGTCGTTTCGAGGTCCCATTGAGCGGAAATTCGCTTCAGGTCGCATCGAGCTGACAGTCGTTTCGAGGTCACATTTGAGCTGAAAGTCGTTTCGAGGTCACATCGAGCTGAAAGTCATTTCAAGCTCACATCCAGCAGAAATTCGCTTCGAGGTCGCATCGAGCTGACAGTCATTCCGAGTCACATCGAGCTGAAAGTCGTTTCAAGCTCACATCGAGCTGACAGTCATTTTGAGGTCACATGGAGCTGAAAGTCGTTTCGAGGTCACAATGAGCGGAAATTCGTTTCGAGGTCACATCGAGCTGAAAGTCGTTTCAAGCTCACAGCAAGCTGACAGTCATTCTAAGGTCACATGGAGCTGAAAGTTGTTTCGAGGTCACGCTTGAGCTGAAAGTCGCTTCAAGCTCACAGTGAGCTGACAGTCATTCTGAGGTCACATGGAGCTGAAAGTTGTTTCGAGGTCACGTTGAGCTGAAAGTCGCTTCGAGGTCACAGCGAGCCGAAATTCGCTCGACGTCACATCGAAGCTGACAGTCGCTTCGAGGTCACATTTGAGCTGAAAGTCATTTCGAGGTCACATTTGAGCTGACAGTCGCTTTCGAGGTCACATCGAAGCTGACAGTCGCTTCAAGGTCACATCGAGCTGACAGTCATTCCAAGGTCCCATCGAAGCTAACAGTCATTCCGAGGTCCCATTGAGCAGAAATTCGCTCGAGGTCACATCGAAGCTGAAAGTCATTCCAAGGTCCCATCGAAGCTAACAATCATTCCGAGGTCCCATTGAGCGGAAATTCGCCGAGGTCATATCGAAGCTGAAAGTCGCTTTCAAGGTCACATCCAGCTGACAGTCATTCCAAGGTCCCATCGAAGCTAACAGTCATTCCGAGGTCACATCGAAGCTGAAAGTCGCTTCAAGCTCACATCGAGCTGACAGTCATTTTGAGGTCACATGGAGCTGAAAGTCGTTTCAAGGTCACATCGAGCTGACAGTCATTTTGAGGTCACATGGAGCTGAAAGTCGTTTGAAGGTCACATCGAGCTGACAGTCATTCCAAGGTCCCATCGAGCTAACAGTCATTCCGAGGTCCCATTGAGCGGAAATTCGCTTCGAGGTCACATCGAGCTGAAAGTCATTCCAAGGTCCCATCGAGCTAACAATCATTCCGAGGTCCCATTGAGCGGAAATTCGCTTCGAGGTCACATCGAAGCTGAAAGTCATTCCAAGGTCCCATCGAGCTAACAATCATTCCGAGGTCCCATTGAGCGGAAATTCGCTTCGAGGTCACATCGCGCTGACAGTCGTTTCGAGGTCACATTTGAGCTGAAAGTCATTTCGAGGTCACATTGAGCTGACAGTCATTCCGAGGTCACATCGAACTGAAAGTCGTTTCAAGGTCACATCGAGCTGACAGTCATTCCAAGGTCCCATCGAGCTGACAGTCGTTTCGAGGTCACATCGAAGCTAACAGTCGCTTCGAGGTCCCATTGAGCGGAAATTCAGCTTCAGGTCGCATCGAAGCTGACAGTCGCTTCGAGGTCCCATTGAGCTGAAATTCGCTTCAGGTCGCATCGAAGCTGACAGTCGTTTCGAGGTCACATTTGAGCTGAAAGTCGTTTCGAGGTCACATCGAGCTGAAAGTCATTTCAAGCTCACATCCAGCAGAAATTCGCTTTGAGGTCGCATCGAGCTGACAGTCATTCCGAGTCACATCGAGCTGAAAGTCGTTTCAAGCTCACATCGAGCTGACAGTCATTTTGAGGTCACATGGAGCTGAAAGTCGTTTCGAGGTCACAATGAGCGGAAATTCGTTTCGAGGTCACAGCAAGCTGACAGTCATTCTAAGGTCACATGGAGCTGAAAGTTGTTTCGAGGTCACGTTGAGCTGAAAGTCGTTTCAAGCTCACAGTGATCTGACAGTCATTCTGAGGTCACATGGAGCTGAAAGTTGTTTCGAGGTCACGTTGAGCTGAAAGTCGTTTCGAGGTCACATTTGAGCTGACAGTCGTTTCGAGGTCACATCGAGCTGACAGTCGTTTCAAGGTCACATCGAGCTGACAGTCATTCCAAGGTCCCATCGAGCTAACAGTCATTCCGGAGGTCCCATTGAGCGGAAATTCGCCGAGGTCACATCGAAGCTGAAAGTCATTCCAAGGTCCCATCGAGCTAACAATCATTCCGAGGTCCCATTGAGCGGAAATTCGCTCGAGGTCATATCGAAGCTGAAAGTCGCTTTCAAGGTCACATCGAAGCTGACAGTCATTCCCAGGTCCCATCGAGCTAACAGTCATTCCAAGGTCCCATCGAGCTAACAGTCATTCCGAGGTCCCATTGAGCGGAAATTCGCTTCGAGGTCATATCGAGCTGAAAGTCGTTTCAAGGTCACATCCAGCTGACAGTCATTCCAAGGTCCCATCGAGCTAACAGTCATTCCGAGGTCCCATTGAGCGGAAATTCGCTTCGAGGTCACATCAAGCTGAAAGTCATTTCGAGGTCACATCGAGCCGAAATTCGCTTCGACGTCACATCGAGGTGACAGTCGTTTCGAGGTCACATTTGAGCTGAAAGTCGTTTCAAGGTCACATTTGAGCTGACAGTCATTTCGAGGTCACATTTGAGCTGAAAGTCGTTTCGAGGTCACATTTGAGCTGACAGTCGTTTCGAGGTCATATCGAGCTGAAAGTCGTTTCAAGGTCACATCCAGCTGACAGTCATTCCAAGGTCCCATCGAGCTAACAGTCATTCCGAGGTCCCATTGAGCGGAAATTCGCTTCGAGGTCACATCGAGCTGAAAGTCATTTCGAGGTCACATCGAGCCGAAATTCGCTTCGACGTCACATCGAGCTGACAGTCGTTTCGAGGTCACATTTCAGCTGAAAGTCGTTTCGAGGTCACATTTGAGCTGACAGTCATTTCGAGGTCACATTTGAGCTGAAAGTCGTTTCGAGGTCACATTTGAGCTGACAGTCGTTTCGAGGTCATATCGAGCTGAAAGTCGTTTCAAGGTCACATCCAGCTGACAGTCATTCCAAGGTCCCATCGAGCTAACAGTCATTCCAAGGTCCCATTGAGCGGAAATTCGTTTCGAGGTCACATCGAGCTGACAGTCGTTTTGAGGTCCCATTGAGCGGAAATTCCCTTCGAGGTCACATCGAGCTGACAGTCGTTTCGAGGTCCCATTGAGCGGAAATTCGCTTCAAGGTCGCATCGAGTTGACAGTCGTTTCGAGGTCACATTGAGCTGACAGTCGTTTCGAGGTCACATCGAGCAGAAATTCGCTTCAAGGTCGCATCGAGTTGACAGTCGTTTCGAGGTCCCATTGAGCGGCAATTCTCTTCAAGGTCGCATCGAGTTGACAGTCGTTTCGAGGTCACATCGAGCTGACAGTCGTTTCGAGGTCACATCGAGCAGAAATTCGCTTCGAGGTCACATCGAGCTGAAAGTCGTTTCAAGGTCACATCGAAGCTGACAGTCATTCCAAGGTCATATCGAGCTGACAGTCGTTTCGAGGTCACATCGAGCAGAAATTCGCTTCGAGGTCACATCGAGCTGAAAGTCGTTTCAAGGTCACATCGAGCTGACAGTCATTCCGAGGTCACATCCAGCTGACAGTCGTTTCGAGGTCCCATTGAGCGGAAATTCGCTTCGAGGTCGCATCGAGCTGACAGTCGTTTCGAGGTCACATCGAGCTGACAGTCGTTTCGAGGTCCCATTGAGCGGAAATTCGCTTCGAGGTCGCATCGAGCTGACAGTCGTTTCGAGGTCACATCGAGCGGAAATCCGCTTCGAGGTCACATCGAGCTGACAGTCGTTTCAAGGTCACATCGAGCAGAAATTCGCTTCGAGGTCACATCGAGCTGACAGTCATTCCGAGGTCATATCGAGCTGAAAGTCATTTCAAGGTCACATCCAGCTGACAGTCGTTTCGAGGTCCCATTGAGCAGAAATTCGCTTCGAGGTCACATCGAGCTGAAAGTCGTTTCAAAGTCACATCGAGCTGACAGTCATTCCGAGGTCCCATTGAGCGGAAATTCGCTTCGAGGTCGCATCGAGCTGACAGTCGTTTCGAGGTCACATCGAGCTGACAGTCGTTTCGAGGTGCCATTGAGCGGAAATTCGCTTCGAGGTCGCATTGAGCTGACAGTCGTTTCGAGGTCACATCGAGCTGACAGTCGTTTCGAGGTCCCATTGAGCGGAAATTCGCTTCGAGGTCGCATCGAGCTGACAGTCGTTTCGAGGTCACATCGAGCGGAAATACGCTTCGAGGTCACATCGAGCTGACAGTCGTTTCGAGGTCACATCGAGCTGACAGTCGTTTCGAGGTCACATCGAGCTGACAGTCGTTTCGAGGTCACATCGAGCTGACAGTCATTCCGAGGTCATATCGAGCTGAAAGTCGTTTCAAGGTCACATCCAGCTGACAGTCGTTTCGAGGTCCCATTGAGCGGAAATTCGCTTCGAGGTCGCATCGAGCTGACAGTCGTTTCGAGGTCCCATTGAGCGGAAATTCGCTTCGAGGTCGCATCGAGCTGACAGTCATTTCGAGGTCCCATTGAGCGGAAATTCGCTTCGAGGTCGCATCGAGCTGACAGTCGTTTCGAGGTCACATCGAGCTGACAGTCGTTTCGAGGTCACATCGAGCGGAAATTCGCTTCGAGGTCACATCGAGTTGACAGTTGTTTCGAGGTCACATCGAGCTGACAGTTGTTCCGAGGTCCCATTGAGCGGAAATTCGATTCGAGGTCACATCGAGCTGACAGTCGTTTCGAGGTCACATCGAGCTGACAGTCGTTTTGAGGTCGCAACGAGCTAACAGTCGTTCCAAGGTCCCATTGAGCGGAAATTCGCTTCGAGGTCACATCGAGCGGAAATTCGCTTCGAGGTCACATCGAGCTGACAGTCGTTTCGAGGTCACATCGAGCTGACAGTCGTTTTGAGGTCGCAACGAGCTAACAGTCGTTCCAAGGTCCCATTGAGCGGAAATTCGCTTCGCATCGAGCTAACAGTTGTTCCGAGGTTCCATTGAGCAGAAATTCGCTTCGAGGTCGCATCGAGCTGACAGTCGTTTCGAGGTCCCATTGAGCGGAAATTCGCTTCAAGGTCGCATCGAGTTGACAGTCGTTTCGAGGTCACATCGAGCTGACAGTCGTTTCGAGGTCACATTGAGCGGAAATTCGCTTCGAGGTCGCATCGAGCTAACAGTCGTTCCCAGGTCCCATTGAGCGGAAATTCGCTTCGAGGTTGCATTGAGCTGAAAGTCGTTTCAAGGTCACATGGAGCTGAAAGTCGTTTCGAGGTCCCATTGAGCTAACAGTCATTCCGAGGTCCCATTGAGCGGAAATTCGCTTCGAGGTCACATCGAGCTGAAAGTCATTTCGAGGTCACATTGAGCCGAAATTCGCTTCGACGTCACATCGAGCTGACAGTCGTTTCGAGGTCACATTTGAGCTGAAAGTCGTTTCGAGTTCACATTTGAGCTGACTGTCGTTTCGAGGTCACATTTGAGCTGAAAGTCGTTTCGAGGTCATATCGAGCTGAAAGTCATTTCGAGGTCACATCGAGCCGAAATTCGCTTCGACGTCACATCGAGCTGACAGTCGTTTCGAGGTCACATTTGAGCTGAAAGTCGTTTCGAGGTCACATTTGAGCTGACAGTCGTTTCGAGGTCACATTTGAGCTGACAGTCGTTTCGAGGTCACATTTGAGCTGACAGTCGTTTCGAGGTCATATCGAGCTGAAAGTCGTTTCAAGGTCACATCCAGCAGACAGTCATTCCAAGGTCCCATCGAGCTAACAGTCATTCCAAGGTCCCATTGAGCGGAAATTCGCTTCGAGGTCACATCGAGCTGAAAGTCGTTTCGAGGTCACATTTGAGCTGACAGTCGTTTCGAGATCACATTTGAGCTGAAAGTCGTTTCGAGGTCACATTTGAGCTGACAGTCGTTTCGAGGTCATATCGAGCTGAAAGTCGTTTCAAGGTCACATCCAGCTGACAGTCATTCCAAGGTCCCATCGAGCTAACAGTCATTCCAAGGTCCCATTGAGCTGAAAGTCGTTTCAAGCTCACATCGAGCTGACAGTCATTTTGAGGTCACATGGAGCTGAAAGTCGTTTCGAGGTCACAATGAGCGGAAATTCGTTTCGAGGTCACATCGAGATGAAAGTCGTTTCAAGCTCACAGCAAGCTGACAGTCATTCTAAGGTCACATGGAGCTGAAAGTTGTTTCGAGGTCACGTTGAGCTGAAAGTCGTTTCAAGCTCACAGTGAGCTGACAGTCATTCTGAGGTCACATGGAGCTGAAAGTTGTTTCGAGGTCACATTGAGCTGAAAGTTGTTTCGAGGTCACAGCGAGCCGAAATTCGCTTCGACGTCACATCGAGCTGACAGTCGTTTCGAGGTCACATTTGAGCTGACAGTCGTTTCGAGGTCACATTTGAGCTGACAGTCGTTTCGAGGTCACATCCAGCTGACAGTCATTCCGAGGTCCCATTGAGCGGAAATTCGCTTCGAGGTCACATCGAGCTGAAAGTCATTTCGAGGTCACATCGAGCCGAAATTCGCTTCGACGTCACATCGAGCTGACAGTCGTTTCGAGGTCACATTTGAGCTGAAAGTCGTTTCGAGGTCACATCGAGCTGACAGTCGTTTCGAGGTCCCATTGAGCGGAAATTCGCTTCGAGGTCGCATCGAGCTGACAGTCGTTTCGAGGTCACATCGAGCTGACAGTCGTTTCGAGGTCACATCGAGCGGAAATTCGCTTCGAGGTCACATCGAGCTGACAGTCGTTTCGAGGTCACATCGAGCTGACAGTCATTCCGAGGTCATATCGAGCTGAAAGTCGTTTCAAGGTCACATCCATGCTTATTTTATTCTTAACCATAGCCTATTTATACTGTGTGTGAGTATACGGTGAGTGAGTGAGAAAAAGAGAGAGAGAGAGCGTACATGTTGGTAAATGCAACTTTCAGCGTGTGTGTAGATAAGTGTTGAATATTATTTTGCTTCATTTTGCTTCATTTCATTTTGATTCATATTCAGTTTGATGTATACTCATGTACTCACATATTATGACTTATGTACTCACATATTATGGGTTTTTGTGTTTATTGTATGTACTGGATACACATTGATTGGTGTAGTCACTGAAACTTAATCACAGATCAATTAATTACTTTATAATCATTTAGAGATGCTGTATTAATCAGACGTGCATCTATTGTAACCAAGTAGAAACATAAGCCGTGAGTTGGTATGATTTCTCATGTCATTCAGCATGTATGGGAGTGAACTGGGTAGTATGATCGAAAGTAAACTCGCGAGTGAACTGAGAGTGAACTTGTGAGGCAGAATGATATAAAAAAGGAAAACATCTTGGGTAGATCATGTAGCATGTGTCAATGTCCAATAGCAGAAGGAACATCTTAGCCTATCAGAAGTAAATATGTGTCTTGTCCAATAGCAAAAGAAACATCTCAGCCTATCAGAGATAAGGGGCAGGAACACCGGCCAAGGCACGTGGCATCCCTGGTGCCAACTTCGGTAGGAGGGGGGCCAGGAGCTTTCTAGAAGTCGAGGTTACTGTAGGACACGGCAGTGTGAGATGTGACGCAGTTAACTCCATGGATGATCTAATTCAGTTATGATGTATGAAATCATGCAATACACGTATTGATTGTATTGATTATATTGATTATGATGATTGTTGTTAAAAATACAATGATAAAAGTTTAAGCTTTAATAGTGCCAAAAGTATGCATTAAAACTTAAAAGAAAAAAGGTGAGAGTGAAGTTGAAACCCAATGGTGAATTTCCAGTCCTGAAATATATAAGAAATATATGAAACAGGACAAATTTTGATAAAAATAAGGCTAGAACAACTACCAAAAAGCGTCATTGGATTCAATAAAAAGTACACACAAGTGGCCTCAAGATGGCAGCATAGGATAGGAAATTCACCATTGGAGAGGAGTGGTCAGCGACCCCTGCAGGTGGAGTTACGGTGTGACACCCACTTTGTAGGTGGAGCGTATGGTAATATAAGGTGCTGCACGCTGACCGCTGCTCAGTGTTTATCCTGACCTGCTAGGATGTCACTCGAGTTTATTTGTCCTTTTTTGGAATAAACTCTTTTGCACCGACTCTTGATCGTCTCCAGTGAAGTTTTTTAACTACGAAGAATCAGCGAAAGAAGGAAGCTAATAGAGTATCATTTGTAGAGCATATTACGTTGGTGAAGGTGGGGTCCAGGCTATCACTGGCCCAGCCTGGCCTTATTTCTGACCCAACAAACTGATGCACATTTTTAAAGTATGATTCAGTTTTGTGTAAAATTTTACCCCGCACTGTAATAACTCGGAACATTTGCCCTCCAAAAAGGACATCCCCTCTCACTTGGCTTCCCCAAAAATTGACCCTACGCCACTGGTGAAGTGACAGTAATAGTGTCATTATTCAAGTGTTCAATGCAGTCTTCTCAAACTTTGGACCATCTGAAACCGAAACCCTGCCAGAACCCAACAGAAACAAAGAGACCAAATCTGAAAGTGACCCTACAGTCAGATAGTCCATTTGGATCCACTAAGCAGGGCTTAGTGGATCGTCCAGAGCAAGCTAAAATGCAATGTTGGGCAAGTGGTAAATGATAATAAAACATCTTTTTGGTGTAAAGTGAATTTATTATCACGCTCAGGCCCAAATTAAGAAGTCAAAGACCCCTGGGCACAATGTCTTGTAGGGCCCCCACCCCTCACACACATGTGCGCACAATTAAGTAGTTACTTCTTACAAATTGGACCTATGAAATACTATAAACACAGATATTCTTAGCAGGATAACAGTAGGATAACTTTGACTCACTGTGAGGAGGCAGGATGACTAAACTTCTACTGCGTGTCAGAGGACGATGACCATCTGTGACTGGAAAAGAAAGACAGCATTTGTTTACATGTTATCAATAGTTTAGATTATAGCTTTGAGTGACAGTAATAGTGTCATTATTCAACTGTTCCATGCAGTTTAGGATCCACTAAGCAGGGCTCAACAATAAGGATTGCCCGGAGCAAGCAAAAACGCAATGTTGGGCAAGTGGTGAAAAATAATTAAATACATCTTTTTGGTGTAAAGTGAATTTATTATTACGCTCAGGCCCAAATTAAGAAGTCAAAGACCCCTGGACACAATGTCTTGCAGGGCCCACCACCCCTCACGCACACATGTGCACAATCAACTTCTTACAGATTGGACCTATGAAATACTGTAACTTAGACATTCTTTAACAGCAGGATGTGTACATTTTTAGATCATTATAGTCTACATTGTTAATTTTTTGATAATTACTTTATTAATTATTAGAGCAATAATAGTCTTCAGTGTCATCATTAGTTATGTTGTAGTTTGATTTTTATTGCCTTACTGATGAGGTTATTGATGTAAGATTGAATCATTCCCCCCTCAGCATTGTAGAAGCAGATTTGTGTGAAAACTGTGTTACAAAACAGACAGCTAAAGTGAAGATCACAGTGTTAAAACTATAACTCTGTGCGTGTGTAAGCAAACGTGTGCTGTTGGACAGAGGTAGAGGAGGACACACAGCAGAGTGAGTAAGCACAGTAAGACACAGTGAGAATGCCCAAGCACACAGCATGAAAGACACCAGGACATTCCACAAAGTCAGATTATGGTTTAGATATTATCATCAGCAGTAAGCATGCCAAAGACACAGAGAGGGGAGCAGTGCAGCCAGGCCAAGAATGCAACAGTCATAGTGAAATAAAAATCCACCAAAGGCTGAAATATATGGGGTTGATTGTTCTGATGTAGTTTGTATGATGCTTTGGCAATATTGTTGTTACATATTCATGCCAATAAAGCTAATTTGAATTGAACTGAATTGCTGAAAGGTCAGAAAATAACGAGGGAAGAGAGACACCCATATATCTGGGAATTAACCCAGAACCAGGTGCAGCAGGGGAGAAAGCCAATAGATTGTATAATGCTTAGAAACAGAGCTATAAAAGGAGGTCCAGAAGAAGTTGAAAGTCAGTTGTTACATGGTTTCATGTCAACTTAAGACTCTGTTCTGGTGACAGAATAGGACTCTATTTTGCATTGATCTCCGACCCTCAATGGTGAAACATGGTGTCTATTTTTGCTGATAACAAACATGTTGGTAAAACTTCAAGATTTTTTATCTGGCCTGAGTCTTGATTTTATTCCACAACAAACATAACAAAGTAGATAACATCAGTTTGACTCACTGTGGGGTGGCAGGATGTCTAAGCTTCTACTGCGTGTCAGAGGACGATGACCATCTGTGACTGGAAGGACAGCATTTGTTTACTTAATACTACTTATTACTTATTTACTTAATAATATGTATTCTGTAATGTACTTTTTTGTGAAAGTAACAAATTAGCAGCTCTTTAGTTATCTGTATAATATGTGGACAGAGAGAGAAGAGTGTTATCCAGACTAACAGAGTCTGACTGGACTCACCTGATGCTGCAGACGCCATGATGTCACTCTGCTGGAAACACCAGAGACCAATTCAACTGGAGATCAACGGCTGCAATTTAAGAACCTGAAGGAAGAATAATTAGTCTTTACTATCAGCTTCAGTGTCACCTTCACCTTCAATATCAAACTGTCCTCTGGTTCAACAACATCGTGAGGATTTAATTTTTAATGAAAATGTCTTTTATTGCTTTTATAATCTGTGATGAAGTTTTGCTGTAATTTGTTAACTTATATCAGTCTTAATTAATACAAGCTTCAGTTACATTATGACTTCAAAGGTAATAAACGTCTGATGAAACTGGTCATTCTGGTCATAGACATATATAGAGGTAGACGCCTCATTGGCCGCCGGGACGCGAGAAATGCGGCCGCCATCTTGAACCGGTCAAACTCCCAGTCGCGCAGCTGAAGAAAGCATTATGCCAGAGCGCTGTGCAGCATATTTATGCTTAAATCGGCGGACCATCGCAAGCAGGGCTCTGAAGATTACTTTTCACAAGTAAGATTTAACATTTCCTTACTATTGGTTGTATTTTGTGAATAGAAAATTACCAGAGAGTTGAGAAGGAGCGAGGATCTTTGAATCACTGTACTGAAATCGTAGCCAGCCAGCTAGCTAACGTTAGGCTATGTTTACTGCACCGGCCGGTGTTCACTCGGCTATGAGCTGTTTATATACAGTCTATGGCGAGACTTGATAAATTATATTCCATATTTGTATTTTAAGGTTGCTTTGTTCTTATTTTCTCTGTTCTGTAACGTGTCTTTGAGCACTGTGTAAAGCGTTATATAAATATAATGTATTATGTTTTTGTATTATTATTATTATTATTATTATTATTATTATTATTATTATTATTATTATTATGTGCTGAGGGCTGCAGAGACGGTGAGCAAGTGCAAGCTCTTAAGATGTCACACACATCGTCCGGGAGGAGATTGGATCGGAGGGTGTTTTTCTGCTCGGGGACACATTGAGGAGACCGTTTGGCATCGACAGCCATCGTTCTGACTTGTTGTCATTGGTTGTGTCTGTGTTTCTCAGGATCAGGCTGCACCACATTGCCAAACTCACCTCTCTTTAACTGCAGAAAGGGAGCACGAAAAAGAAGCTCTGTAAAACAGTCCTCTTTCAGGGCTTTTAGCTCATGCAAAGTTTTCGTGTGTGTGTGTTGGGCTGCTAAATGTCAAGGGCTGGGAGGAGATGATGTAGAAGAACGTGTTCGTACAGTGTGTGTGACAGAGAGGGACAAATATTAAAAGCTTGTTTCAAATTATTAAAATATCTGACTCTGACTATCTGTTTCTGCTTCTCTATCATATTTATAGTGTGTGATATATATATATATACCTATCATAGCCTACATCACATATCATAGGGTGACCAGACGTCCCAGACTTAATGGACAGTCCCTGTTTTTGGCTGCCTGTCCCTGGCTAAATACAGAAAAAAAACTTGGAATAGAAATAATAGTATTAATTTAAAATGGAAAAACAATTGATAGTCAAACTGGAAATGTCCTCGTTTTCCCACTTTTCGGGGATTATGTTCTGTTATCGGACGTTTGGTCACTTTATATCATATATCAGAAAATACACCGAAATGTATCCTGGGTCATAGCTACATGTATAACCTTTGCAGCAAAAAACCCCGCGTGAAAATCAGTTCGGTATTCAGTGAGTTATGATTAATTAAATGCGCTGACAGCTCGTTGCACCTGCCAAACAGATTAGACTGAGTGGAGCGGCTGACCGGTCCAAGATGGCGGCCGCACGGCTCGTCAGCGCCAATAGGCAGCAGCGGTCGATGCGGCGTCTATGTATATTATGTCTATGTCTAAGGTTCTGGTTATGTGGCTAACTCGTCTTCCTGGTTTTTCAGTTTAACTTCTTGAATCTAAAATGGCGACTTCAGCGATTGAAGTTGTTATTTCAGAGAGATTTCTCTCATTAAACTCTGACTGCACAAATATCTGGATTAGAAAACAAAAACAAAATCATCCATCAATCCATCGAAAAACCGCTTATCCTGCTTGCAGGTTCGCAGTGGGAAAAAACAAAATTACAATATTTAAAAATACTGTGGATTTCTGCTTGTTGCTCATTTCCGCACCTTTCCGCCTCCAACACCTGAGCTACCTGCGCATTTAGCTGAAGTCAGAGATCTGCAGCTGACAGAGAGTCAGAGTGTTTCTGTCGGTCAGCAGCTGCTCTATAATGTGAGAGAGAACAAAAAGCTTTTTGAGCTTTCAGCTGGTGAATTAATGTGATAGTAACAAGCTGTGCATCTGGCCTGAGCTCAGCTGAGGTACTGGCACATTTACAATACACAGAACGATGGTCGCATTTACAGAACAGGCTGCTGATGACAAACAAGTTACAAAACTTATGGATAAGTCTACTCTATTCATGTGATGGTATATACGTACCTATTTAGCCTACCTTTAGTTGAGCTGAACTTCCGTAGTTCGGTAAAGTTGGAAATACATTCACAGATTCTAGCTTCCAGGATGAATAACTCGTAAGCAAAACGTATTTAAAATACAAACGACGCCTCTTTATTATCGTAGTTAAGTATACAACAAGCTACAAGTATATTTTCACATAAATGAGTCTTCCTACGAGCGGCACAAATAACATTGGTCTCTACGTGCAGCCGCCTGTGAGTCAGTGCGCAGGGACCGTCTACAAAGTGCAACGCCGAAAAAACACACTGCAGATGTAACGGGTGTGTGTGTGAAGGATGACTCTTGAGATCACTTCTTTCCCACAATTTATTGGCTTGCACACCTGCAGAACACAATGCACACATCAAATGCCCCCTGGCCTCCTCTTACATTACCTCTGCTTCCTAAACATACAAAAATACGGCGTTTACTCCAGTGACAAGACGCTAAAAACTCCGACAAGCTAGGTAACATGACACGGCCCGCCTGCCGCGGTAAAACTGGCAAAAAATCCAGAAAGTTAATATGAAAACACTGATAAACCGTACTTTAACGGTCAAACTAATAAAAAACTGCTACGTGACATAACCATATTGACATTGCACAATTTGTGTTTTGTGCCCCCCTCAAAATTTGCACCTTCTGGACAACTTCGTGGCAAAAGTGTACATGCACAAATAAACTGCTATTAAATCACTATACATCAATATTTTTCTCTGCGTTATTTTTCCATAAATCACTTAAACTACTTCTCCCCGCTACATTTAAACATTTTCAGGATTTTAACCCTTCAAATGCCAGTTTATTTATTTGAATTATTTCATTATTTATTGCAAAAAAACACAAAAAATTAATTATTTTCCATAAAATAAACAGCAGGGGGGGGTGGGCCTTTGGTGATAATTAGTGTCTTGGATATGTCAAAAATTTGCAACAAAATTGATTTGATTGCATTATTAATTTTTATGTAGTATCAGATTTAAATTTTTGCACCCACGAAGTTGTCCAGAGGGTGCAAAATGCATAGAGTATAAATGACATGTGAGAGTAAAGACACTGGAATTCAAAAATTTTGCAAAAAAGAAGAATTCCTGCAAAATTTCATGCCAAAACCTATAAAACAGCCAAAATGATCACCAGATTTAAAAAAAAGTCTTGAAAAATGTACAAAAATGCCCGAGGAGGGCATAAGGGTTTTAAAGTTATAACGTAAATGGTTCAATTTCCAAAGAAAACCCAGCAGCACTTTTCCACACAACTTACCCTCAGCGGTGTAAAACGCGACTGAGGGAGACGAGCACTATGGAGGCTTAGGAGGTACAAAAGGGGAAGTGTGCAGCTAAGGACATTTCCACAGGAAAAAATAGCGAAAATAAAGATAAATAAAAATAACTCAATGAGATAAAATTCACAAATATTCAATAAAATCATTAAATGATAAATAAAATCCACAGATGCAAATTTGGAAATAAGAATTATTAAAGTGCATTTTTAACTCCGTTACATCAACCCCCAATGAATTTTATCGAACTTGGGCATCTACTACACAATAATCACTGAAGAAAACATTACAAAGTGAGAAATTATACAGGGTCAGCATCAAGAAAACCAACAGTAAATGTATCCCATAAGGATGGCGTGGTATGAGGGCAGCACCCCACAACACCCTAACACAGTGCAGTGTAGGCCCACAATAGTAAAATAAGTTTACAGCTGAACAGAATACCAAATACCATTTTTATACCATTTTTAAATACCAACATTTCCTGAACAACGTCCTGCCTGGACATGGTTTGTATGAGTCTGCTGACAGGTCTGACTATGTGACCAAATCTTGACCTAATCTGTGTGAGTGCATTGGAGTCACCAAAGTGCATAGACAAGGTCTGAACAATAGTGTGCGGAGTGTCTGACAAATTGTCTGCCTGTGTCACAGTGTCAAGGGTGGGATTCGACTGTCTTGTATTTGCCAGGACGTCCACAGCAGTCACAGGTCTAGAGTCATAAGTCGTGTTGTCCACAATCAAGACTGGGGGATCTTGAGGAAATTGGCAAGCATCAGCAGGTTCCTGTGGATCACTTTCTCCTGGCCAGTGATTGTATTGCAGATCCTGTACGTATGTGTCTCTGCGTTCATGTCCACCACAGTGTAGATTGTTGATTCCCAGTGGTCAGCGAGCTTCTTTTTACCCCTCTCTTTCCTGTTGGCCAAGAGCACCCTGTCACCAATGTCAATTTTGGAGCCTTTCACTCTCTTGTTGTACAGCTGAGCATGTCTATTCTGTCCTTTTGCCGCATGGTCTTGTGCAATAACCATTGCTTTGTTCAGATCATCGGCGAGACATGCTATGTACTTGTCATAGCTAGTCACAGCAACACACTCCGAAAGAGGACGTCAACAGGTAGGCGAGGGATACGACCAAACATGAGGTAAAAGGGGGGGTAACCAGTCGTCTCATGGGCTGTACAGTTGTACATAAAAGTCAGAGTCTGCAAGCATCACGGCCAGTCAGCTTTCTCTGCAGGAGACAGTGCACGGATCATGCCACCCAGGGTTCTATTAAATCGTTCCACACTGCCGTTTCCCATAGGATGGTAAGGGGTTGTGTGTGATTTCCTGACACCTGAGACTTTTAGCAGCTCACTGATCAGCCGACTCTCAAAGTTGGCTCCCTGATCACTGTGGATTCTCTCTGGGAATCCAAAGACACAGAAGTACCAGTCCCAGAGAACTCTTACCACCTGCTTAGCCGTCTGATCTTTACATGGAAAAGCCTGAGCCAACTATGTAAAATGGTCTGTTATCACCAAGACATCGACAGATTTGTTTCTGGAATCTTTGGCCGACCAAAAATCGATACAGACAAGCTCCCGCGGCCTAGTTGACATAATACTCTGCAAGAGGGCCCGTCCCTGATGCTCAACTGTCTTGCTGACGAAGGATCGCTGATAATGACGAACAGTCTCTCGCATCTCTGTCAAAGTTCGGCCAGAAAAATCTCTGTCTTGCCAAGCTGAGGCTCCTGGACTGAGCTTGATGTCCAGCTCCATCATGAACTCCTTGTACAGCGACAGTCTTTAGTGAGTCAGGAACTACATACTGGAAACGCTTCGTCTTGGTTTTCTGGTCTCTTGAAATCCTGTACAGCACACCGTTGCTCACAGTGAACCTGTCCCAGTGCTTCAAGGACCTTGTGACATACACTGATTCTTTGAACCTTTCTCTCTTAGAAGGCCTGCGATGTCTCTCAACATAGGACAGAACACGAGAGAGAGTTCCATCCTCCAGCTGCTTATCACGGAGTTCCTTTTCAGTGTAGGTAGGTAAGCTGTCTTGTCCAGGTGGAACAAACTGAGGTAGGCACGAAGTGCTGATAGTAATTAATCATCCCTAAAAATGATCTGCTTCTGGGACGGGGTAACACCATCAGTCTCCATGAGGTCAGCGCTTGTCATGTTCGTGATGTTCTCAACCTTACCGGGGTCTGTTGACACTTTTCATCAATTATGTGACCGAGAAATTTAACAGACCTCCTGAGGAAAAAGCACTTCTTGGGGGCCAACTTTATTGCTATTATTACTGTTATTATTATTATCATTAACATTACTATAAATATCTGTACCATTTTTCATTCAGTCTATAGCAACATTACCTTTACTGTCTGTACCTCTATGTGTATACTGTGTAGGCTGCCTCCCTCTGCTCTCTCTCTCTTGCTCTCTCTCTCCCCCTCACCCCAACCGGTTGAGGCAGATGCCCCCCCCCACCCTGAGCCATGGTTCTGCTCGAGGTTTCTGCCTCTTAAAAGGAAGTTTTTCCTTGCCTGTGTCGCCTAGTGCTGCTCTTGGTGGGAATTGTTGGGCTTCTGTAAATAACTTCAGAGTTCGGTCTAGACCTGCTCTTTATGAAAAGCGCTGTGAGATAACTGTTGTTGTGATTTGGCGCTGTATAAATAAAATTGAATTGAATTGAACTTGGCTACGCAGCCTATCAAACACCATCTTCAGGCACAACAAGGCAGTGTCTTCATCAGGAGCAAACACCAACAGATCATCCAAGTAGCACAGTAGACTCAGATAGTTTTGGTCTCCAAAGATGCTGGTCATCATACGCATGAAGCTCCCAGGGCTGTTGCAAAGGCCCTGTGGCAGACGGTTATACTCATACAGGCCCATGGGAGTGGTGAAGGCAGAGTATTTCCAGTCGTCCTCGTGCAGTGGCATATTGTAGAAACCGGAAGTCAAATCCATCGTGCTGAAGAGACAGTTGCCTCCAAGCGCTGCCAAACAATCTGCGTGGTGAGGGAGGGGATGGGCATCCTTGAACGTCCTCTTGTTCAACCACCGAAAATCTGTACAGATGCGGAGATCTCCGTTCTTTTTCCAAACAAGCACCAATGGTGATGCATATTCACTGATGATTTCTTTTTCCTCTATCTCGCTCAGCACCTGGCGAAGTTTCTGGTACGGAAGCCTGAATGGTCTGCTGTCTGACAGGTGTATGTGGTGTACAAAGCCCTTCGCCTCCCCACAGTCTAGGTGGTGGCGTGAAAAGACAAGTTCATACTGCAAAACAAGGTCTGACATCCTCCTCTTACAATCCTCTGTGCAACAATCCTCTGAAACTTCACATGGTTCAATGTCAACAGCACCGAGCCCAACTGACCTGAGCTTGTCCTCGGCAGCACTTTCAACAGCAGTAGGTGATGTATCTGACTGGGTGCAGCTGACCAGTGGAGCCTCTGAACACTCAGGAACATCCATGTCCTCAATAGCCACACAGGAGTAGACATCTGCCAGCTTAGCATTGCATCGTAACAGCACCGGCCTGTCAGATGTGTTGATGAGCATTAGTGGCACCCACCTGTCTCCCCACAGGGAAGTCACAATCTTTGCAACCAAAACACCTCTTGGAGCTGGGCGGGATGATGTGGGCTCTGTCACGATGGTGCTGCCTGGGGAAACAGCAGTGTTTTTGGGCAATTTCCCCCAAATGAGATACTCACGGCCAGGCTCGAGGCATGTAGCTGAGTTACATCTGACTGTCCTGATTTTGTCAGGAACATCCTCACCTCTCCAGGGGTTCAGGCCAGACAGCATGGACAGGAAATGTTCAGCCTCTGGGTCTCTGGCAGGGCAGGGGCTGGACACTGTCTTCCAATATGACTCACACAGCTTAGACTAATACAGGATGTGCTTTATAACATTGGTTCCAAGTATCAACTTATCATGTTGTCCTGGAACAACAAGCGTGAGGACACTTTACAGCCATACACTTCCATTTCCACTTCAAAAGTACATTTTGGCTTAACACAAAGTCCACCACATCCAACAAGTACAACATTCACATCCATCAGCTTTTGGTCTGTTATTACCCCGGCATCCCTCAGTTTTGTCTCAGCTGCCTCACTAATGCTGCAAGCCATTGAACCACTGTCCAACATTCCACCCATTGTCACTGATTCACCCATTATCACAGATGTGTAGAAAAGACTGTCACTGTTGCCCACTCTGTGGATGTTCTGATAAACAACAACTTCAGAGTCATTACATGAGTCTTTCACAGATGTGTAAACTGTCTCAGTATCAAACATGTCATCGGTGTGAGAGTCTAAAGAAAGACCTGTACTAACTCCCTCTGAATACAGGTCCTCTAGTTTCCCTCAGACTGGGATTGGGAAGAGTTATTAGCAGGGCAATCCTGTCTGGTGTGGCCTGGAGCAAGGCAGACAAAACACAGTCTCTCCGACATGCAATGGGAAATTGGTGGTGTGACTGGATCCTTTACAGACTCTACAAGCAGCTTCTCTGGGACGCCTGTCTCACGTTGTGTGCTGAAATCTCCCACCTCGGATGGGCTAAGAAACATTACGTTGCTGCATTTTATCCATCATCTCCTGAAACATGTCAACCATTCGTGTGAGAAGTCTCTCTTCTGACTGTTGGAGGTTTTGAGCCACAACTGGGACAGAGGCATGGCTTGGAGTTTGTTGAGACTCACCTTGAAGTGGGACAGGTGCTGGAGAAGAACAAGGAGGATGATGACACCCATGGCGTTGAGCTTGGGGAGAGGAAAGTGAGGCGCTCGAAGCATGGCTTTGCTCTGACAACGCTAGACTTGATGGTGGTAAAGAGGCCTGCTCAGAGGTGATGGTGGTGATGTGACTTTTCAGCTGAGCAACACCAGTTGATCTGCAATTAGCCCTCAGCTCTCTCTGATAATCATCAATCCTCAGCTGAACATCACGTGAGGTCCACTCATGAATTGGCTTGCACTTTAAGGTGCAGGACAGCTCTGGATCAGGGCAGTGTTTGACAAACATGAAAGCCACTTCATCATTCATACTGTTTTGCATAATTTTGGAGAATTTTAAAATTCAATAATTTCACTTTTATAAGCTGTAGTGTCTCAGAAATCACCACAGGCATCAGTGATCTCCTGCTTGTGATACTACAACACAGTATTTCTACCTAATAAGTGTAGTAGTATCATCAGCATGAGATCATTAATGCCTGGGGTGATATTGAAGACACTACAGCCTTTAACAGTGTAGTTATTGAATATTAAAAGTAGGCCTACCTAATATTTGGTATGCAAATGTATTTTTCCCCCAAACTAAGTGTTGTAGTGTAACCTGCAGTATATCATTAAGGTGAATTTGGGGGCACTACATTGTATAAGTGTGAAGTTATTGAATATCTCTGCAGAATGTGTTTTCAGTGTTGCACTTTGTAGACGGTCCCTGCGCCCTCGTCTCACAGCCGGCTGCACGTAGAGACCAATGTTATTTGTGCCGTTCGTAGGAAGACTGATTTATGTGAAAAGGTTCTTGTAGCTTGTTGTCTACTTAACTGCGATACTAAAGAGGCGTCGTTTGTGTTTTAAACACGTTCTGCTTACTAGTTATTGATCCCGGAAGCTAGAATCTGTAAATATCATTCCAACTTTACTGAACTACGGTCCGTCTCGTGCCACCAGTCCAGAACAGTAGAAAGTGAAAGTAAAGACGGTTCATACAGAGAGAAAAATAAATAGATTTGAGCTTCATCATTTTGCTCTGCTGACCTCGAGTCAGAGAAAAAGTTATTGGCAAATTACATTTTTTATGGTCTTAACTGGACACTTTGAGTGCAGAATAATTTTATTTCAGCATAACAATCAACGTTTTCCTACTTAATGTCACTAAAGCTATAAAATATGCCTATGAGTACATTATAAAATTCCCCTTAGTCCTACTACACCACTGTTAATGTCATGTGTTATTTGTCCCTGCTATATTTGACTATTATTTTACTTTTATCCTGTCTGTAATGTAATAGCTCTAACGTAACTTTTCCCTCTGGGGTTTGTTTTCTTCAGGTTTTTATTTTTGTTTTTTACGGGCGCCATCTAATGGAGCTCCTGTAAACTTCAGCTGTGTCCCAGAATCCAATTGTATGAAGCTGCAGTACCGGAGGCTGCAGTTTCAGGACCCCCACAATCCTGGGACCGCAGTTGGACCTAGTACTTTTGCGACAGCACCATCTTGTGGAGTGGTGGGGGTAATAAAAATAATAAGCTAGCACATCAACCGGTTGACATGCATATAATTAATTAGGTTTAGACACACACTCAGTGGTGGTTGTGGTGAGGGTAATTGGCTTCGGGGGGCTGTAAGCTATAGCCAGTCAGCTAGCTGGACTAACAGCGAAACTGCAGCCTCCTGTACTGCAGCTACACACTAATCCCAGAATCCGCTGCCAGTCATTTAGGGGTTTTTTTATCTCTTTTTTTTAAACAGTCTTTTACATACGGTCTATGGTCTTTTCAATCTATCGTTCCTGGTAGTTTTGGTCTGTGACAAATACACTTTGCGGATACGTACATTTTAATGGCTATAATCCATAAAAAGTTTTTTATGGATTTTAATAGGGTGTTTTCACGACACTTCATCAATCCGGAAGTCGGCCATATTGGCGGGACTGGACATAGACAACGCCACTAACCAAATCAAAGTCGCAACTTTTCTTGATTATTGCTGCTAAAAATGGTCAATTATTGCCATGTTTTTGGTTGTACTAATAGGTCGGACCGGGAAAATCATTTGGAGTACTATAGGCTGCCAAAAGTCATTACAAATCAGGGAGATGAGTGCAAAAAACTGTCTGAGCAAAGAAAGGGTTTGTGGTTGGCCAAATTGAACCAGGATTTCCAGGGCAAGAATCTTGACAACATTCGAGTTTGTTCTTCTCATTTTTTGTCAGGTAGGTGAAACACTAATATCAGACATTCTTAACTTATTTT
This sequence comes from Lepomis macrochirus, assembly GCA_024633595.2. NCBI lineage: Eukaryota > Metazoa > Chordata > Actinopteri > Centrarchiformes > Centrarchidae > Lepomis > Lepomis macrochirus. The sequence continues at coordinate 39,489,608 of JALXJV020000005.1, read as the reverse complement.
TTAGTGTAAAACTAACGTTAATGCTTCCATATACATATAGATTTTACGTTGCTGTTTGTTAAATTATTAGCCAAAAATTCATCTGATTCTGCTCTCATTTCATAAGCTACTCCAGTAGTGTGCCGAAAGACCTGCATATTTTCTGTAAAATGTTACTGAAATTTAGTTTCAAAACTGTTGGAAGGATGACCCAGATGCGTTGATATGAGAGGAAAGCAAGATCCAAAGAGCAAGATGAAAAGGTTTTAGTTTTCAGTGGTCTACCATCATACCAGATTTTGTTAGTACTCTTTACATTCCTTAGCCCCCACCTCCCTGTGAAGAGGTTGCTTAATGCATTAAAGGTGCTGATGCTGACATTAAAGAGTCTAAGGCTTAATGTTTCTACAACCTTCCTGTCTTATGCATTCAACGTGTCAATAGCCACTGCTTCTAGGGTATTTACTGATGTTACTGATGGTATGTTTATTCGGAAGAAACCACTTGTTTTATGGCCAGAAAGAGAACAGTTGCTAAAAACCATGGCAATGCAATTCAGAAAACATTTGTGGAAAAAATGTGTTGTTATTAATGACTGCTTTGAGGTTTTTATAGGTCGCACATCTAACCTTATAGCCAGAGCAGAAACATGGTCATCCTACAAGCACCGTAACACAGTGAGGTTTTTGATTGGTATTACACCACAGGGCAAAGTCTCCTACATATCAAAATGCATGGGGAGGAAGAGTAAGTGATAAGTACATAACCGAAAACTGTGGCTTTCTAGACAACATTGTACCAGGTGATTTAGTGCTTACTGAGCCTTTACCCGTGGGAAGTCACAGCTCACTCCAGTAGACCTAGAAACCATAAGGAAAATCGCTCATGTTAGAATTCATGTTGAATGTGTCGTTGGCAGTGTGCACCAGACATATTGTATTTTGGGGGAGACATCGCCAAAGATGATACTTTTTGTACAATAGACAAGCTGTGACTTGTATGTTGTGCTCTTGTAAACCTTTGTCCATCAGTTGTTGATTTTGACTGATGTTGCTTGTTTTATGTAAAAAAATTGTCATCAGAACAGCACAAATATGTCAGAAGAGCAACATAAAATGTGGGTAGGCCACAATTTTTTTTATTTTATTGTATATGTATGAATTAGGTACAAATGTGCTCAAGTAATTCTGAAATAAAATTGAAACAATAACAGTATGTGTGAATTTCTCAAATAAGCACACATTACACTTTCAAAATTAAATAAAATAAATATTAAAAACATGACGTGTGTCTTAATGTTTTTCCCACCTGGTGATTTTACAGACAGAAACATCCTTTTATCTAGATCATAATGAAGCTTGACTGGGAGACGCTGTGATGATGGCGGCGGTCCAGCAGGTGGAGCTGCTTCTCCATAAATCTGCTCCACACTGTTGTATTTCTTCAACATTGCTTCAATTTACAGGTACTTTATACTTTAATATCCAGGTAATTGTACCTGTTTCTGCAGGACGATGAGTTTGACTTCTTGTCTGTTAATCAATGAATCCACCAACAGAAGGTTAATCAGCAGCTGAGTTTAC